>JAQPZY010001587.1:1450000-1785000 GCA_029931535.1 Margaritifera margaritifera | reverse complement strand
TGAAGTGGTATCCTGCCAAGCTCTCCATATAATGTATCCAAATGTATGCCTTTTTTATCTTTAAATAGATATTTCTAAAGAATTTCAAATGCACATTTTCTACATGCTTTGCTTGGTGAAATCCACATACTTCACAACCACAGTGAATTACAAACTGTACTAACGAATCAAATAAATTACACACATCATATAAAATATTATACAACTTTTGCAAAGAAAATAAACCATATTCACTTAAATATTTATATTTTCTGAACCATCCTCCATTCTTAAAAAAACAACAAAAAACACAATATAATTCCAAGATATTTAAAAAGAATTGACGACCTCGATTAATTCGTCTCCATAAGAAAAAGGAGCGGTTGTATGTCTTCTGTTTTCAAGACATCATTATATTGATCTTCTCGGTATTCCCTTGCGAAAAGACTTTGTCACAGTAAGCTTTTATTTAACAATAATGGTTGAGCATCATTTGATTTAGCAAATAGTACAGCATCATATGCCTTCAACAACAACAAAAAGCCAGCTTTATTTAATTAATGGTAAACACACCCTTGAGGTCATCATTGATAATTTGAACAATGTCATTAATAAAGAACAAAAATGGCGATGGGGATAAAACAAAAATGCCTTGCTTAACTTATGATTTTAAAAAATGGACAATTTTTTTCATAATATGTATTACATGACCGCACAGCTTTACAATTTGAGTACTACAACCTACCTTTATCAATATGAACAGCATGAAAAAAAATCTATTAACTTTGTCAAAAGTCATTGCAAAATCGATACAGCACAATATAGTTTATTGCTAGTGATCAAAACTTTTGAAATCATGGAATGAAGCGCAATTATACAGTCAGTGGTCGACTTATGAGCCAGAAAACCACTTGATTATCAGTAATTTTATTGTACGTTTTGGAGCTTTGGATTCAATCTCTTCGGATTCAATTAAACGTTGTTTTTTATTAAATAAGTGTGAATATACTTTGCAAAGTGTTTTATTAAGTATTTAGCTCTCTTCATCATTTGTATCTCCCTTTTTATGTATTGGAAGAATATGAACATCGCGCTAAGCATCTGCATAAATTCCATTAATAAGAATTTTTTAAAAATACGGAGCCCCGTATAGGCTTTGAGATGTAGAATAGGCTTGGAGATGTAGAATAGGCTTGGAGATGTAGAATAGGCTTGGAGATGTAGAATAGGCTTTGTGATGTAGAATAGGTTTGGAGATGTAGAATAGGCTTGGAGATGTAGAATAGGCTTGGTGATGTAGAATAGGCTTGGAGATGTAGAATAGACTTGGAGATGTAGAATAGGCTTGGTGATGTAGAATAGGCTTGGAGATGTAGAATAGACTTGGAGATGTAGAATAGGCTTGGAGATGTAGAATAGGCTCGATGTACTCTCCTCCATGTCGTTAGAGGCGACTAACGGAGGCAAGAGAGGCTGTGGCTCAGCGGTTAGCGTGAGGGAATTGCGACAGAAAGGGTACGGTTTCGAATCCTACCATAAGATCAGCCCGGGTCGGCTCCGATGTTATGTCCTTCGGCAATGCACTTTACTCCAGTTGCCTCGGCACTAAAGAAATTACTTGTGTTGCTATGTCATATAACACAAAACCAAACAAAACAAAACCCAAAACAACATTCGGAACAATTATATCAAACGAACACTGATACACTTCCGAAGAGATTGAATCCAAAGCTCCATTTTTGTTCTTGGACAATGATTCAATAACCTTTACAACTTCATCTAATGTAATATCAAAATCGATATCAGTGTTCATATTATTTATATCACCTAAATCAGCAGATATGATATTGTAGGTACTGGAATCCCATGAACTATAAATATTCTCACAATGCTCGTAAAATATATATGTCAGGTTGGAATCAATAGTTTAAGGCCAACTCCTGGTCTTACTTTAATTTTTTTCTTTCAACAAGGAAAAAAAAATCGTCAAATTTTTAGTCAACCCCGCTTAACGTAAATCTTTACATTTGTTAAACCTTATTAATTGCATTAACTTGATCCCAATAATAGAGCAGTTAGAAACACTACTTCCAATCGTCACCGAACACTTGAAGGCTGAGGCCACGTTCTAAAACCGGATTGTGGCATTTATTCCTCCGCGCCGTTCGCTGCAGAATTAACACTTTTGCCATCTGATTTATTGCTTCATTTCAATCGTTTCAGGAAATATTGATAGACAGGTGCAACTTGACAAATGTGGAGGTGATTCAAACATGGCCTTCAATATGATTGGTCAGTTAATAATTTGATATGTAAATATGCCCGTTAGCATACAATGCCGAACACAACATGATTGAGCAACTAACAACAATAACCATCTTATATAAAAAATAGTTCAAATAATTAATCATAATAATTCTTTATTTTTTAAAGGTATATAATAAAAGCATAATGAGCATAGTACGTAAATCTGGATGGCTGTGTCATCTCTCATGTGTATGTGAAATCATCAGATCACATGCGACGCTTTGTATATCGTGATATCCGCTGATACCATATACACGCTTGCGACGATACAGGTTTCCATATTTACGTATTATGGTAATAATATGTTTAGAAATAACCAGGGCATTTTTTTCTCTTACGTTTTGGCCCGTAAGGTCTTATTGTGCCATCAGCCTTACTTAGAATGCATGCATACATTGTATGGACGACATACTAAACAGATTTCTAACCAAAAAAAACTTAAGAAATAGCTAGAAATCATACACAAATTCAAATGTTTATATCTAACCATCTTTGTGAAATGTTCAGTATATATTTTAGTTTTACTCTGATTAAATTGTGCAAAAGAACAAGACTTTATGTTACATTTTATTTTAAATAGTTGGCATGATTATCTCCGCCCAGACGACGAGCCAATCAATGTACCGGCTGTGTCGATTCTTCCGATTTGTAAGCACACTATGCGGTTTGGGATGACAACTCCAGATTTCTGTGATATACATGTAATATTATATAACGAGTATTCAGAACCACACTAATAACATTGAAACTGTTTTTCTTGCATATTGCGTGAAAAAAACGTACATAACTCATTACATCTGATTTGTCACTCACTGGAGTGTTCATTATCCATTATATCTGATAATTCACTCACTGGAGTGCACATAATCCAGTTACATCTTATTTGTCACTCGCTGGAGCATACATAATCCATTACATCTCATTTGTCACTCATTGGAGCGTACTTAATTCATTGCATTTAATTTGTCACTCACTGCAGCGTACATAATCCACTACATCTGATTTGTCACTCACTGGAGTGTACATTAAACTGTTACATCTGATTTGTCACTCACTGGAGTGTACATTAAACTGTTACATCTCATTTGTCACTCACTGGAGTTTACATTAAACTGTTACATCTGATTTGTCACTCACTGGAGTGTACATTAAACTGTTACATCTGATTTGTCACTCACTGGAACGTATATAATCCATTACATCTCATTGTCACTCAGTGGAACATATATTATACATTACATCTGATTTGTCACTCACTTGAGCGTACATAATCCATCCAGTACAGTTGATTTGTCACTCGCTGGAGCGTACATAATCCATTACATCCCATTGTCACTCAATGGAGTGTACATACTCTATTACATCTCATTGTCACTCACTGGAGCGTCCATAATCCATTACATCTCATTGTCACTCAGTGGAGTGTACATACTCCATTCCATCTCATTGTCACTCACTGGAGCGTACATAATCCATTACTTCTCATTGTCACTCATTGGAACGTATATAATCCATTAATCTGATTTGTGACTCACTGGAGTGTATATAGTCCATTACATCTGATTTGTCACTCACTGGAGCGTATATAATCCATTACATCTGATTTGTCACTCACTGGAGTGTACATAATCCACTAGGTCTGATTTTGTCACTCGCTGGAGCGTACATAATCCATTACATCTGAATAGTCACTGAATGGAGAAGGTGGTGTTAATGTTTTAAGGTAGTTTACGCACAAGTTTATAGATTTAAAATGTATTTGTTACTGTTCACTACAATTCATTTAAAATTAATATTTATTTAGTTATTTAATTCGACTAAGTAGGGATTGGGGAACAGGCTAGGCCTATAAATACCATTCCAGTGACCATGATGTGAACACACTTTTGTCCGTGGTGAGTAGTACCCTCAAAAATGAATACACTCATCACGTTTCATGGCTGTATATACAACAGTGTCAGAGAAACTAAATGCAAAATCTCAACGTATTCAATAGAGCTTGAAAAGTAGGTCACTGTGATCTACTTTACCCGTGATGAGTAGTATCCTCCCAGATGATGTATATACCCATCAAGGTTCATGAGTGTATATACAGCAGTGTCAGAGAAACTGAGCTACCGTATGTACTCGCGTATAACTTGGGTCCAAATGCAAACAACATAGACCCTGATCTGCCGTCGCATAATGCGCCGGCAGATCAGGGTCTATGTTGTTTGTTCTACTGATTAGTCTTTACAAACTGCATAGACCCAGATCTGCCGGCGCATTCTGCGACGGCAGATCTGGGTCTATGCAGTTTTTGCAGTTGGTATGAAATTATACGCGAGTATATACGGTAAATGGAAAAACTTAGTGAAATCGCTGGAGCATGAAAAGAAGGACATTGTTACCTATTTTTGCCAGTGGTGAGCAGTACCCTCCAAGATAAATGCATCCAGCAGGTGTCATGCCTGTACATGCAACAGTGGCAAAGAAACTGAAATACAAGCAAAAACTGAATGTCCACCCCGACGAATTCGGGAAAGTAATCCGTAGGTATCGCCTATGCTATGCAGGCGAGACCGTTACATTTAGTATTGCTTTGCAGGCGAGACAGTTACATTTAGTATTGCTTTGCAGGCAAGACAGTTACATTTAGTATTGCTTTGCAGGCGAGACAGTTACATTTAGTATTGCTTTCAGAATAAAGGTCTTCAGGTTTGGGGACTGATGATGCAATATTTGTTTTAGAGACTTTAGGTAAGAAAACTTTAGATTACAAGAAACGACTTTATTTGTGTTTTATTGACGAATAATTGGATGCAATTAATATAAATAAATTGTGGTGTAAATTATAAAAGTTTGGTATTGATGGAAGACTTTTGAAAGGCATTCGTAGTTTGTATAATGAAATGAAAATATTGATGTGATATAAATATAAACTTACCGATTTATGTGTGAATATGTGTGGGTTATTATAAGGTTATTATTTTTCTTTTTTTTTTTTGTTATTTTTTAAAATTTTTTAATTTTCTTTTTGCACTTTTGAAAGTGCTTTTGAACAAGAATTTATCAGTAGTTCATGTTTGCCGTTTGATTTGTATTTACTTAATTATTTTCCATTTTAATTATACGGATGATAAGTAAAAGAAACCTACTAAAGATGTTACACCATCGCATCAAGCGCCGAAGATCAGGGTTTATGTTGTTTGTTCTGCTGATTACTACTAACAAACAGCATAGATCAAGATCTGTCGGCGCATTATGCGACGGCAGATCTGGGTCTATGCAGTTTGCAGTTTGCAGCTGGATTCTACTTATAAGCGAGTATATACGGTATATAAAGAGTGTTCTGAGTGTGTGAGATAAGGGATTTTCAACCTGCACCTGAAATTGAGAAAATTCATACAATATATTGTAAAGAAATATTGGGTGTGCACAAAGTATATTGTTTACTGTGTTTGGTCGATACCCTTTCATTATATTTGTTAAACAATGCAGCTATCATATACTAGATGAAGCTTTTAAAATCAACTGTATTTTACAAGCGTGTTATATATATATATATATATATATATATATATATATATATATATATATATATATATATATATTTACATGATAATGGTTTTAAAAAATATTTATTGTTCGTATGTTGAAACAGAATTAAATGATCTAGGATTAGGATATGTTTGGAAAACACAATAGATATTTGATGAAAAAAGCTTTATCGGTGAGATTAAACAACTTAAGTTTTATAATCTTGTATAAGAAATTCATTCCTTCCTCAGTAACTCGTCAAAATATATTTTCTACAGTGAACCAATAGCTATGATATGTGGTAGCATTTGAGTCATCCAAGTTGTGTTACCGTCGTACTCGAGTATAAGTCGAGTCCAACTACAAACAATTTAGACTCTGATCTATCGTCGCACAATGCGCCGGAAGAACAGGGTCCATGTTGTTTGTTCTACTGATTACTCCTAACAAACTGCATGGATCCAGATCTACTGGCGCATTACACGACGGCAGATCTGGATCAGTGCAGTTTGCAGTTGGGCAGGAGTTATATGCGAGTAGGAGCGTTAGCAAACATAAAACTTTCAGCACATGATTTTATGATAGGAAAAGGTCGTTACATTGAGATTGAAACGAACTGTAGAACATGTAAAAATTCATACTGTAGAACATGTAAAAATTCATACCGTAGAACATGTAAAAATTAATACTGTAAAACATGTAAAAATTAATACTGTAGAACATTAAATTCATACTGTAGAACATGTAAAAGTTCATACTATAGAACATGTAAACATTCATACTGAAACATGTAAACATTCATACTGTAGAACATGTAAAAAATCATACTGTAGAACATATAAAAATTCATACTTGAGAGGTTGAAGTACGTCTTATTATTTTATGCAAAAAGTTTATGCAGTCAGAAGGTTGTACTTAAAGAAATATTTCTGGCAAAGATCACATATTTACAAATTGACCGAATTTATTAAAAATTATCCAAACTTGGAAAATTCCTTGAAAGAGCTTTCTTTATACCTAACCAATTAATATGTCATTCCTTTTTATATATTTACAGCCATAGATCTATATAGACACATGTTGACACAGATATGAGTAATTGTTCATTCATATTACTGGAGGTTATGTATGTCTGTATGTATGTATGTATGTATGTATGTATGTATGTATGTATGTATGTATGTATGTATGTATGTATGTATGTCCGCACGTACTCACGTACGTATGTATGTATGTATGTATGTATGTATGTAGGCACGCACGCACGTAAGTACGTACGTATGCACGTATGTATGTATGTTTGCATGTATGTATGTCCGCACGCACGCACGTAAGTACGTACGTACGCACGTATGTATGTATGTACGCACGCACGTAAGTACGTACGTACGCACGTATGTATGTATGTATGTATGTATGTATGTATGTATGTATGTATGTATGTATGTATGTATGTATGTATGTATGTATGTCCTACTGCACCTGAGGTGATGCCTTGCGCTGTCCACACCGTTCTTGCCATCTGCCTTCACAACCGTGATGATGAGCATATCTCATCGGCCGTCTGATCTGCCAGAGAGGACTTTCCAAAGGGAGCCAGGTGTAGCTGTCCACTCTGGGTCAACAGTCACAGGTAGTACCGTCTAATGTTACTTACGGTAGCAGGCGTAGCCCGATCTGACACTCTAATGGTAGTCAACTGCATCCGGACTCGTCTCCAGACGTCTCTACATTGTCGCGCCACTGGATTCAGACAAGTCTGAACGAGAGAGTGAAGGTGACTTTGCGCAACTTTCCCTCACTTAAATTCAGCTATCGCGCACGTCATGACATCATTCCCTTCCCTCCACCAGATACCTTCAAGTGCTGTGATGATGAGTGAGCGGCAAAGCAGCAGGTGTTGATACAATGGGAGCTGTAGTTGCAGACCTACACACAGGCGGCTCATGGCATAGGGTAGCTTTTGACTGGACCGAAGCAGCAGTGACACCCGGCAGCCCCTGGGCGACTGAGCAGTCCTATTTATGACCACATTGCTCACCTCCGCAGCATGAGGAAGGGGCTTGAAAAGGTGCCCTGAACATTGCCTGCTTCACCTTAACCCCGGTCAGCATACCGCAGCTAACGGGGATCCCAACTTAGCGCTTGAAAATCTAACAAGAAGACAAAGGTGACGCAACTCACCATTGGTAGAATGTGCGCACACTAATGGAGAGTACATCAGCAGATAGACCAGAGAGAAGAAAATCTCTGGTTGGTAGAGAACTGGCCAGATTCAACATCCAGATAGCAGCCCTGAGTAAAACTCGCCTAGCTGACGAAGGACAACTCACCGAAGTAGGAGCTGCCTACATATTCTTTTGGAGTGACCGAAGTAAAGAAGAGCGACGTGAAGCTGACGTGAAGCTGGTGTTGGGTTTGCCATCAAATCACAGATAGCAAGCAAACTCACAGATCTGGTAAAGGTCGTGAATGACAGACTAATGAATATGACACTCCCACTGTCTGGAAAAAGACATGCAACTATCATCAGCGCCTATGCACCCACCATGACCAACCCATATGAGATCAAGGACAAATTTTTTACGAAGACCTGGAATCTCTTACTGACGAAATGCGCTGAACACGACCTCCTAATCCATATAAGACTCTCATTGTCTGGAAAAAGACATGCAACTATCATCAACGCCTATGCACCCACTATGACCAACCCAGATGAGATCAAGGACAAAGTTTGCGAAGACCTGGAGGAGGATACGTTGTTGAACTGTTCTACATATCTGCATCAGATATTTTATTATGTGATGTTTCATAAATGTCATGTCATGCGTTTGAACGATGAATCCCATAAGGGACCGACCATTTATTTTCGGGGGGTGGGAAGGGGGATTTTATGAGAGAAAAAAAATCGGAGCTTCAAATAGCTTAAAACAGATATTCCTGTGCAGATATATATATATATATATATATATATATATATATATATATATATATATATATATATATATATATCCATTATAATATTTGAATAAAAAATATTATTGTTAGAGAAAAATAAAAACAACATCCAGTTTGAAAGAAAATATCAGACCCCAACCCTCGACCCTCCATCTCCCCAAAAATTAAATGGTCGGTCTCTAAGAAATGTCTTAAACTTTTATTTGAGTGCGGTGCTGACCAGAGGTAAATTAATACATTCATCCAGTATTTGCTCTCGGAACTTGTGAAAGAACCTCTTCATGAAGAAACTCAATTTTGTACATCAGCAACTTTATCCGAAAATGATAGGACGATTTTATTTTTTGTCTTTGGATATATTATTCATTCGTTAAAGACCAAGTTGTAAACAAACTTGTTTACTTAGATTACGGACTATTCACTATGGAGTGTTATGTTGAGCAAATCGTAAAAATAATTAGGAAGCATAGTCTGCACACAAAAAACACGTATAGCGCAGTTATCTCTACAAAGGGGTAAGATTTCCTTCATTTTGTGTGTGTGTGTGTGTCTGTGTGTGTGTGTGTGTGTGTGTGTGTGTGTGTGTGTGTGTGTGTGTGTCAGCCTTTGATTTATGAATTGGCTGATAACTTAGACATCATGAATACATTATCAGGATACGAAAGCAAATTAAATTTTAGATGAGTTGGATGCTGATGAAGAGCATCGTAAAGCTAAGAGCAGCTATCATTTATGGAGACAGTGAGAAAAAGAGGGTCCTGGTGTTATAATGAAGTGCTGTTCTGCTCCTTGTCTTTATTTTAGTGCTGGTCTACCGAAAAAAGAGGATAGTAAAATAATGCTTTACCTAAAAGTAATTAAACCTATGATTTAAAACAATCAAGGAGCACACTTTCCTTTAAAAAGAAATAAAACTGGGATTTAAAAAGTATATATGGATTGTGTCTATTAAAGTTTATGAATGTCAAAATGCGTCAAAATAAAAAATAAGACATGAAAACTCAGCAGCTTGAAGAAAATGCATTAATCACTTAAATAAAACCAAATCAGACTCAATGAATGAATGATAAAGAAATGGATGAATCAGAACAATTAAAATATCTGACAGAGTAGGGGTAACAATAAAGTTAAGGTTTATTTCAAAAATAGCATTTTACGGTTAAGTTTTACCGTAGACAATGCCATTGGATTAGAAATTAGCTTTTTAACACGTTCTTCAGTCTACAGAAAATTAATTTAGCTTATAAATGGTACAAAATATTATTTGATTTGATAGAACATGAAGCCAGGCATAAAACAGAGCAGTTGGTATGTATTTGGCTGTTTCAACAGACCAGCGATTCAAGTTATTTCAAATATGAAATGCTATTCTCATGTTCAGGCCCTTGATACGGCCCTTCAAGTGAAAATGAGCTTTCTAAAATTGTACGCAGTCTACAGCAATTTTTTTTTAGCTTTTTAAACGATACGCAATATGACTTAATTTAATGGAAGATAAAAAAAAGTGCCAAAATAGAGCAATCGGTACGTATCAGACAGTTACGACGGAAATGCGGTTCAAGTTATTTTGTAGGTACGGTAGGGTTTTGTTTACACACATTTAGACCCATGATTCTGTCCTCAAATTTAAAATAAGATTTTCCAAATATTTTACAGTCTACAGAAATGTATCCCACTTTTAAATGATACCAAATATGACTCGAGTTATTAAAACGTGAAGCAATGCATAAAACAAATAGCAATTGAGCTATCTATTTCACAGTTTCAATAGAAATTAGGTTCAAGTTATTTCAAAGATAGAATTTTATGATCATGTTTAGACCATAGGCACCGCAATTAACATTGAAATAAATCTGTAAATTCTTGTTATTTAGCTTTTAAATGATACCAAATATGACTTGATTTAATGAAAGATGAAGAAATGCATAAAATAGTGTCAACGGAGTTAGTACCACACACCCGCCTCCATTTGTTGTAGACGTCACGCCGGCCCTTTGGACTCGTTATCAGTATACTGAACTCCTTTTCTCACAAAAGTTTAAAGAAAACATACAAACGATAATACCATTTTCATTTCCTTGTTAATAAATATCGACGATATATAGAAGAGATATCACATAATAATAGGCTCAGACAGAGATATCACATAATAATAGGCTCAAACTGCATTTTGAGACGCAATATGAAGATGCGTGTTCTTGAGGCAGACTCGCAATATGACTGCCCCATTGTGCTTAATCACGTACCACCATGGGATGGCGACGAAATCCCATGATCTGTCGACCATTTGCCAATCTCCGTGTTATAGATGTCTCTAATTTAATTATGAAATAATTCGAGTTAGATCATTAAGTCAGTGCAGTTGTCGGGTACAATGAAGAACTGTCTCAAAGTCATTCAAAGGACTAAAATATCACGGGTCATAGTCTCGTGACATAGGAAGTTCATTTTGACAAGTTATGTTCATCTATCTACGAACGAATCACTTTACTGAACTGTATCTCAAAAAATTCTACCCGGATAATCTCTTGAATCGTTATATGGTTACTATATACTTCCATTGATCGAGTATAGATATTTGGTGTAACATCTCAATGAAAAACTTACGATGTTTACATACAGTTCAAAATGTGCAGGGTGTGTTATCCTTCAATCAAAAGTCCAAATGCAATCAGCAGTCATGTTTTCTACCTGACAGTGGCTCGTCATTGAACGACAGATCTGGTACAACATATTTCAAAATGTTTACCTCTAAGTTGATTGAACTTCAATCTTTTACCAGGCCATTACGTCTTAGATCCCCTGCAAATCAATCTTTTTATATTCGAACATGACCGTTTTGTTCACTATTGTCGGTATTGTCAAGCACTGGATAGTTTCGGTACAGTGCGCGTGAGTTAAAGGGTACACAAACAAGCAAGAAGAATTTGAAAAGTTTTGTTGTTCTACGGAGGTAATGCATTTTTCGAATAACGTTTGTAGAATCAGGAAAGAATAGTGCATTTATATAACTTAGAAAAGTGCGCAATATTTCCATGTTGAATAAAGAACGAAACACCGATGTATAATATCATTATATATTTGTCTAAGATTTATAACAATATTGTACAGTGACGAACAACTAGGAATGCTTGCCGTGATGTCAACTGTCAGGTTTGTACTATGATTACTGCAAACTTGTATGAAAGCAGCTGTCACACCTCAAATGTGGAGTTCACACTGAGAACGGTTGTAGCTAAATGACTTCTCTACAGTATCGCGTACAAGTTAATATATGTTTTCGACCCGAACATGTCCAAAATTTTAGTTTAGGACTTGTAGTAAAAATTCAAGAAAATATTAAGTATAGATGCATTTTATAAAATTGATTTACCTACGTATCTCTTGAAAGAAACAGTCTCACACTGGTATTTCGTACAAATTATAGTTGACTACCTCTTCTGCTTGGTCAACCCATCTTTGCTTCTCGCTATGATGCTTTAACAAATTAAGAAGCAAATGATTTGATTGCTGACTTAAGTTTTCATTCGAGAATAAATAGATGTAGCAGTAAAGTGTACAAAAATAATAAGTTTCCAGATGTCGATCACTGTAGGTTTAACACATTAAACAGTTGTGTGCTTACAGTAGTCAGTAAACCGGAACTACCCAGTTGCCTGATCGATATAGTCGCCATCTGGCGATCATGGGCATTCACTCTGGATAGCGGTAGGGGATCAGTATAGCGACCAGCGATTTACCACGTACAACCAATGCCCGACGCTGCCATGATATCACAATATTAGCAGGCGACATACAGTACTTAGATCCCTCGGCTTACACACAGTATTAGTTATATACCACACACAGTATTAGTTATATACCACGCTTGAACCTTACCGTCTGAACACCTGGTGTTTACCAGGTGAATGGACGTCAATTTGCCTGCCTGCGCTGAGATATTGTGACTCAGTCAGGCATTGATTGCTCGTACCATTTCGACGCTGGATATAATTTTCCAAAATCTTTCCAAATCTCTGGCTTAACTAATCAGAAAAAATGGCACATACCTTTAATACAAGAAACGCACGTCAATAAAATTATTAAAAATATTATCTGAAAAGATTTCTTCTCGGTTGAATCCTTATTTTGGAAACGAAGATTCTCTGTTGATCTTTCCCTTTTTGTTCCATATCCAAACTTTATGATAAATGTCATACTGTATTTAAATGTGTAGTGTACGTGATTGTTAATTTTGTTGAACAAAGACTTGGGTATTTTCTTTTCATGTAAAACCAAAAATATACAAAAATGATATAAAAATATGTTTAAAAAATGAAAAGTATATCTCTTTACACCTATATTTTAAATCAATTATTATTATTAGTAGTAGTAGTAGTAGTGACGGTGGTGGTAGTGGTAGTGGCAATGTTGGTGATGGTTCTACCGTTTCGAAACGATTATGACATAAAAAGGGAAGGTTATCTTTCTGTTGTTTACACAAATCAACACAAGTTAGGTTTTTATGTTAAAAGGTTTACTCTTGCACTCAAATGAAGTCTAACTCCTAGACAACACTGGTATCTAAATCGTTCGACCTATCGACTTTTCGAAAACATGGTAATGTGCATTATGACACTGTTCCTAACATCCGCCCCCTTCCCCCCCCCCCCCCCCCGCCACCACCCATATTATTCCAACTATTTTCATGTCTCCGATAATCACAGATACATGCCGTAACTATGTATGTGCCATCAGCTCATGACAAGGAAATCGCTGACATTGAATAAAAGCCGTGTATGTCACAACAAACACCTTGGAACATTCTTTTAGTATGTGCACGCATTCACTGCGTTCCAAGTGACATTGTACAGCAATTATTCTCAGGCACAATAAAGCAGTGATCTTTCTGACATATCACCTCCCCCGCCACTCTCTCTCTCTCTCTCTCTCTCTCTCTCTCTCTCTCTCTCTCTCTCTCTCTCTCTCTCTCTCTCTCACACACACACACACACACACACACACACACACACACACACACACACAGGTGTTTAAATTTTGAAATGGATTAAAAGCACAAAAATACAACAAAAACGACAACAAAAACAAAACAAGATTGTTAAAATCGCCATAAATCTTAGGGTTCAAAGTCTATATATAAAAGTATTTGACTGACTGGAACACGCACACTCAGACTGCCGCCATCAATAAATTAATTGAGAAGTTTAAATAATGCAAGGTGTAGAGTTACATTGTCAGAACAGTTAGGCATTTATTTTGTATATATATTCAATTACTACATAAAATTCTATTAAGGATTTCCAATTGATGATTTTGTCAGTAGTATTCGTTTTAGGATTCTAAAATGCATAGCTATATCTTATCTTAAAGAGTTCGAGAGAGAGAGAGAGAGAGAGAGAGAGAGAGAGAGAGAGAGAGAGAGAGAGAGAGAGAGAGAGAGAGGGGGGGGGAAGGGAGATTGGTAAAATTGGTTCTCTTTCCACAATTCCTGTATTATATGCAAGACTAATCAGTATCTTTAAACATACACAATCAAATTTTATCCTAATATATCTTTAAAAAAAAAAAAGCTTAATTTCTTGCTTTGCAGTGCCTGTTGTGGTCAAACCACTATCTTGTTTGTTTGTCAGACCATAAAATTGCTAGAAGAAGGCATTGGTGGCATACAGCCACGGATTCCCTAGGAAACCGTGTATTGAGAAAGCCTTGTGGTATACGCTTTCTTGTCAGAATTACGGTAGCAAAAGAATATGTACCTTTCGTGACAGGAAGGGGAGGAAAACTAACTGTCATTAGTAACATGTTGCTAATTAAAAAATGAGGTTCCATAAAGGTCGTATCATGATTGTGTCATAACCTTGGCCATTTGTGAGGCGTTCTCTTTGTTTTTAATTTCCCTTGATTATCAGCTGGTATAAAATAGCCAGTAGAAACAGAGGCCGAAACCCCAACCAATTCACCCCAGCTATATATTTTCTTATTGGCCAAGTACTGAACTAGACGGTTTCTTCTCTTGATTACTATGACCCTTTCAACCACTAAAACTTCTCTTGGAAGCCTGTAAGTCAAGTTCAATGCTGTTTTTATGTGTTCATGATTAATATTGAATGCTTACAAGTATTTTGCATTTTAAAAACGTACAAGGATTTCATTTTATTCACATTATTTAATCTTTTACATGTACTGATATTAAAATATTTGCAAGATTTGTATTTATCGCGTAATGCTTACCTGAATTGGCGTCATGACGTCATATACTATAAATTGTTCGCCACTGTAGTGTAATACTTAGCAACGTCACATTGCAACATCGCTGAGTCATGCAAGGTCTTTAACGTTATGTTATAAACAGAATTTTACACTTGTGTTGACTTGATATGAAATTTACGAAACTCGTTGAATAATACAATATGCCACTTAATGCAGCTTGTGGTATATAATATTATTTAAGATGTTTTATAAATTTCATATCAAATTAACAATTGATGCAGCTTGTGGTATATAATATAATTTAACTTGTTTTATAAATTTCATATCAAATTAACACTTGTTTAAGATGTTCTATGCATAAAATATAAATATATTGCTACGAATAATTATTGGTAGTGAGATTTATGTATATCACATCACACTTATATTTATGTCAATGTTAATACAATTCTAAAGATTGCAAATATATATATATATATATATATATATATATATATATATATATATATATATTAATGATTAATATTATCATACAGGTTAGAGAATTTTAATTCGTACTCTATAGAGATTCGAACTCGGGCCGCAGGGTTACGGCACCCATCGCCTTCCTTGTAAGCACTAACCCCAATACCATCTCGACCATGCACACTTCACCAAAAAATGATGCTACAATGTTGGTGCCATAGGCATTCGTGAGTAGCAGACACACCAGTATGATAATATTATTTATTTGTATTAAAAATTATGTTCATGTTATCAAGCATTCTCCTGTATGATCCAGGGATGACACTTTCCTCTCTGTTTGGTGTATATTTGTAAAACTCTCTCTCTCTCTCTCTATTTCTCTCTCTCTCTCTCTCTCTCTCTCTCTCTCTCTCTCTCTCTCTCTCTCTATATATATATATATATATATATATATATATATATATATATATATATATGTATATATATAATTATATATAACTTTTATGTTATGGTGTGTACTTATATTTATATGAAAATAAAAGCAGAACAGATTGGTTTATTTCATTGCAATATTTCTCATAATAATCTGATATAACCTACATGTTGTTGGAACTTAAAGGTAGTGTTGAATAAGTCTATCTCTAATTGAATCTTTTGTAGTTGGTTGTACCCATGTAATTCTCTAGGAATAGTGTTTGTCATTGTCATTTTAGTGTAGAAATAGCATCATGGACTGAAATCTATTTCTTGACATTATACTGCTTTTTTGTTTGGTATATGGCACCACTAAGTTGCATCATGGGATCCCCAATGGGAAGCAAGACTTGTCTTTTTTGTTTATCCATAACCATGTCTGAAAAAGCCAACATTTATTTCTGGTTGTGTTATGCAAATATCTGACCCAAGAATTAGGTGATCTGGTGTCTAGGGGTTTGTTTTGAAAGCATTGAGAAATATATCTCATTTGTTTCCAAGACAAGCACATGCATCAAATCATTGTCCTGCATACAAATCATTGAAAATGCTCATCAAGGGTACCATAATTAGGTAAGGACATGAATCAAATCATTGAAAATGCTCATCAAGGGTACCATAATTAGGTAAGGACATGAATCAAATCATTGAAAATGCTCATCAAGGGTACCATAATTAGGTAAGGACATGAATCAAATCATTGAAAATGCTCATCAAGGGTACCATAATTAGGTAAGGACATGAATCAAATCATTGAAAATGCTCATCAAGGGTACCATAATTAGGTAAGGACATGAATCAAATCATTGAAAATGCTCATCAAGGGTGCCATAATTAGGTAAGGACATGAATGAGCTTTCAGGAAAGGCCTCTTCAAACTCCCCATTGACCCTAGCAGGAATATTTTCAGGGTCCAAAACAGGACCCATAGGACCCTATTCATTGCTCTTATTGATCATCTAAATAACCGTCATGACGATGATATTCAGATACATGTCAATAATTAGAATGAAAATAGCTAATTCCCAATTTTCTGATGCAAACAGATAACCATTATATCCAGAATCTTCTATGCTTGTTTGCCTTACTGATCTAATAGATTTATTCTAATTGTAAAAATTAATTAAGTATGTAGGTGAAAATGACAAAACACGTGTTCTATTCAAATAAAGGTTTCAGGTTGTTTTTTGACGCACAGCATACAAAATCTGTTGCAGACGATCATCTAAAAGGCCCCCGACGATATTGTTTACATTAGCAACTACCTAATCCAAGACTAGAACTACAGGGGAACAACTCCATATGGATTCTTTTACGATAGAGAGAACAAATCTAGATATGTACATATGTTTTTTGTTTGTTTGTTTCTTTGTTGTTGTTGTTTTGGGGGGTTTTTTTTCTTCTTCAAAAAAAAAAATAATTAAGATGTGCAATGTAATAACGCTATAATGAATTAAGAGAGAATAAACTTATAAAATATAATATACAATTGTCATAACCTTGCAATAATAGTAATGCCTGAGATCATTTAGGCTTATATATGAATGGCGGATAAATAACACAGAGAAATAAAAAAAGAATGTAACAAAACAGAAAAGGAAGATAAATGAATAGCGGCGATGATCTGTGACTTTAATCTATCTGTATGCCGCGGTAAGGAACGTTTTTTAGTAAACACTCCTGAGTAGAGATGGTGTTTGTTGTTCTTGTTTTTGTTGTTGTTGTTTTTAAATAATAATAATCAATAACAATATAGGTGCGTTGCATAATTTTTAATCACCTTACACTTTCAATTTATTATAATGTTCATATTGTAACGGTATCTAATCCGAATGGATGGAGGTCGTATAGCTTATAGGTTTTCATGACAGATGAATACTTCGAAAATGTTTGATTGTGTAAGGCATATTTGCTATCATAACACAATTTTTAACAATAGTTTCAAGCAGAAATATATAATAATATCAAATTTCTCTAAATTACACAATACTTACTGAATATAAGCAGTATTACAAATAACAACAGAATCAGAACTAGAAATACAAAAAAAAAAAAAAAAAAATTGCACTTGTACAAAAAATTACAACAATGGAAACGACGTCAATACGACAAAAATACGGTTTTTCACACGTATTTCTTTAAACGTTTAATTGGAAAATCGGACCATTCTTTCTTTTAACCAACTCTACTGAATAGCGTGTGCTAGCGACATTTAATTGTTGGTAGCTTTTTGTATGAAGCTTGTTTAGAGCATTATACATTGTTTCAACCAAGATTGATGTTAAACAAGACAACTTTGTGTAGTATTTAAACTTTCCAACCCAACTGTTGGTAAAGCTTTTGGGTTCTGCGATGTATCACATGTTTATATTTGTTTTTCAAGATACACAAACGTTTCGGTACAGTTGATTTAGTATCACTTCACTCATTTATCAATTTCTTTGGCAAGGGGAATACATTATTTTCGTCTGGAATCAATTCATCTGGAGTCCTTGAAGTGGACGTGAAGATGTATTGGTATCTCCAGATCAACTTCTAAAATCCACATGTATCACCAACATCAGGAATATTTGACAAGTGTTTCTCTAACCATCTAATTTGTTCATCACTCGCCCATCTGAAGTGTTTAATCGGCATGTATTGGCTCATGACCCAATAATATAAATTATGTGAGCCAAGATACATTCTCTTATTGCTCTATGACATTGACTTTGACCATTCATACTCCCCAATCACATGTTATCTTTCCATCATCATAACTATAGTTTGTGTTATTTGTCTTGGCGTATTTGTTTATAATCATGCTAATGCCACCTCTCGTTCCACTCTGAATCATCAAAAACATGTCATAGTCCGCCAAAAACATGTCATAGTCTGTCAAAAACATGTCATAGTTTGTCAAAAGTTAAAGTTCTATACTTGATATATTTGAACTGGCATAATCAGCTAAACTAGGTGCAGTGTAATAGTGCCTGGATCAGATTCGTAATGTGTCATACATACTTTCCTAAACTCTTCAAAAATGTCACAGCATTAGTCTGTCTTTATTTACGTAGCAGTCGTGAAGGTCACCGATTATATTCAATCCGAGCTGTGACATAACATCACGAACATACTGATAATCGTTATCTCATATGATGGAATCACTCAGACTTCAATGAAACTTTTCTTTGGGTGGTGTAGATCGTTCAAAGGTATCCGTGTATATATATATATATATATATATATATATATATATATATATATATATATATATATATATATATATATATATATGTAAACATCATTTCCCAGATATGTAGTCTGCATGTTTTCACAACGTTTAATCGTCTCAAGAAACTTGTCAACATTTAATTCTTTAGCAAGCTGCGATATAGACTGGACCATGAGCAGAAAGCTATATAAAAATCTAATCGTTCTTTTAACTGTTATTTCCTTCATGAACCTATCGACTATGAAATCCTTGCTGATTGAAATGTATTTCTCGTCGTTGTTGGGTATGATTTTTATTTCATCATATGGACCAATTTTCACAAATGTCTTAATGAACAGATTTTTATCATAACCTGATCTTCCAACAATGCAGACTTTGCTGTGGTGATGTCACTATCCAGTCCTAGAAATGTCCATTAACACGCTGTGAAATATCTGATATTCTTTTGGCGTTGCGTGTTTCTATACTGTCTTCTATAAACCTCATTTTATCTGTATCAACTATGATAATTAAGCCACACACGAGTGTAAAAAGTTTTTGATTTTTGTTTTATATAAATACAATAATCTGTTGAAGACGTCATTACCCACATAGGCACACGTAAGTCTTCCCATTAACAAAATACATAGCTCGATTCTACATAGATATCATCAAATACTATCTATTTTGTTTATAAATCCGCAAAAAGGAACTTGAAAGTTGAAATAATTATCCAATCCTTTAAACTTAAGTTCTACTCTCGACTCATAGCAACGGCATTTAGGTTATAAAATTACTGTGAAGGAGAAGATTCCGGAATACAGGCTGGCTTTCATACTAATTACACAGAATAAAACCGTTCTATAATTATAATGCGCATTAAGATAAATCGTACAAACGTGGACGCGGAAATAACTATAGTATTTGCATGTTTCAGTCGTAAGGTACAGTTCCAGGAGCACATTTCTGAAGATCCAGTAGTAAGGAAATTGGTCCAGTAAGAAAGTCTAGGAATATGAAAGCTTATTTTGTTTTGAAAGTGCCCCAACTATGTTTTCGTGCAGCGTGACGATGGAGTTTTTTGTTTTTATGCAGTAGTTGAGAAGTGGTCTCGTGCAGGGATGCGAGGGTGTTTTGTCTTTTATGCAATAGTAATGAAAGTGCTCCAGCAATTAGTAAATGGATATGAGCGCACTGGCATTTGCATTAATAAGGAAATAATTTTTATTTGTTGTACGTCGATAGCCACACAAAGTCCTTACTGCTTTAAATGTAACAGTGGTCCAGAACTGTCATTAGCCATAGTCGAAACAGCAAGTAGTGGGTTTATAAGAGGGACGTAATTTTAATTTAGTTAGTATTAATTGGAACATCCCCATAGTTTAAAATGGAAAAAAAAAATATTTGTCCCGAACTGTCATTTGACTGAATAAAAATAAACTTTGTTCATTTCAGAAGTTACAGTGGCAACAACAAGAAGAAAATAGTTCTTAAAGTCATTATACGTGTTTCTTCGAATGAATAGATCTAACTCCTAGCTTTTTCATTAACCGTATCATTTAAAAAAGGAAGTTTATCCCACTCTAGACAATGCGCTTCATTTTTTGCCACGTCATTCAAAAGAATATTCTTGACAAACAATATAATATTCTGTATATACGTTATATTCAGCAAGGATTATGTGATGCTGAAATCTAGTTATTAACACGCATCTCCAATCCTAGCCGAGAATTCTTCAGGTGAAAATATACCCGGAGCTATTAAATTTCTAAGGAGGAATCATTGATTTGTCAAGAATATTTTCATCCCGGTAAAAAAAAAAAAATAATTGTGCCTCTTTTCTCTCTATATAGAGCACCAGTTAAAAGACACAATCAATTATAACTGTTAGTTTTTCCAAACTGCGTCCTTAAAATATATTTGTGTGATGCAGCCAACATTAGGTAGTGATCTACAAGTAGAAATGGAAGATATAGATGCTGGTTAACAAAGAAAATGCGTAAAACAACAACAACGTCATAAATAAAACAACATAAAATGAATTTCTCACTCTTCCCATCAGTATTTGGCAGCTTAACAAATATTGGGTCCACTTAAGAAAATTGAACTCTTCTGTGTTTCTAAACGTAAGTATTGCAGGTAAAATCGCGTTGTGGACCAATTCTCTGTGTGTGATATCTAGATGTACATTCCAATCTGCTCTAACGGTCACCTTTATGTAGAGGTCACCTGATCTTAATGGCCATTTCCTCTATAATAGTCTGTCAATAATAGGACACCTGCTTTCCGCTGTCTACGGCCAGCTGTTTCCTAACAGAACAGTGTTTTCTTACAGCTCAGAGCAGTAACTCATTGAGTATATCGACCGGGTCGTTGAAGCAGTATTCCCAAGAAAGCATTGTTTAAGTCAGGACTTGTAAGTTGGCGTGTAAACATGCCATATCTTTATGATCTTGCTTAAATTATTATATTCACCGTACTCAAGTCAGTCTGTCATTTTAAATTAGCTAATATCCCCATTTTTATTTCAAGAATTTGAATAAAGCCACAATATTGCTTGGAAAATCGTTGTTGGGGTATATACTCGAGGTAAATCGTCATTCTTTTAGCCCCCCTCCCCTTTTTTTGGGGTGGGGGTGGGGGTGGATGTGGGTATGCGTTGATGACTGTACTAAATGTAATTATCCAAAAAGATTAATAGAGAAATAGTTTTAACCCGAATTTGCTTTAGTTTATTGACCTATTTATATCAGAGTTTACTGCATACTAATAGTTTGGGATCGAGATCACGGTAAGCTCAAGCAACATATTGTTTATAACATTCAAATTCAGCCTTCAGACACTGTTCGTTTATGTCGGATAAGGGGATTATGATTATGTAAGTAATCAAAAAGCAAAAACAAAAAAGCTAAAATATTATTATAGCATTAGTGGCGTAGCAAGAAATTCTGCCCCCCCCCCCCTTTCCGGGGCACACTCCGATTTTAAAAAAAGTGAATTATCCCTCCCCCCCCCTCTCCCACAGTAGCTACCAGGGGTGCTTGGGCGGTTGCTACACCACTGTATAGCATGGAAAAGTCTGGGTAATCCAGCGCTGCATACACACTGTAACACGCACAGGGGTTCCTCTACCGAGCGAATCAAACACCTGCGTGAGGTTGGGCTGGAAGTCCCTTGTTTTCCCCTATTTCCAAGGACTTTCCGACAACATTCTTTGTCAACTGGAAGTTCCCGTAACGCGCCAAGACTAGAAACAATTTTTCTCTAATCAATGAATGAATGACCACAATGTCACAACTATAACTTCACAATTGCATGGCTTTTCCTTATTAGCATGCCGTGGCATGAAGCACACAACACAATTCAAACACCCAATGCAGGGAACTATTTTCTGATTCCATCCCTGGATCAATAAAAACAACAGTCTGAACCACGTTTCGCACGTGCACTTCCACCAACTGCTACAATGAAAAGCATCTACAAACAAAGGGATGACCTCTTCCCAATTATTCCATGGCACAAAACAGCAGTTCTTGTCACGAATATCTCCCACTGAAAGTCACAATCAATCAACACCTCCGAATTAAGATAGGAACTACTTGGCTCCATGCCCACTTATGCTAGACTGACCCCATCTCAAACTACGAAACCAATCCATGCCATTGCAAAGTCTCTTAAAAACTTGTAAGTATGACGTCTGTTCGTAGAAATTGCCTAATTACTCGGGCTGGGAAATATTTTCGTAACACCGACTTCCCATAATCAAACAACTAATCACTAAAATCTAATGAACCTGTAAATGGAGACGTAAATACAAATGGAACATACCCAAATTTATTACATACATACATACATACATACATACATACATACATACATACATACATACATACATACATACATACATACATACATACATACATACATACATACATACATACATACATACATACGTACGTACGTACGTACATACATACATACATACATACATACACACACACACATATATATATATATATATATATATATATATATATATATATATATATATATATATATATATATATATATATATATATATATATAATGATGGGAAGAGTGAGTAATGCGTTTCATATTACTGACGGCTGGACATGCTACCTCTTCACAGTATATATTACTGGACGAATCCAGGCAGGAGCGAAGGAGCGCCCCCTCTCCCAACACACACACACACACACACACACACACACACACACACACACACACACACCACCACCACCACCACCACCACCACTACCAAACCACCACCACCACTTAAAAATGTCCTGGAAACGCTTATAATGCAGTAACTTCAGGGGGATTTTCCCCACCAGAAATTCCATCCCACAGACCCCTTGCATACTTATTTACGTCCCAACCCCCAAACGATATTCCTGGATTAGCCCCTGTAGACAGTTTTGTTCGGTTATGAAAAAGTGGACATGGTCATTTCATAGTATTAACGGCTAGATATGGAACTCTGGAAAGATCTTGACATTTTATTTTGTATTCACTCAATTTTGTATTTATTAAGGGGCGTGGCGGTAGTTCAGTTGGTAGAGCGTCAGGATCGCAATCTAAGGATCGCGGGTTCGATATCCGCTCAGACCAGCCCGGGTGGGTTACCTAAGTGTGTCCTCAGAAAAGGCACTAAGTTCCTATCTCCTCGGCATGATATAGACAATAATGTGATAAAAGCGCCGTAAAAAAAATAACCAATCATGATCAGAAAGTCTAGTTCTACACAGTTTAGTCGAAAGACTGCGAATATAACGTATGGTACAAAAAAAGTTCCCAACATGTACAATTTCCCGCTCAAGTTATTTTAAGTCAATGATGACTTATTTCTATTAAATGCTTCCATTTCAACAATTATCTTTTTATAAGAGATTTTGCACTAAACTAGAACTCATACCCGAAGCTATTTTCTAAGCTTTTTATCCTCTGGTTATATTCACCCACACCCCCACCCCCTCAATATCTGTTGAGAATTATATAAAAATACATTAAAGAGTTTTGTTCTCTTAAATGACAGCATACAATTATTTATTGATCCACCAGCTCATGGACACGGGTTAAACACAGGTATAATTACATCTAGTTATTAAGAAATACTGATGTAGGACACACATTTTTAAAACCATGGATCACCCACATATTTACATTAATAGCTATTGTCCAAAAAGAAATTATAAATCTTCGTGAACTATTTAAAATTATTGCAAACTCTTGAAACTGGAAAGGAATTGCACAACTGTAAGCTATCTATCAGCAAAATAGGTTGGTTTGTTTTTAATGTCTGCACGTGGAAGACATGACATTTTGACCTTCTCTGTTAGGAGATTATCCAGGTTTGCTGATTATTCACTGATACAGATCAAAATCAATATATCACTACTATATTCTCTCTTATATTTTAGATGTAGCAGCAGAATGTCCCGTTTTTAGTTAGGAAACTTTCGAGACATCAATTAAATAAGCATCCATCGACTTTCTGGATCCTATTTTTCTGAGAAAAACAAATGTACTCAGTACATAATATGCTCGCCACCTGTCTTAGGAAAGATATTACTGACATTGACCCTGACCCCCTAATCCTTCTTTGTCTCATCAAGGTCAACCCACCTTTGAAGTTTGGTTTAAGTATATTTAGCACAACTCAAGTTATTACGTCAAAACCTATTTCCCTTTGTCATATGGCAGTCATCTTGATCTTGGGCTTTTAAATGTAAAATTAATCAATTTGCTTCTTGGTATCATCAAGGACAACACATCTATAAGTTTTGGTAAAGATATACTTAGTGGAAGTCATTGTCTGTTTGTTCGCTTACTCAATAGGTCAAAACGATTTTACTATAGTCGGTTACAGTGACCTTGACCTTTGTGAACCTCAAATCAAAATAGTTCTTTGTCTCTTATAATGAAATCCACCTAAAAAGTTTGGTGAAGGTGCATAATGCAGAAATTATAGTATTGCATGGAAGTAAACTTGCTAGAGTTTGTCACAGTAACATTGACCGTTGATCATTAGACCCCAAAGCAACAGGCTTTTTTTTTTTTTTTTTTTTTTTTTTTTTTTTGTTCTCTCTGACAATGTAACCAAATTGGAAAGATTATTGCAGGTATGTAAAACATAAATCATTGTATTGCACGTAAACCAACTTGCTGAATCTTCGACTTTTTGACTGCTAAATTAATAGTTACTTTTATTGGCGAACCCACTTTCAAGGTTTGGTTAAGTTATGAAAAGCAGAATTTCATTTGTCGCACGCAAACCGAAATGTCAACGAACGGACATGACCATAACATACACGCCGCCTTAAGGCTGGCGAATAAAATTAATCTTTGGTATATTTGCTCCAAGAGTTTTTAGAATCACATACATTTTGGCACTGTTTTGTTGTTTGTATCTCCATATTCACGTCAAATGTCAATGATATTAAAAGACCTTTGATTGTTTCATTTGAAGTTATTTTTAGTCTAAATACAGTATTTTGTGCTCTGCCAATTCCGTGAATACCGTGCCTGGGGTTGTGGTAAAGAAGTCAATCAATATCCTCTGTATGGAAATACCAACCCGGAGGATTATATTTTTATTCCCAGCTGGAAGGAAACCTGGTTCGATATTTCACTTAATCCTCCAGTGCTTATCTGTTTCCTTTCATCCTAAGTTTTGATGAGCAGGGTTATTCAGTGGCAAACTTGTGACAGATCATTACGTATGCGAATGATATTTATCAACGCAGAACAAGTATTAGTACTGAATGATCTCAGTTGTTTTTGTACAAAACATCAATTATTATATGATCCTGCCTGTAGTTTTCTATGTAAAAGAATGGAATACAGATTAAAAACCCTTTTTGCACAAAATATTATATTAGGTGTTTGCTTTAACAATTAATTTGAATTTAATAAATAACGTCATCATGTTACAGTAAATCCAAAATAAGCATTCAATGAAATCGTCAACATATATACATATAGTTGTGATAATTTTGAGTTTCACAATGAAGTAAATAATGGTATAACATTCTTGTTCAATAGAGAAATTAGCGCTTTTTATACAATGAAATACACGACTTACAGAAGTCATACTACCACTCAGTACTTTTGTGAAAGATTTAATATGCAGGTAAATTTGTTTGTCAAATGGTGAACGACTTTAACTGTAACGAAACAAAAAGAGCATACATAATGTGCCAGCCCCGGGAATGTACCCAAGGTTTAAGTGAATTTTTAAATTTCTAAAAAAAAATTAAAATGTTTCGACCACAATTACTGATGGCAGTAATCGAGAGAGCGGAAAAGGCCGCTCTGGAGTAATCGAGATCGAGAAGAGGTAATTGAAAGCGAGCGGCAGATGATATGGATCGAGCTGGAGTAATAAAGAGCGATATGGTGAAATCATGGCGAGATAGTGAGATCGTAAATGGAGTAGGCTTAATTGAAATGGAACTGGAATAATTGAAAGCAAATGAGAGTAATCTAGATCTAGCAGGAGTGAACGAGAGCGAGTTGGAGTAATCGAGAGCGAGAGGAGAGGTGGGAAATAGTATTGGAATGGGGATGTATTTCTGTCAGGAATTAAAACGATCAAGTAAAAGCACGCAACTAAATAAAGAAGAAAATAAAATAGCACTAAAATTAGGAAACTGCTTTATTAAAACGAATTCTAACAAATTTGTAACCTTTACATTGGTTAAGACAGATATGACGTTCAAATGAAATATACTGGCTTTTATCTGATTGGATTCGAGAAAGGAAATTTGGATTGGACGCAGTGGCGGCGCGAGGGTTCGCTGCGCCCGGGGTCAATGTTCTTTAGTGGCGTCCCTACCGAGGCGACCGTGGTCAATGTTCTTTAGCGTAGCCCCTACTTTGCCACAGAGAACAGTTTTTATGTCAGTTGCCAACTTCCAACTCCCCTTCCCCATCTACGCCCCGGTTACAGCTTCAAAACAAAAAGAAGAGCTCCTGACGGCGTCCCTCCCCCTCCGTCTGGTGTCCAGGGGCAATTGTCCCCCTCCCCGACGCCCCCTCACGCCACCACTGCTTGCATGTGCATCAGGGTGTGTGAGCCTTTTCTTGGCTGTGCTGCTCAAATTATGGAGCATGCAATATTTACTGTGGAGTGTGGCGCAGTGTTATTGTAAATTATATTGAAGAGAGAAATTCGACCACTCAGTTTACAACGTTACACATAATATCATATAACAGCACGAGGACTATATAGGGAGGAGTTTCCAATGAGATTTATGAAACGAGTCGAATACTTTCTATCTTTTGCAAACCTTGGCAAGCAAAATGAAATTATTCGAGGAGTCTCATAAATTTCACCCGAAATGAGGACAAATCTGAGAGTCTATTTATCGCATGACGAAAACCACTGATTTTATTTTACCAAACAGCAGAATAATGTAGTGAAATGACTTTGAAATACATTCGGATACCTTGGTTGTTATGTCTTTCCTTTGCACGAGGTGCTATAACAAGCGTTACGTATAAAACAATATGGGATATGAGTATATTAAATAAAAAAAACACAGTGGTCATGTGATCAACTTGCATTTTGTTCTAGTCCACAAAAATCGAACTACAAATTCACAACACCGCCCTTCTCTCTCTGGTAAATATTCATCACCACAGTAACCAGTAAAGTCACACAGACAAGGGAAAACAAATCGCTTGCTGAGCAATTACTGAGGGCAATTCCACCCCCACCCCCACCCCCACATCCCGGGCCAGACATACTGTCAGCCACACAAAGAAATAATTTGATTTTCTAGGGCTGTCTTTCAGTACATACACTGTATGTAAAAGTCAAATGGAGCTATAATTATATTTCACTGATTCGATGTCGGTAATCCAAATTTAACCCAGCTAATAAGATTCAAATACCGTCTATACACGCGTATAAGCATAGTCCAAATGCAAACAACACAGACTCTGATCTGCCGGCGCATTATGCGCCGGCAGATCAGGGTCTATGTTGTTTGTTCTACTGATTAGTCCTTACAAACTGCATAGACTCAGATCTGCCGGCGCATTATGCGACGGCAGATCTGGGTCTATGCAGTTTGCAGTTGGTACCGAGTTATACGCGAGTTTAGACGGTATCTATATGAGTCCCATTCTAAATGGTAGTTATTATATTAGTGGAAATGTTATGCCCCAATGCGTGCAGTAGGGACATCTTGATTTGGCCCAGTCCGTCTGTACGCCTGTAATCAGTCCCTGGAAGCTTGTTTGCACGATTACTCAAGTTGTACTTAACAAAATGTTGTTTTTTCTTCTTCTTTTTCTTCGTGTGGACTTAAATAAATAAACTGAGGAATTTTGAGAAATTCAAATTCCAGTTCTGTCATTCTATCCACTATTCTAGCTGAGCTTCTTCTATCGTGTCATTTGAAATCTTGATGTTAATTACGATTACTAATTAAATATATGAATTTCATAAAAGAATGAGTGATAGAATCACATGTTGGGGTCACAAGTGTCTCAATCATCTGCTGTACTTTTCCTCTGTTTCTTAATATTGTTGTAATGAACATTTATATATGTAGAAAACGGCATCGATTATATTGAAAATGACGACAAATGCTGAAATTCTGTCATGCTGAAAGTGACAGTATTTATTTATTTATTTCCTTGTGCAGTAAAATATTTATGCGATATCGCCAAATATTGTGAATAAACTAAATTTTTGATAGGCAAAATTGTTTATATCTTTAAAGCCTGTATTTCTTTTTATACAAAAAACCACAAAAAAACAACAGATTTATCGTTATTTAAACAGAATTTTATTTTTCGATCGACTAATTAATACAATTATTTGTTTAAGTCATTACGTGTTTTACTGATTATTTTGTGTTTTTTTTATAGTCATTTATGTACTCACTTACGTGATAGTTTCACAAAAACTTAAATGAATAAGTGAGAGAAGGAATACGTGCACGAAAGTGAATGTACGAAAGTTAGGGCCTATTCGAGGTGGTATAATTAATGAGGCTATCGTAACATGATAAAACCGGGTGGGAGTTGATCTTGCGAACACACATGCCACAAATACGTGAATGAGATGTTTATTGATAATGTAAATTAATGATACTCGAGTCTCTGACACCCAGCTCACACCTTTACCTTTATATCTCACAAACTCAACTAAAACAACTGAAAACCCTACTCTACACATGCACACAAAGTTCTTCAACGGATATAACAAAATGGTATCGTTCCTCAACGGATATAACAAAATGGTATCGTTCCTCAACGGATATAACAAAATGGTATCGTTCCTCAACGGATATAACAAAATGGTATCGTTCCTCAACGGATATAACAAAATGGTATCAATCCTCAACAGACACGTTCAAAAAAGTATAGTTCATGAATACATTATCACAAATGGTATTGTTTATCAACATATATGATCGATATATGAATTTATAAACAGATATGATCGCTGTATATATTTATCGACAACTATGATCAATGTATGGAGTTATGTACAAATATGATCAATGTATTGTTCATCAACAAATATGATGGTGCATTAGATTGTCACATTTGTAATGACATTGACTTTTAGGTTCGTATATATATATATATATATATATATATATATATATATATATATATATATATATATATATATATATATATATATAATCCATCAACATATATGATGTTCTTATCTCGTGGCATCCAGAAGATAAACATAATTACTTTCGATCCGCCGTTCCAGATGAATGGTAGAGGAATGATCTCGTGTAGTCTACTCCTCTCGGCCTGCTGAAGGATCCCTTGGGAACCTCCCTACTCCGTAGACCCGTTGGTCCAAAACCTTTGGTCTCTCACGCTGAGTTGGTCAGTATCGTCCCTCGAACCAACGTCACCATAGACCCCATTATCCGGGTTAAAGAGCCCGATGATTCCACCGTAAGTGTTAAAAATACAATAACTGAGCCGTGTAATACATTAGACACATTTAAGTGCGAATACATTTATATACATTACGCATGCGTACACATGAACTTACTTTGTTACACATTAAATTCTTCTTTGATAAGAACGATTGTACGAGATTATTATTATAATAAACACGTTCGTACATGAATTAGTCTACGACAAGAATAATTGCACTGGATTATCAAGAACGTTTCTCATCATTTAATGCGTACAACACACAATTCAATCCAACTTGTCTGTTTAGCTATAAATTATCTAACCTGAAACAGAATGTATTATATCCAATAGCATGGTGTTATGTGACACAGGTCTGGATTTCTAGAAAAAATTCCGAAAGATTTAATATATTAAACAATTTCCTTACCTGGAACGATAGCAAGAAAGAATGAAGTTTTACGTTTTCACATACCTCTACAGCTAAAGATTGCTTCTGTAAAGTGGACAGCTTCCTGGCAACGCTCGACTGCATTGTGACGATATAGAGAAAAATAGCATAATAAATAATATGACGTTGTCAAATCGACGGACAGAGAACTCGGGTTAAACGGACCCTTCACCCGCCAACCCCAACTCCCACTCCCCTTTCCGGCGCTTTGTGCGTGCTTCAGTGAGTGATCAGAAAGCATTATTTTCTTTTAAATCGTCAAGGTTAAAACCGTACACCCCCAGTAACATTTATGTTCATATATATAATACAAAAGGTATTTTCGTGCACACAAAAATTCCGCGACAGCTAAACTTTTTAATGAAATTTTATTTTGTAAACAGTTGCGTCAAATTAATTACATATTTTAACATGTAGAATTATGATTTCGATAATTGGGGAAAAGCGAAATCATCCCATATTATACTACCTTTGGATTAAACAAACGACAACACAAATTGTTTAATTAATTCTAAAAAGACAAAATCATTACATTTTTAGAACTTTAGGGTACCCAATTCACCAAATATTGTTTCATACCAATGCACGGATAAATTTAGATATTTTGTCAAATAAATTACATTTACAGTTATGTGTACTGTTACGACTCTAGATCTTAAAATATGCACAGAAAGAAAGTGAAACCAATACAATCAAGTAAAATTCAGACAATTAAAGTGAAAATTCAAAAGACACTTACAATTTGTGAGTTAAATTCTAAATAATTCTCAATGTCCTAATCACAAGTCTAAAATAATAGACTTTTCCGAATGAATTCCAATAGCCTTGAATGTCCTGATGTACCACAAAGATGTTATCCAGAATGTATTTGAATGAGTTCAGATAAATCCCAAAATCATGTATTAATCCAAAAGTCTACGAGCACTTTAGTAATTCCAATTAATATTTTAAATGAATAATTCCTCTTAAATTAAATCTGATTTAGACAACACAACTGTAAATTCAGACTGATCTGTAGAACAGGAATTTTAGAACAAGAATACAATTGTTTACCAAAATATGTATATACACACACACACACACACACACACACACACACACACACACACACACACACACACAAGCGAACCAACGGAATATGAATAATTCTAATGGAAACATACTTGCCTACCTGACCCATGTCACAACAAAACATGTTGCGAAATACTAAGTAAACAACTAGACAGAAGTTAAGTATGTATTTTAAAATAACCATACAACTTATAATCATCGACAAAAGCTAAGTATATAAACATCATACATAACAGTATTACTACGATTCCTACAGTAGTTTGGCACAGTGGGAACTGTATCGATGCGAGGTATCAATGCCATGATGGCGGAAGGTCACGTGATATGAGCATGCCCGTACCTTTTAAAACCGTTATGGAACGGGATCTATATGTAGGATTAGATCATCAAGATCAAAAAGAATTCGATTATCAGCAATATACATGCATCTTAATGGGGTGATTTCGTATCTCATTGGCCGAGCTTGTTACTACTCTAAAAGCTATTTTTCTGTTTTACTTGTGTTCATAGTCGGTATATATGCTAATATCATCAAAATCTCTATTATGAACAACAGTTACGCGTATTAGCGGGGTGATCTGGCATATGATTGACTGAATTGCTTGTCAATTTGAAATATATATATATATATATATATATATATATATATATATATATATATATATATCGAGAGAGACAGACAGATAGAGAGACTGACAGACAAAGACAGAGACAGACAGACAGACACAGAAAGAGAGACAGAAAGACAAATACAGAGAGAGAGAGAGAGAGAGAGAGAGAGAGTTTTGTGAAAAGTGGTTAATAGGTTCACAACTTGATTCAAAGAAAACATCACAAAAATGTGATCTAGAGTAAAATATATTTGGAAAGAGAGAATATTATTTATGACTCTTTTGCTGATAGCCACTAACTTCTTGACTAGTTTTCCCGCAGAGGACAGATCCATAACCAAGAAGCCGAAGAATATATATGATCATATAAAAGATTTATGTTTGGGGTCTATTTACAGTGTTATAGCCAAGGTATGAATTTCAGTCTTTACGTTGAAACAGCCAGTAGTCCATAGAAATAAAGAATCATCCATCCAGTTATAAATCGGTTTGATCTTATATACTAAAATCTCAGTTGCATTTCTCATATTTATTCCTTATGGCTGTTTGAATTTTCATCATAAATTCGTACTACGCAATTAAATATTTAAGTTCGACTCATAACGAGTTTAGTCGGTATCAGCAAAAGGGTCATACAATAATATTGTCTCTTTACACACATATTTTCCTCTAATCTTTTTTAAAAAAAATCAATTTATTAACCTATTAACTAACTTATTAATATCCATTATATTAGTTTTTAAAATCTTGAAATAAAAGAAAATATCAGGCCTCCTCTCCCCGCTCCACACCCCTCCCCCCAAAAATAAATAATTAAATGGTCGGTCCTTTATGGAATAGATTTGTTTCAGATTTTAACAATATATATATATATATATATATATATATATATATATATATATATATATATATATATATATATATATATATATATTTACAGAGCTTTGTAAAACATGGTTAATAACTTCATTAAAAGAAAACATCCATAAATTGTTATCTAGAGTAAAATATGTGTGCAAAGAGACAATATTATTTTATGACCCTTTTGCTGAAACAGACTAACTTAATTATCCCTCTAATACATCTACTTTTTAATTATGGTACCCGTATCTTCATTAGGATTAGCAACGATGCTACAATAGAAGAGAATATCAACAAAACAAAACAAAACGTGTCTCTGTTGAACTTGCCTGAAAAGTCCAAAACTAATCAGGCTCTGAAGCAAGAGACAATTTCACTATATATATATATATATATATATATATATATATATATATATATATATATATATATATATATATATATATATAAACGCAATAAACTGACAACGAACGGTGCAAAACTAGTTTTCAACTAGCCTAAGCACTTTCGACTCTCACTGAGTCTTTTTCAAAGGCAAACACAAAACAGAGACAAGACAAACAATAAATACAAAAAGCATTGAAATTATAAAAGTTTACGTAACTAAAGCGCTTAGGCTAGTTGAAAATTAGTTTTGCACTGTTCGTTGTCAGTTTATTGCGTTTATCTTAATCAATCCCTGACACACGCGATCCCTTGCTGGATCCAGTGCACTTGAAAGGACTGTTATTCGCCATAAGATTTGTTCTCTCTCTCTCTCTCTCGCTCTCTCTCTCTCTCTCTCTCTCTCTCTCTCTCTCTCTATATATATATATATATATATATATATATATATATATATATATATATATATACAGAGTTTTGTGAAAAGTAGTTAATAGGTTAATAACTTTAAGAAAACATAACAAAATTGTGATCTAGAATAAAATATGTATGCAAAGAGACACTATTATTATGACCATTTTCCTGATAGCGAATAACTTTCTATATTAGTTTTCCCCCAAATAAAGGATTTATGTTTAAGGTCTGATTACAGTGTTATAGGCAAGGTATAAATGTCAATGTCTACGTTAAAATATCCAGAGGTCCATAGAAATATCGAATTATCCACCCAGTCATAAATCCTTTTGATCCTGTATTAAAATCTCAATTGCACGTCTCACATTTATCATCATGAATTAAATATTCAAGTTCGACCTATAAAGAGTGGAGAAGGGAGGTTTCGAGATTTGACTCACTTATGGCTTATGGCTTAGTTAAGAAGGGACAGCTTGTCTGGCCTCCTTTTCCTTCCCAGCGATATTAAATTGAGTAAGAGAGAGAGAGAGAGAGAGAGAGAGAGAGAGAGAGAGAGAGAGAGAGAGAGAGAGAGAGAGAGAGAGAGAGACTGGGTGGTATGATTGGGAAATCTAACATGAAGGAATAAGATTTATGTTAGGGACAATGCTTGCCAATCTTTTCCACGTGAGTAAAGTTATTTTATTCTTACTCATCACATGCCTCATTTTTCCGAGAAAAAAAATGCGCGTTAAAATACGTGGATGGATGACATTAAGTGAATAACATCACAATTTTAACGCGCAAATTTATCTTCTACCTAAATTTAAATATATTTTTATAGCTAGGGTGGGGTGAGTGGGTTGGTTGGATTTGGGATAACTAAATGTGGTGGGCGAGGAAAGCGTATGGTCTTCTCACATGGAAATGTGTCACACATACATAAGAAAGAGAGAACAATTTATATTACAAAACTTTCAGAAAAAATCAAGACATTGTGTTTTGAGTATCAGAACGCAACGGTCAGACTCCTATATCTGGTGATAGTTAAACCAAATATTCACCTGGGAGTGTTGTAAAACATGACACTTCCAAGCAGGATTAGAAGGCAAGTAATAATATCACTAATGATTAGCAGCCATTTAATGCGGCAACAGGAATTACATTATAGCGAGGGCTACACTTATGCCAGTAGAAAATGACTGGTATTCATCAACCATCTTTATATTCTTTCAACTACCGTATATGCTCGCTTACAAGTTGAGTCCAACTGCAAACAACAAAGACCCTGATCTGACGTAGCACAAAGCGCCAGCAGATCAGGGTCTATTCTGTTGATTCTACTAATTGTTAGTAACAAACTGCATAGATCCAGATCTGCTGGTGCATTATGCGACGGCGTATCTGGGTCTGTGAAGTTTGCAGTTGGACTCGACGTAGAGGCGAATACAATGGGTACTACATATTTATGTTACGTCGTCATTTAAATTTAGCCTCACAAAGAAATAGAAACTGTTTTGTTTTACTGATTACTGTTAGGTTCAATGTATTTTTAGACCGGAAGTGGATTTTTGAACCGAAAGTTCGCGCTTCAGAAACTTCTGTCATTACCATTAGAACGTAATCTGACTATTCTAAATCCTGTCATTACAGTTAGGTATAATAATCGGCAACAAGACTTAAAGTCTATTTTATGACGTCATATCCGGTTTTACGACGTCATAACAGGAAAAAGACTTTTTAAAGACTGAAAGTCAATTTTCTACTTTCCCCAAGACTGAAAGTCTCTTCTTAACACATCATATCCGGTTTTTATGACGTCATAACAGAAAGTCGACCTGTTTAAGACTGAAAGTCTATTTTTAACTGGTGCCAAGACTGAAAGTTTATTTTTATCATTTCATAACTGATAATGATAACTGGTTTTTATGACATTATAACCAGAAGTGGACTTTTTTTTAAAGACTGAAAGTGTATTGTTAACCGGCGTCAAGACTGAAAATCTACTATAAATGACTCCAAGTAGATCTTGTTAGACTGGTTATCGAGTTTTTAGTCTAAAAAAATATTTCTATGACCTAAAATTCAATATCATTAACGTTAAGTCGACGGGCGTCCGGGTTTAATTTTTGCTGACAAAAAATTCCAACTTTTTTAATACATAGTTTATATCTTACTCTCTTTTTTAATCTTCCTAGAAAAAAAAGACTTTTCGTTCACTTTCATTTTCATTTTCGTAGAATTAAAAAGCATTTTTCTTTTGATTAAGGGATAAAAGGATGAAAGTGTTACCTCCTCTCCTTCCCTCCAAGGGATAAAGAGGGCCCCATCCCATCTTTCCCCTAGGAAGGGGGTAGAGTGAGGGCTGGGGTTATTTTTTATATTTTAAAATAAAGTTATAATAAATTAGATAAAAATAAAATAATTAGAAAATGCAATAAATAAAAATAAAAATAAGAAAATTAAATTTAAATTAAAGAAAACTAAAATTACAAGATAAAAAAATAAAACGTTTTAAAATAATATAATATAAAATTAAAGAGATAAAAATAATAAAATTTAAATTAATATTAAATCAAATCAAATTAAAAATTATATAAATAAGAATTTCAAAAATGTTATAAAAATACAAAATAAAATAAAAAAATTAAATAGAAGTAAATAAAAATAAATAAAAATTACATACAAATTTTATTGTATTTTTAGTAACTTGGTAATAAATTTAGTAATAGGATCTTATTTTGGGGATGAGTAAGATGAGTAAAACAGATTTTACGTGTGTTTGCTCCGCTTAAATCATGGAGGAACATTGTTTTGTCATTCGAGTTGCTATAACGTATTCAGATAATATGTACGATCGAGTACTAACAGCGGTTAGACTAAATGATAAGTTATTTTATTTAATGTATTAACTCTACATCTATTTCCTATACGATTTCCCGTACTTTTATGCTAACATATATGTATCCTTCTTTCTTTCCTTCCATTTTTTCTCTTTACGTCCTTCCCGTCCCCTGATGTAAAGATTTATACAGCCTTCTTGAATATAATTGGTATTTAGACTGACTATAATTGGTATTTAGACTGAATATAATTGGTATTTAGACTTAATATAATTGGTATTTAGACTGCTGATCGCGTCATTACATTATCTAGAAATAGTTCATGCTGATATGCAGCGCACAAAGTGCACATTTCGTAATAAATCATCCTACATATAATGATTTCTATTTGTTTTCCAGTTTGCAAGCGTCCAATTAGAAAGTATACCAAAAATGTATTGACTGTGAAAACTAAATCGACGCCATTTTAAAAAATATTTTTTTATTAGTCTTCTTCTTGAACAACTAAAGAAGTAAATTTACAAAAAAACTGATTAGGTTAGATGATTATTTAAATCATTTTTGATTTTCAAAAGATTACATTTAAAAATTAAATAAACATTACAGTGATTTTATAAAATGTTTATCTTTGATAAGCAATTTATACAATTAATGTTTATGATTGATAAGCAATTTATACAATTAATCTTTTTCAATAATAAATAATTCATATGAATTATATAATGATAAATCATTTTTTTCTAGATAATGCCCTTACCAAATGAAATCAGAAAGAAGATTTATGAACACTGTAAAGAAAGCCATCAAAGAAACGCAACCTTTTAGTAAACGGACGTAAATGAAACCATTCGCGGACGTAAATGAAAACATTCATCTTAGGTGTCAAAGGAGATCAATCTACATTAATCAGTTATAGTTACAACGACACAGTGAGGTTAACGTCGTTCGCATTGATTTGTATGTTACAGTGAAGTTTCCATTTCGTCATAGTCAAATATTTGCAGTTGACTGCAGGTGACAAGTGTGCCGCCGAGATAGGTGATTTTGTCCACTGCCAGGAGGGTCTGGCCATTTACTGTGATGGTAAGCTCTACCTAAGGCTTTACTGATGCAGGTTGGTGTATCACCTCTGTTTTCTTGATACTGATTGTGAGACCGAAAATTTCGCAAGCTGAGGAGAAATGGTCCATACTCTGTTGCATGTCAGACTTAGATTTGGCATTCAGGGAACAGTCGTCAGCAATACAGCAGAACACACACACACACACACACACACACAGGAGAAGAAAGAAAAAATGAATAGAAAAAAGAAGTTTAAAAAACAAGCACATTAAAAGGAAAGTCCGTGCTGCATTTTATTGATTACATATATTAAACATGTGGGAGACATGTTTTATATAATCGCCACACCAAAATGGATTTGTTTTGCATTTCTGTACGTTATTATCATTGGCACTGAGACTATTAAAGACTGCCGCAGACTTCACAAAGTCGGCTTGTGTTTACAATGGCTGCATGTACTACTTAGCTGAAACTCCTGACTACAGCACTTCTATGCCATGCATAACACACTGTTTGATTACTAGCCAGACATTCCTGATGCTGAAGCTAAAATCCAAATCGATGCTTTTTATTTTTGGCCAGAGAAAGCATGATTTATCTGCTTTTAAGTGATAGTTCCAGTGATCACAGAAGCATCTTAATACTTTCACTCAGGACAGAAATCGTCACAAACTTAAGTTCTCATTGGCAAAAATAGAACGCACAGTTGAACTGAAATAATCATAACTCGAGGTTTATAGTGGTTACATTTTTGACTGTATGAAAATATTTCACTCGAACAGTATTCATAGCTGCAGTGTATGTAGCACTATAGTGAACACAAACCGACCTCGTGACACAACGAACCATTTGGAGATCTTCTGAGGTTTTCATATCATTCATACATTTTACCTCTGCAATAAGGCGATGCCGAACACACAGAAGACACGGTAGATTTCAAAAGTTGTATCTAAAATATTTCCATAAATATGTATTTTTCCGAACTTCATTTACATTTTCTGCATTTATGAACTTAATATCTGTCAAAATATAGAGTGTGAAAATTTTCATGGACTTTTCCTTTAACAAGCAAACAAAATGTGAATTAGGTTACATGGTACATATAACAAATCAGAGAAAGTGTGCCAGTCACGCGAATTAAATATGAGTGACTAAGAAGAAAACATTAAATTTAAGAAACAATGGAGTGATGATATCTTAGGTACAACGAAATGCCAGTATTGATACTACATATTGATAACTCAAGATCAGTTTGTACTTGCACTTCAAATTAAAAGCATGACAGAATGTACAAACAGCACAATTTCATTAGACATTTTTTTCACTCATTGGTCATCGTCATTATTATTATTATTATTATTATTTTTATTATTATTATTATTATTAATATTAATATTATTATTATTATTATTATTATTATTATTATTATTATTATTATTATCAATAATAAAGTTGGGTATTTGGATAATCAGATAGTAGTGAAAGCCGAGTTATTTAACAATGTTATTAGCAGATATATATATATATATATATATATATATATATATATATATATATATATATATATATATATATATATATATATATATATACACCACAATAGATGCCTTTGTTATTAGGGATGCATTGTGAATTTGGTCGGATAGGAGATAAGTAGATTAGTACGGTTATAGGTGGGACTAAAACATTACATTTGGGCCGCTATGGCCATTCATGGGAAATTAACATTACGTTAGGGTAGGTATGGCGGTTATTTTAATTTAGCATCACGTTTGGGCTGGTATGGTGATTATTGGAACTTAACATTAAGTTTGGGCCGGTATGGCGGTTATAGGAATTTAACATAGTGGATGGGCTCGTATTGGGGTTATGGAAATTGAACATGTGGATGGATCACTCTGGCGGTTATCGAATTTAATATCACGTTTGGGACGTTATGCCGGTTATGAACTTTTAACATTACGGATGTCACAATGGCCATTTACAGGAATTTAACGTGTAGATGGGTCACTATGGCTATCCATGTGAAGTCAACATGGGGATGGTCCACTATGGTTATCTATATAAATTTAACACTACGTTTGGGATACTCTATTGAGATACTGGGTGGCCCTATGGGAATTTAACATTACGGATAGGGCGGTACGTGGCCTTTAAGGGAATTTAACATTACGAATGACACTGTGGCTATCTACTTGACATTACGTGATTTAGAACGGTGTGGTCATCTAGAGGAATTTAACATTACGGATGTCACTTTTTAACATGAGAATGGATTACTGGACACATCTATGGAAGTTTAAAATGGGAATGGGTCACTACAGTCATCTATGGGAATTTAATATTACGTTTGGGATACTATGGGACCATATGGAAATTTAACATTACAGATAAGGACGTATGGGGCCCTACAGAAATCTAACATTGCAGATGAGATGGGATGTGTCCCAATAGACATTTACGATTACGGATGTGACGATATGGAGCCCTGTGGATATGTAACATTATGTGGGCCATTATAGTCCCCACGGAAACTAATATTATGTGGACCACTATGGGGCCTTTTGGGAGTTTAACATTATGGATTGGTATGGCATCTTATGGGATTTTTAACATTACGTTTGGGGTCGGTATGGTCTTTATGAGGGATTTACCATGGGGATGGAACAGGATGGAGAGACAGCCAAATACACACTAAATGACCGACAACTATTTAATTTTACAGACAAACTCTCGTTAGGAAACGCCACAGTAACATGGTGACAGTGCTAAACTATTCCAACTATTTCAATAACAATAACAATGTTACAGTTCTCACCAATAACTAGAGCGAAAGGCAAGTTCATTGTCTGTTTTACAGCAAACACACTCGAATTTTGTACTTGTCGATTTAGAAATGCGACAAGAAGCAATGCGTCAGCTTTGTCAAAATAGAGAGCTAACAAGTCAGATGCAATTACCTCAGCAATTTGTGCAGACTTGTTATAAGACCATAATAATACAAGTTTATTTACAAAGCTGGAACAAAATCCCATCGAAATTCGGTCTCCATATTGGTAACATGCTCATCCAATTCGATATAAGATTACCTCATCAACAGACATAGATCTTGCACATAATGAAATTTATCCAACATTTTGATGATAAAAGACTATTTCACAAGTTTGATCAAAAATGGTTCACAAACTGAGTTCCTAGACCAATCATATGTAAGATCACCGCATTAATATGCGCGGCGGATCTCGTTCATACTCATAATCATGTGAGATCCTGATGATATAAGCCTATTTGCCAAGTTTGATCAAAATCTTATCTCAAAACATGCAGTCACTAGAATGGTAAATGTATCAGCCAATCAGATGCAATATTCACCAAGTTTGGTCAAAACCGGGTCAGAAATACCGTTTCTTGAGTGATAAGAAGCTTAGCTAATCAGATGCAAGATGACCTCATCCCTCCAGAGTTTTAACAAGTTCAGACAATCAGATGCAAGATCTCCTCTTTAATATATGTAGATATTGCTCATTTTCGACTTCACCCGAGATTTTGAAGATATAAACCCATATTTCAAGTTTGATTAATATTGGATCAGAAATATGGCTTCCAGTGTGGTAACAAGCAATTGTTGACGGACACACGACCCACTACGGACGTAGCCAGTTGAGTTAATCAAATAAACTAAGCAAATGTGCCATATTTTCCTATCCAAGAGGTGATTAAATGCCGAGGTCTAAAGAAGAGGAATGACATATAACATGTTGAAGTGGTTCTTCCTGATTCTATGCAACGTTTTGAGCGGTCTGATAGACGTCACGCAAAGGCAGAAATCAGGGCAGGTTTTTGTAGTATTATGCAATAACCAGACCGATCAAACAGTGTTCATGTAAAGACGGGAATTAGCTGTAGGTGGATTGTTCTAATATTATGCAACTATCCGACCGGTCCGATATTGTCATAAAAAGAAACCAACCAGCCCAGGCGGATTGCTTTATTATCATTCTCTTATCGAACCGGTCCAATACTTGTCAAATAAAGACAGTAATACGTTTAGACGGATTGTAGTAAAGGCAACTATCCGACTGTCCGATAGTTGGCATACAAAGACAGTCATCAGCCTAGGCGGAATGTTGTAATATTATGCAACCATCAGACCGGTTCGATACTTCTCATACAAAAAAACAGCAAGGCTAGGCAGACTGTTGTAATATTATGACACTGTTGGAGTTCTTGGATTAATGTCATCGAAACGACATCAAGTAGCCTAGGCTGATTGTTGTAACATCATGCAACAATTGGACCGATCGGATAGTTGTCATACAAAGACAGCAATCAGTCAAGGCGGATTGTTGTCAAGGTAACTATCAAACCGGTCAGACAGTTGTCGTCGTAAGACAGTCGTCAGCCCAGGCGGAGTTCTTTAATATTAAGCAACTTTAAGACCGGCCCTATGATGGCAATGCAAAGAGAGGAATCAGGCAGGACTAAATTTTGTAATAGTATGCAACTATCGGACCAACTCGATGACTGTCAAACGAAGAATGCAATAAGGCAAGGCGAATTGTTGTAATATTATTAAACTATCGGACCGATCCGATCCTTGTCATAGAAAGGCAAAAGTCAGTCAGAACGGTTTGTGGTAATATAATGAAACTATCAGACCAATCTGATATAACAGTTAAGTTAGGTCGATTGCTGCAATATTATGCTATCTAACCGGTACGAAAGATTTCATGCAAAGACAGCAGTCAGCCTGGGCAGATTGTTTTTATAGTACACAAGATAGTTGTCATACAAAGACATACATCAGATTAGGTGGATTGTTTTAATATTTGCAACTATCAGACCGGTTTAATAGTGCTCACACAAAGACAGGAATCAGTCTTTGGCGAACTGATGTAATATGCAACTATCTGACCCGTTGGATAGTTGTCATGACAATACATCAATTAGGGTAGACAGACTGTATTAGGCTTTACTACATTAAGTTCCTTATATATTTTCATTTTTGTATATTTATTTTAATAAAATCCACTCGATTCGTTATAACTTCAGAAGCACCAAGACTATCTTACTTATATCGGCACTAATTTGGACACAACATATTCAAAACTCAGCATAGGTTATGTGGTATTTTCTGGAAATTATTGCATTTGAATAAAATTACTGGAATTTTTAGTGCAAATAACCTTTCTGGAACTGGGCAAATCACTCATGTTTGATTTAAATATTATTGGTTTTCTTATGAACTACAATAGGATGCAACAACATGTAATTGTCTCAAGAGATGACAAAAGATGCACCTATTTAATAAACATGTTTTTCCTGTATTTGTTTGGTTTGGTGTTTAAAGCACAGCAACACAAGTAGTTTTTCTTAGTGCAAAGGCAATTGAAGTAAAGTGTCTTGCCCAAGGACACAACACACTAACCGACATGGGCTAATCCGATGGTAGGATTCGAACCCGAACCCTTTCGGTAGCGAGCTCGGCATGCCAACCACTGCGCGACCGCAGCTCCCTTTAGTAACACTAAGGCAAAGCTGTTAATTTTCATTGTATTTGCTCCAGTGCGGTTTGGTTCAAAGTATAATTCATCTTACGAGACAGTGCTCTAAGTACAAGGACATGTGAAGACATTGGTGACATAAGGACTCACTTTAAATACTCAACAAAAACTAAAGCTTCTTTAGTTATAAGTTCAGATGCACCAAGAATATCTTACTTATGTTAGACATTAACTTGGACACCAAGACTATCTTACTTACGTTAGACATTAACTTGGATACCAAGACTATCTTACTTATCTTAGACATTAACTTGGACACCGAGACCATCTTACTTATGTTAGACATTAACTTGGACACCAAGACTATCTTACTCATGTTAGACATTAACTTGGACACCAAGACTATCTTACTTATGTTAGACATTAACTTGGACACCAAGACTATCTTACTTATGTTAGACACTAACTTGGATGCCAAGGCTATCTTTCTTATGTTAGACACTAACTTGAACACCAAGACTATCTTACTTATGTTAGACATTAACTTGAACACCAAGACTATCTTACTTATGTTAGACATTAACTTGGACACCAAGACCATCTTACTTATGTTAGACACTAAAATGGACACCAAGACTATCTTACTTATGTTAGACATTAACTTGGACACCAAGACTATCTTACTTATGTTAGACATTAACTTGGACACCAAGACCATCTTACTTATGTTAGACACTAAAATGGACACCAAGACTATCTTACTTATGTTAGACACTAACTTGGACACCAAGATTATCTTACTTATGTTAGACACTAACTTGGACACCAAGACTATCTTACTTATGTTAGACACTAACTTGGATACCAAGACTATCTTACTTATGTTAGACACTAACTTGGATACCAAGACTATCTTACTTATGTTAGACACTAACTTGAACACCAAGACTATCTTACTTATGTTAGACATTAACTTGAACACCAAGACTATCTTACTTATGTTAGACACTAACTTGGACACCAAGACTATCTTACTTATGTTAGACACTAACTTGAGCACCAAGACTATCTTACTTATGTTAGACACTAACTTGGATACCAAGACTATCTTACTTATGTTAGACACTAACTTGAACACCAAGACTATCTTACTTATGTTAGACATTAACTTGAACACCAAGACTATCTTACTTATGTTAGACATTAACTTGGACACCAAGACCATCTTACTTATGTTAGACACTAACTTGAGCACCAAGACTATCTTACTTATTTTAGACACTAACTTGGATACCAAGACTATCTTACTTATGTTAGACACTAACTTGAACACCAAGACTATCTTACTTATGTTAGACATTAACTTGAACACCAAGACTATCTTACTTATGTTAGACACTAACCTGAACACCAAGACTATCTTACTTATGTTAGACATTAACTTGAACACCAAGACTATCTTACTTATGTTAGACACTAACTTGAGCACCAAGACTATCTTACTTATTTTAGACACTAACTTGGATACCAAGACTATCTTACTTATGTTAGACATTAACTTGAACACCAAGACTATCTTACTTATGTTAGACACTAACTTGAGCACCAAGACTATATTACTTATTTTAGACACTAACTTTGATACCAAGACTATCTTACTTATGTTAGACATTAACTTGAACACCAAGACTATCTTACTTATGTTAGTCACTAACTTGAACACCAAGACTATCTTACTTATGTTAGACATTAACTTGGACACCAAGACCATCTTACTTATGTTAGACACTAAAATGGACACCAAGACTATCTTACTTATGTTAGACATTAACTTGGACACCAAGACTATCTTACTTATGTTAGACATTAACTTGGACACCAAGACCATCTTACTTATGTTAGACACTAAAATGGACACCAAGACTATCTTACTTATGTTAGACATTAACTTGGACACCAAGATTATCTTACTTATGTTAGACACTAACTTGGACACCAAGACTATCTTACTTATGTTAGACACTAACTTGGATACCAAGACTATCTTACTTATGTTAGACACTAACTTGGATACCAAGACTATCTTACTTATGTTAGACACTAACTTGAACACCAAGACTATCTTACTTATGTTAGACATTAACTTGAACACCAAGACTATCTTACTTATGTTAGACACTAACTTGGACACCAAGACTATCTTACTTATGTTAGACACTAACTTGAGCACCAAGACTATCTTACTTATGTTAGACACTAACTTGGATACCAAGACTATCTTACTTATGTTAGACACTAACTTGAACACCAAGACTATCTTACTTATGTTAGACATTAACTTGGACACCAAGACCATCTTACTTATGTTAGACACTAACTTGAGCACCAAGACTATCTTACTTATTTTAGACACTAACTTGGATACCAAGACTATCTTACTTATGTTAGACACTAACTTGAACACCAAGACTATCTTACTTATGTTAGACATTAACTTGAACACCAAGACTATCTTACTTATGTTAGACACTAACCTGAACACCAAGACTATCTTACTTATGTTAGACATTAACTTGAACACCAAGACTATCTTACTTATGTTAGACACTAACTTGAGCACCAAGACTATCTTACTTATTTTAGACACTAACTTGGATACCAAGACTATCTTACTTATGTTAGACATTAACTTGAACACCAAGACTATCTTACTTATGTTAGACACTAACTTGAGCACCAAGACTATATTACTTATTTTAGACACTAACTTTGATACCAAGACTATCTTACTTATGTTAGACATTAACTTGAACACCAAGACTATCTTACTTATGTTAGACACTAACTTGAACACCAAGACTATCTTACTTATGTTAGACATTAACTTGGACACCAAGACCATCTTACTTATGTTAGACACTAAAATGGATACCAAGACTATCTTACTTATGTTAGACATTAACTTGGACACCAAGACTATCTTACTTATGTTAGACATTAACTTGGACACCAAGACCATCTTACTTATGTTAGACATTAACTTGGACACTAAGATTATCTTACTTATGTTAGACACTAACTTGGACACCAAGACTATCTTACTTATGTTAGACACTAACTTGGATACCAAGACTATCTTACTTATGTTAGACACTAACTTGAGCACCAAGACTATCTTACTTATGTTAGACACTAACTTGGATACCAAGACTATCTTACTTATGTTAGACATTAACTTGGACACCAAGACTATCTTACTTATGTTAGACATTAACTTGGACACCAAGACTATCTTACTTGTGTTAGACACTAACTTGGATACCACGACTATCTTACTTATGTTAGACACTAACTTGGATACCAAGACTATCTTACTTATGTTAGACACTAACTTGAACACCAAGACCATCTTACTTATGTTAGACATTAACTTGGATACCAAGAATATCTTACTTATGTTAGACATTAACTTGGACACGAAGACTATCTTACTTATGTTAGACACTAACTTGGACACCAAGACTATCTTACTTATGTTAGACACTAACTTGGATACCAAGACTATCTTACTTATGTTAGACACTAACTGAAGCACCAACACTATCTTACTTATTTTAGAAACTAACTTGGATACCAAGACTATCTTACTTATGTTAGACACTAACTTGAACACCAAGACTATCTTACTTATGTTAGACACTAAAATGGACACCAAGACTATCTTGCTTATGTTAGACATTAACTTGGACACCAAGACTATCTTACTTATGTTAGACATTAACTTGGACACCAAGACCATCTTACTTATGTTAGACATTAACTTGGACACCAAGATTATCTTACTTATGTTAGACACTTACTTGGACACCAAGACTATCTGACTTATGTTAGACACTAACTTGGATACCAAGACTATCTTACTTATGTTAGACACTAACTTGGATACCAAGACTATCTTACTTATGTTAGACACTAACTTGAACACCAAGACTCTCTTACTTATGTTAGACATTAACTTGAACACCAAGACTATCTTACTTATGTTAGACACTAACTTGGACACCAAGACTATCTTACTTATGTTAGACACTAACTTGAACACCAAGACTATCTTACTTATGTTAAACACTAACTTGGATACCAAGACTATCTTACTTATGTTAGACACTAACTTGGACACCAAGACCATCTTACTTATGTTAGACACTAACTTGAGCACCAAGACTATCTTACTTATTTTAGACACTAACTTGGATACCAAGACTATCTTACTTATGTTAGACACTAATATGAACACCAAGACTATCTTACTTATGTTAGACATTAACTTGAACACCAAGACTATCTTACTTATGTTAGACACTAACTTGGACACCAAGACTATCTTACTTATGTTAGACATTAACTTGAACACCAAGACTATCTTACTTATGTTAGACACTAACTTGAGCACCAAGACTATCTTACTTATTTTAGACACTAACTTGGATACCAAGACTATCTTACTTATGTTAGACATTAACTTGAACACCAAGACTATCTTACTTATGTTAGACACTAACTTGAGCACCAAGACTATCTTACTTATTTCAGACACTAACTTGGATACCAAGACTATCTTACTTATGTTAGACATTAACTTGAACACCAAGACTATCTTACTTATGTTAGACACTAACTTGAACACCAAGACTATCTTACTTATGTTAGACATTATCTTGGACACCAAGACCATCTTACTTATGTTAGACACTAAAATGGATACCAAGACTATCTTACTTATGTTAGACATTAACTTGGACACCAAGACTATCTTACTTATGTTAGACATTAATTTGGACACTAAGATTATCTTACTTATGTTAGACACTAACTTGGACACCAAGACTATCTTACTTATGTTAGACACTAACTTGGATACCAAGACTATCTTACTTATATTAGACACTAACTTGGACACCAAGACCATCTTAATTATGTTAGACATTAACTTGGACACCAAGACTATCTTACTTGTGTTAGACACTAACTTCGATACCAAGACTATCTTACTTATGTTAGACATTAACTTGGACACCAAGAGTATCTTACTTATGTTAGACATTAACTTGGACACCAAGACTATCTTACTTACGTTAGACATTAACTTGGACATCAAGACTATCTTACTCATGTTAGACATTAACTTGGACACCAAGACTATCTTACTTATGTTAGACACTAACTTGGACACCAAAACCATCTTACTTATGTTAGACACTAACTTGGACACCACGACTATCTTACTTATGTTAGACACTAACTTGGATACCAAGACTATCTTACTTATGTTAGACACTAACTTGAACACCAAGACCATCTTACTTATGTTAGACACTAACTTGAGCACCAAGACTATCTTACTTATTTTAGACACTAACTTGGATACCAAGACTATCTTACTTATGTTAGACACTAACTTGAACAGCAAGACTATCTGACTTATGTTAGACATTAACTTGAACACCAAGACTATCTTACTTATGTTAGACACTAACTTGGACACCAAGACTATCTTACTTATGTTAGACATTAACTTGAACACCAAGACTATCTTACTTATGTTAGACACTAACTTGAGCACCAAGACTATCTTACTTATTTTAGACACTAACTTGGATACCAAGACTATCTTACTTATGTTAGACATTAACTTGAACACCAAGACTATCTTACTTATGTTAGACACTAACTTGAGCACCAAGACTATCTTACTTATTTTAGACACTAACTTGGATACCAAGACTATCTTACTTATGTTAGACATTAACTTGAACACCAAGACTATCTTACTTATGTTAGACACTAACTTGAACACCAAGACTATCTTACTTATGTTAGACATTATCTTGGACACCAAGACCATCTTACTTATGTTAGACACTAAAATGGATACCAAGACTATCTTACTTATGTTAGACATTAACTTGGACACCAAGACTATCTTACTTATGTTAGACATTAATTTGGACACTAAGATTATCTTACTTATGTTAGACCCTAACTTGGACACCAAGACTATCTTACTTATGTTAGACACTAACTTGGATACCAAGACTATCTTACTTATATTAGACACTAACTTGGACACCAAGACCATCTTACTTATGTTAGACATTAACTTGGACACCAAGACTATCTTACTTGTGTTAGACACTAACTTGGATACCAAGACTATCTTACTTATGTTAGACATTAACTTGGACACCAAGAGTATCTTACTTATGTTAGACATTAACTTGGACACCAAGACTATCTTACTTATGTTAGACATTAACTTGGACACCAAGACCATCTTACTTACGTTAGACATTAACTTGGACATCAAGACTATCTTACTCATGTTAGACATTAACTTGGACACCAAGACCATCTTACTTATGTTAGACACTAACTTGGACACCAAAACCATCTTACTTATGTTAGACACTAACTTGGACACCACGACTATCTTACTTATGTTAGACACTAACTTGGATACCAAGACTATCTTACTTATGTTAGACACTAACTTGAACACCAAGACCATCTTACTTATGTTAGACATTAACTTGGATACCAAGACTATCTTACTTATGTTAGACATTAACTTGGACACGAAGACTATCTTACTTATGTTAGACACTAACTTGGACACCAAGACTATCTTACTTATGTTAGACACTAACTTGGATACCAAGACTATCTTACTTATGTTAGACACTAACTTGAGCACCAAGACTATCTTACTTATTTTAGACACTAACTTGGATACCAAGACTATCTTACTTATGTTAGACACTAACTTGAACACCAAGACTATCTTACTTATGTTAGACACTAAAATGGACACCAAGACTATCTTACTTATGTTAAACATTAACTTGGAGACCAAGACTATCTTACTTATTTTAGACACTAACTTGGACACCAAGACTATCTTACTTATGTTTGACACTAACTTGAACACCAAGACTATCTTACTTATTTTAGACACTAACTTGGACACAACATATACAAAAATCAACATAGGTTATGTTGAATTTTCTGGAAATGCATTTGAATGAAATGATTGGAATTTTAGTGCAAATGGCCTTTCTGAAAACGGCTGAATCTCACCTGTTTGTTTTGTCATCCTACACAAAGTCAAGAAGCTGAACTCAGTAAACTTTTTATTTTCCGTTTAGACTTTAATACTACTTTCTATTGGATGAGAGCTATATTATTCACTGGTTAGATAATCTCCAGGACAAATTAGAGAATAAAATATTAATGATTTCCATAGGGACTACAATACGATCCAATAACAGCTGATTTACTTAATTCGTGCAGTGATATCTAGTAAAGGCCACTATTGGGCGTATTATAGACAGATGACAATCATCTTGCAAGGATTGTTGTAATATAATGCAACTATTAGACCGGTATGACAGTGGTCATGCAAAGACATTAATTAACCTGGGCGGACTTGTGGTGTTCTGCAATTATTGGAAAAGTTCGATAACTGTCATACAAAGAATGAAATGACGCTGGGTCGATCATTGTAATATTATGCAGCTACTTGGCTGTCATAAAATGACAGACATCATCAATGGGGATTATAGTACAGGCAACTCTCAGAAGGATCCGATAGTTGAAATAAATGGAAAGCAATGAGTCTATGGGAATCGTGGTTGTATTATGCTCAGGCGGATTACTCTGATTTTATGTAACTATCAGGTCGGTCCGATAGTGGTCACACAAAAACTGGACTTAACCTTGGCAGATTGTTGCTATATTCTGAAACTATTAGACCGGACCGACAGTTGTCATACAATGTCAGCATTCGGCCAAGTCGAATTGTAATATAGGCAGCCATTGAACGGGTCCGATAGTTGTATTATAAATAAAGCAATCAAGTTAGTCGGATCGTTGCATTATTAGTAACTTATCAGAGCGGTTTGACGGTTTCTCATACAAAGAAAGTTATTGGCCCAGGGAGCTTCTTTTATTATGATTCAATGATCGGATCGGATCATTTGTAGTCACGCAAACATGTTATTATCGGACCGGTCTGATAATTATCGTAAAGGTTTCGCTCAACAGTTATTATATTATTATGCACTTCTGAAAGCGGGACAGGTATAAGGTGAAGTTGTGTGCATTTGCAACAAACACAGTAGAGAGAATGTTGGTATACCACTGTGCTACTTTCATGTACTGTGACTGAAATTTCTTTATATATGAACAATGTGCTGCCTAAAGCAGACAGCTGATCGAAATGGCTGCTCCCATGTGCTCCAGAAATAAACTTGAACTAGTCCAAAGTACACTAACTTTAGAGTAGACAATACTAAATTCTGAAAGTGCAATAAATGAATTATAACCTACTAAAAAAATAAAAAGTTCTTTTTTTTTACAAATTACTTCTGAAGTCCAGGAAGTGAAAAAAATCAAGGCGAGCTATCAGTGGTTTGAAAGGTGCTCGTCTGATGTAAAGCCAAGCTGTATACTCCATATCCCAAATTACACCCATCAATCATTCACCAAAATAAATGGAATTAAAAGTTATCTTAACAATATTGCAAATATATAAGGTCCTTTTTAAATATCCAGGATAAGCAGTGAGTCAAACATCGGAAATTCTTTTTCTCAAAAATCAAACCCTGTGCAAATTATGAAACTGTAGAATGGAACCAAAATGACAACAATTAGCATGGGTTGATTGATGTTATTTTATCCTACTATTGGACTGGTCCGAAAGTTGTTATACAAAGACTAGAGCAGAAACGAATACCAAATTTGTCTATTCGAATATTCGTTGAATGTTTTCGGATATGATTAAGATATTCGTCGATGTTTCTAAAGCTATCAGATCTATCTCTTTTCTTCGTCTACATTGGTATTTATTGACACCCTCACCCACGCCTCCATGTTAGGTGCATTGAATAATTGTTTGAGGATTTATAATTAAAAATGAAATGAACATAGGTGTTATTTTCCCTGTTTATTTTCAGACTTATACTTATTACGACCATAAACCTGTTCAGTTTAAGTCATGGACAATTTCAAATATTTCTCTGTGAAGCGATTTTCGTCCACAATTAAAATCGCACAAACATGTGGCCTATTTTAATTTAAATAAATCTTGATACGGTGATTGCAGGCCTTCGGAATTTGTAATATATGGCGAACATGTCCAAGGGGACTAACGTTTTTTATGGACTATACAATCCCCAAATAGGACATTACGAGTTTCTGATAAATCATAAGAAACTCATATTTAAACTTAATAAATAATTATTTTACCTTAATACAAGGGTATTGACCTCATTTTATACCTACGATATACATTGCAATAGGTGTAGAATGGCATCGGGGCTTCTGTATACAGTATAATGTAACCTCACCCAGGTACAGGTACCTTGGAACTAGCTCCCTTCTTCAACCAATTTTGGGAGTAGACCATTCAGTTTCATGGGTGAAGAGGGATTCGCAACAAATAGTTAAGTCATTTACAAGAAAGGCATAGGAAAGAAAAAGTGAAATAATTCCTACACAAATTAAAATACATGCGGATAATTATGGCTTTGTACAAATGCACATCTAAAACAGAGATTATCAATCTTGATTATAACAGCAAACACCTCGACCCATGCAACTTAAATGATTATGTTCCGAAGTCATGTCAACTGACCCACGTACATCTTAGTGATATGATGCTGACATCTGCATTACTGACTTTTCGGGGGGAAAAAGAAAAGGATAATGTAATATTTTATGCATGTCGGTAGTTCCATTGCTGTGTAATGTCTTCAAAACTTGAAAAAAGACCAACTGTGGAAATATATTGGAGTTAACTTTCCGAGGTAAGATGATCGGGAGGTTGGGGTGGTAATGGTATGCGACATTTTTGCCTACAACTACTGATGACGGAACCTATATCAGACAAGAGTTGATACATTTTTCGAAGCTTTGGTTGATTTATACCTAAAGGTTTTGTTGCTTGATATCACTGTGTTCTCCTTTAACTTACCGTATTACATGTTATAGGTTTAAGAGCGCCTGGATGACAATGCATAGAAATGGCGATGTTGTGAGTAATCTGATCATTCATAATTTCGACATTATGTGTAACATTATGATTACTTTGTGAGTCGGAGATTGAATTTCGGTGTTTTGCCAAGTTTGTAGATGTTCCACTGTATACATATTCCGATTTGTTTCTTATACAAAATGTAGCCACTCTCGCTAAGTAAAGAAACGAATATACGAATACCAATTTTATATTCCAATATTCGGATAAAAGTATTCTGATTCAAACATTCATTTATTCGTTTCAGTTCTAACAAAGACAGCAATCACAGTTGAAATATTATGCAACTATCGGATTGTTCAACTGTTGCAGCAGAAAAATAGAAAAACAGCCCATACAAATTGTTGTAATATGAAGCAACTATGAGACCGGTTCATTAGTGGCCATACAAAAATGAAATCCGCGATGGGGAAATTGCTTTTATATTATACAACTATCAGACCAATCAGATACTTTTCATATTAACTAATTAAGACTGCAGTCAGCATAGTCTATATTAAAAATCCATCAGAACGGTGAAATCTTATCATAAAAAGACCGCTGCCAACATCGACAAATTGTTGCAATTTAATGCAAATATTAGACTGGTCTGAAAGTGGTTGTACAACGTGATAATAATACAAGAATCCGCTTAGACTGATTTCATTCTATGCGTTTACAATTATCGGACTTGTCCGTTAGTTGTATGATATTGCATCAGTCCGCCAGGGTAATATCTGACTTTGTATGACCACTCTTAAACCGGTCTAATAATTATATTATATTTCAACAATCGTCCAGGGTGATTGCTGTCTTTCTATGACAAACATAGGACCACTCCGATAGTTTCAAAACATTAAAACAATCCGCCTAGCCTTATTGCTTTCTTTGCATGACCACTATTCAACCGGTCCGATAGCTGCATAATATCAAACAATCCGCCTGAGCTGATTGATGTGTTGGTATGACATGCTATCGGACCAGACTACGCTGACTGCTTTCTATGGCAACCATGGAACTCCTCAAATAGTTTCATATTATTTCAACAATCTGCCCAATCTCATTACTTTCTTTCTTTGGCAACCGTCGAACCGACCCGAGACTTGGAGCATATAACATCAATTCTACAAGGCTGATCACATTCTTTGTGTGACCACTAGCTGACTGATGTGATAGTTGCAACATATTACAACATCCACCTAATCTGATGGTTGCCTTTTGTGACAACTATCGGAGTATATAGACCTTTTTAGTGACATTTTGAAAATTGAAAATCAGTCAAAACAATCAATATGGAGTGAGGCAGAAATATACTGCTTTCAACACAAATATATGGAGTAAGGCAGAAATCTCCATCTATATACTACTTTCAACACAAATATAGTTTTTGAGAGCCCGTGTCCAAAAGTCCAAATAAAATTTGAGCCAATCGTTTACCGTTTAACTCATTCTTCCTTCAAGTTTCCCGTGACAAGAGCATGCTTCAGGCAACTGTGAAAGAATTAGATAAGGATATGTGACCATTACTAAAATCAAGATATTCTTTGTGAGTGAGTCGTTATTGAATCTCAATCGTCTTGGAAAAGTAATAATATACCATCGCAGAAAAAATACTTAGTACACGCAGAGAAAAACCCACTGTTGTAGTATGTTATCTAAAAATGCTAATTAGGAGAGAAAAGGGATGATATATTTAGTGTTGTCAAACATTAAAGAACACTGTGCAAGGTTGAAAGGCAGATAACTGTCGGATGGTTGCAAAGGTATTTACGAGTCGTGCCCCTTTAATCACCTCTCTCTCTCTCTCTCTCTCTCTCTCTCTCTCTCTCTCTCTCTCTCTCTCTCTCTGTAAGACGTTGGATGATTTCGGGTGAATCCTGACAAATACTGGTCCACAATAAGTGGACGCGGAGAAGGACCACATGTAAGCGCTACAGCCACATCGGCAATTCGTACAGACGGGCAGCATTCTTTTAAAAAAAGTTCAGCAATTGACAACAGTTTTTCATTTTACGCAAAAATGTACAAAACAGCAGACGCCTATTTCTTTTTGTTTCTAATGTTGATATTGTGCTCACGTTGTTTTTTTATATTTTTATTAAATCTGATATAATACTTCAGTACCTGGTTGATCAAGGCGGCAACAATGTTCTAGTTCAAAAACTGCTATAAAGTGGGACCGTTGATAGAAATCAAGGCATACTCACGCGACGAAGCCAAGCGCGAGTGTGAAATCAATGGTCTACAAACAACACTGAACAACAAACAACTCATAGTGAAATAATATTTATTTATGCCATTAGCAGTAAGAAAACTTAAAAGCGCTTTCTCTTGAATCCATACAGCAGAGTGGACAGACATCACCCTCGTTATTTATCTTCTTATGGAATTGTTTGGCTGTTAAATATTATTTGAAGCCAATGGCCAATAGCTTTCCGAAAATAAATTGTTAATACAAATATTGTACTTAATAGAACACTGGCTGTTATTTACCATTGCAGCTGCATTATTGTGATATATCCATAAGATGTGCATCTTACAAACATGACTTTCAATGTATATACATGTATAACTAAAAAACAGATCAGTTTACGCCAAGTTTTAGAAGTTTTAAAAAATGTATGAAAATAATTTCAGCGTCCACAATTTACATGAACATCAAAATAGCTACTAAAAAGATCAAAAGAAATAAACTGGGAACGACTGGGTCAACATTAAAAATGATTTGCAAACTATATTTCCAACATTAAGTTTAGACAAAGTGATATTTATCTGCATGCTTGCAAACACCAACATTTGTACCTTTACCTTTAACATGAATGAGGATGCCAACCACTGTACAGCATAGTGAAATTATTAAGACTCTCTCTCTCTCTCTCTCTCTCTCTCTCTCTCTCTCTCTCTCTCACACACACACACACACACACACACACACACACACACACACAGACAGACATAACTGAAAATCACTAAATAAATCATTAATTGAAGCCCATAACATATTAGGATGTTCTCGTGGGAGAGTGTTATCAAAGTGTCATCAATATAAGATAACCGTGTATTGTATTTCAGATACTTTTTAAAGATTTGTGACATCTGTACCTTTTATCTTTTATCTTGTATAACTATACATTTAAGTTTATTTTGGAAGGGTTTATCTTGATAAAGTGTTTTCTTTGCAATTTGTATATATATATATATATATATATATATATATATATATATATATATATATATATATATATGTTTATACCAACACTTTAAAAGGCATGTTATTTTTAATGTATGTGGTATATATATATACACACATTTTTGGAACTTTTAATCGGCACTATATAGCCAGAATTGTGCTGACGTGCCATTAAACCCAATGCATACATACATACATACATACATACATACATACATACATACATACATACATACATACATACATACATACATACATACATACATACATACATACATACATACATACAATATAAGATAAGGGCCCCGTTATCTCAAAATTAATGGTCGACGGAAAAATTGAAATGAATTACCGGATGAACAAGTCAATTATCATATATAACAGTCCTCTTTCTCCTCTTCAACACCATCACCATCATCTTCACCATCATAATCATCGTTAACGTTGTCGTTATTATTATTATTTATTATTATTATTATTATTATTATTATTATTATTACTATTATTATTATTATTATTATTATTATTATTATTATTATTATTAAATATATGAGGTACTCACATTTTCCCTGTAAAGCTACCTCGAACTTGCGAATTTTGTAAGTGAGAAAGAATTCCATACCCTCCAAAAATGGGTCATTTTTACATATGACTTTAATTCCGACCTGATAGATCAGCGTCATCGATAGACTATTTCGCACATTTATGTTAGAAAAAGAACTAGTTAACATTACATCTCCGTCGTTAAGTAAACAAAAGAGTCATGTACTAAATAATGTAATAAATAAAGTAAATTAAATTGAACTTAACCAGGGTACAACAAAATGAAACATGAGAGATATTATGTGACAACTTGACTTGAATCAATAAGGTAATGGTTGAATTGCCATATTTGCGTGATGGTATCTCGCCTGCAGATCCTCATGATGGGGCCCGCTGGGTCAAGGTCGAGGCATAACCCGCTCTTCTCGTGCTTTATGTAACCACCCTGAAAAAGAAATAAAACTCGCCTTTCTTCAACGATCCACGAATACAAGTTTCATTTCAATACTGTTACAAATCTAAAACAATCGTCTTCCATATTCTTTCAAAGACTGCTGTCCATCCAACTCGTTTTTTTTTAATTATAGACATTTAGGGGTTTAATGTTGCTTTTTCTGCGTTTTCCGAATCACAGTTTTTTGTTTTTTTTTTGGTTTTCTTGTGGGGGTGGGGGTGGGTGATGGGTTCCTCTGTCATCTTTCAGCAGCCACTGTTGATTATATTTGAGATTTTTAATCCACTTCAAGCAAAATATCAGCCATATGATCCCGTTATCATAATGGATTAGGCCTGGTTGTTCACATTGATCCCTTTCAAGGGGCCTGTATCTGTAAAAATATGAACGGTTGCATCTTCTCCAAAAAAGTCTGTTTGTGTCATTTACTACATCAAGAGAATTGTCGAGAAAATGTAAAATTATAAAATGTATATACGGGAATGAGAACCAGTCTTGCGTAGCTGTTTTCAAAGTCAGAATGATGTACACGTCAGCGAAGAAGACTTGTTCAGTTTATTTTCCAGGAACTTCAAAACCCTCCACCATCTCTCTGTCTGTCTGTCTCTCCATCTAAGGATTGCATCATGCAGTTATCTGTCTTCGGAGTAAATTCTAATTATTTACTTATTGCATTGAAAACATATAACTTCACTTTAAATAAACAAATCAATTCTTATATTGTTTACGGAAAATTTACCAGATAATTTAAGCTGAAACAAGCATACCTCTCATGATCTATGAAATTGAGTTTTGTAGTCTGATTCTGCGCAGGCACTGTTTTACTTTCATCTTCGGAATTCCTGTTTTCAGCAGGGAATACAAATTTGTTTACTCGTTCACTCATATGTAGGTCAATATGTTTTCAAATTTCAAGTGTCCATCTTTTTTATTTATTGGATAACTAGTGGATAGTCATAGTTGTTATTTGCACTAAAGCAAAAACCATAGTTTAAAAGATTTAGCACATTATGTTTATTTTATCAAATCAAAGTGTCAGTGATTGACTTAGACCTTGCGTTTTCTAAAAATGGAATAGACTATTTCGTGTCAGAGGGGTTACAAAGTGGTAACAAAATGGCTGCGGTAAATGATTTTTGTGTTGCTGCAATGCTGAACTTATTGTTTCAGCTGTAATTACCCAGAAGCGTATGAATCCACAAATTCAGTGTACAATATGACATTTCCATACCAAACTCGAATAAAAAATCTACTTTTTATGTGTAATTCAGTTATCTAAAAGAAACAGGTTAAAGCCGTAAATACGTTAATAATGCGTAACGTCGGATAAGCAGGATTAGCCGACACTCAGAATTGGACGAAATGTACACACACACACACACACACACACACACGTGCGAGCGCGCAGCAAGACAAGAAAACAGCATACAAACGCTCAGCTATGAATGATTTCTTTGTAGACGTGGTAATATTGAAAGACCCCAGAGTCTGCACTGAGTGCATCTGGTTTCGCAAAACTTCCATGGTGTCCCGATTCAGATTTAACAAAGTAAAATCTGCTCTGTCTTGCACCAATGCACGTTTGATTTGATTACTGACTAATGGGGAGCTTGCAGACTTAGGATTTTAATTTTATTCATTTAAAAGATATATACAAAATAAGAATTTGCGTGTAACACAAACTGAGATAGTCGCCATTTTCTTAGCGTTAATTTCAGTTGGTATGTAGCACTAAAAAGTAGTTCATTGAACATTTGTTTCAGAAATATTTACAGCTAATGGTGGTCACATGATCGTATTTTCACCAATGAAATTACCCATTACATGAACTATTCATATTAATTGCAATTATAATTACTAGAGCTGAGACCATCGCAAGTGGATCTGCTCGCGACAGTTTTTAAGAAGCTATTTTTACCGGGAAGTCATGTTAAAACTAAGAACATTGGAGTATCAAGTCTTCAAAATCCGTGCGTTATCACTACTTATGCTACCAAAATCGAAGCTTGAATGGACAGACCGATGGATGGAAAATGTGATTACCGTTATACTCGCGTATAATCAGATTCCAGATGCAAACAACATAGACCCTGATCTGCCGTCGCATAATGCGCCGGCAGATCAGGGTCTATGCTGTTTGTTACAAACTGCATAGACCCAGATCTGCCGGCGCATTATGCGACGGCAGATCTGGGTCTATGCAGTTTGCATTTGGTATTGGCCTATACGCGAGTATATACGATACTTGGCAGATCACAGCCCATACAACACAGAGACACTTTTTGGAAATGAAAGACGAGCGATACTGTACATGCACCAAACGATGACGTAGAATGCAAAAAGTTTGCAAATGTGCACTAAATGTGGTTGAAATCCCATAATAACCAGTTTGGTAACTGTTTTTTAAAACCAAAATCAGATTCTCCCGTCCATTCCGCCATGACAAATCACGTCATCCTGTGGCATTAAGAACTGGGTCAAGGAAAGACACTGACTAGGTGAAATAAATTGAATTATCTTATTAATATGACCAAGAAATTTCTAGACTTTAAGGATAATATGTCAGTTTTCGTGCCCAGGGACGTCAACTTGTCAGCAAGATACTAGTATCTCCAATATCTTAAGACCTTACCGGACTTAATTTGATAATAGATAGGAAGTTCCCCAAACCAAGTCCCTCCATTGTAAATTTTACTCATCCCCAAATATTTACTCAAAAATATCTGGCATTGGTACATTCAAGTAATATTTCCAAGTTTAGACTGACATTTATTACTCTAAATGTTGACTAAAAGTTTGTTGTGACGGAACGGATTCATTAGATTCTGGGGGCATAAAACACTACATGATGACACAGGGTGCAGACAATCAAACTTGTCTGAAATCGCGTCAATTTAAAGCTGTTCGTCAAATTTTGTGGTGATTAAGTCATCTTTGGTAAATTCATGCTGTGAAAACAAACATGTGTTGACGGACCCAGAAAAAAGCTCTGATAGTTGTTCCAAATAGACATTTTTACGTATAAAGGTTTTTTTTTCTTGGGGGGGGGGGTCACAAATTATAATCATCATCATAATATGTTATATACACAACACTGATGATTAGCATGGTAACGATGATGTTGATGAGAAGAAGAAGAAAAAAAAGAAGGAATATCATAAAATCACTTTAAAGCTCTTTTTCATCATGATCATGATCATCATTTTCTTCATCTTCACCACCAAAATCATCACCGTCGTCGTCGTCGACATCCTCCTCCTCGTCGTCGTCATCGTCCTTCTTCTCGTAGTCGTCATCCTCATCTTCGCCCTTCTCCTCATTGTCTTCCTCATCGTTCCCCTCATAAGTGGTGCAGGAGAAAGATTTTGCCCAGTTTGGGCTACTCTGGCACTCTATGAGAATTTAACATTAGAAGACTACTCTGGTCCTCTTCGCTAATTTAACATTACGGGCTACTCTGGCACTCTATGAGAATTTAACATTAGAAGACTACTCTGGTCCTCTTCGCTAATTTAACATTACGGGTTACTCTGGCCCTCTATGGGATATAACACTGAGGGTCACTCTGCCCTCACTGGGTATTTAATATTGGATGTCACTCTGGCCCTGTATGAGAATTTAACATTGGGGGCCACTCTGATTCTCCTTGGGAATTTTAGATGAGTAAGCAATGTGACAGAAAAGCAGGCAAATAACCTAAGACAGAAAAACAAATACACATTTAAATTGCAACAAATTCACATGGATGAATAATTTGGGAATAAAACACACACACACACACACACACACACACACACACACACACACTGTTACAAACTTACAGTCGTCTTGATAGACAAAGCACCTGTCTAATTACAAAGACTTAGTTCTGAAGACAAACATTCTTTCTAACTATCCCACACCCATAGCATCACACAAACAAACAAAGGGAATTGAGAGTAGGACCATTATTTAGTTTATCATACATACATTACATACCGTCACACAGACACCATGAGAGTGATTGGAGAATAGGCGAGGAGCTAGTGGCACTAACACATATACACACAAAAACACAAAGGGAAAAGAGAGAGGGGATATTTAAGTTTTGGTTTTGGAATACAGAAAAGACAAAAGATATAAACACACCAGAAACACGAAATATACATAAAACAGAGACATAAAGCTAGCAATAATGATTAGTATTCTGTTTCTAGAATACTGGAAACCCTAAAAAGGACCGTTGAGTTAGCTCTGATATATACGTCCCAGACCAGGCTCTGTAAATTGGAGACCTCAATTTCCCATTTCTCCTGGTGTCATGAGTCCACAGAGACAGACAGGGTACAGAGAGGCTGATTAGCCTCGCCTTCTATCCTAGGAATCAGCCCTTTTGGTTGCTGCTGAAGCAGCTGTTCTTGTTGCAACTGCAACCATTGTTGACACAGCTGTATTGCTCCTCGCGGAGTTGTTTCTGTTCCTGCTGCTGTTGTGTAGATGCAGTTGATCCTGCTGCTCCCACTCCATCTTCTCTCTTTCCGTTTCTTCCTTCAAGATATCTGCTACCAGCTGTTTGGCCATCCGAAGGACACAATTTCCCTCTACTCGGTCAAGAAGGTGCTTCATCCTTTATAAATGGACTAACGCTACGCTCAATAGGTTACTTACGTTCTGTTTGTTCATTCTTGTTTGTCTAGTGTGACAATGAATGGCAAGATTTACTTACTTAACTTAGATTTGAGACGTATATCAGCTTTTCGGCCATGCACGTCTATACCCAGAACGCGTGCATAGCACGCTATTCAGAGGCTAAATTATGGCAAGATGGTCGAACTTCCGCTTATATGCGAGAGACACGGACGTGAATGAAAACATCCCTAGATTTATTACACAGTGATGATAGAAAACACTTCAAGACTTTGTTGATGAAGAATATACACTTAATATTGTCCACACTCCATCGAATCTGATTCTTGTAATCTCACATTTTTAAATGGGGTCTAAACAACACTTCTTCTCATCAAGTCTGTGATGTTGTCTTCGACCGGGGGGGGGGGGGAGGGGTAATCCATACCAATACAAATATTCCACTCTATCGTCCTTCAGAAAATAGACAGATATGCAATGGGTTCCTGGTCGATGATTGTCTTCAGTATTGATGACATAGGCTTAAACGTCTTTAGGTTTTCGATGAGGGAGTTCACAATAGGCACGGACGACCGGATTCCAGTCGACTATGTAGGAACTACGTGTCAGGAGGTAATGAAGTTCTGAGGCATTTATTTTATTATAGTGCCACAAACAGAGTTTAAAGTTAAAGATAGGCAATAATTTAAAACTTGATTTTTTCTTTTACCTGTTCCGTTAGGTAAGACGAAGAGCTGGAAGTATAGGCGCTCTGACTCAAGAGCGGTTTTATGGGATTTGTCGCTCTGCTTCTCAATGGGGTTTTGGATGTTTTAGCAAGTCTATATTCAAAATCGTAACTTCTTCGATAAGCGTCCAAGCTTCTTCCAGATAAAACTCCAACTTTTCTTCTTTAATCATTATCAAACATTGGTCGTGTTGTACTTGACCAAAATGATAGACTTTACAACCATAACAATGTTACGAGTGATTCTCTTGGCCAAATGTTGAGTAAAACAGAACATTAAGTTTTTCTCTTGTTCAAACCGTGCTCCAGTACTGTAATTTTTCTTTACTCATTATTTTCCTCTTTCTTTCACGCTTTGACTTACAGTTTAACAAATACTTGTATTGCAGCAACAGTTCCAAGTGTAAACTATCCATCATTTCCGGACTACGGCCTTGTTTAATCCTCTTTTGTTGGTCGTTAAATCCTATATTGTAGTCTGCACCATCAGTAGCAATCAAGGCTGTGTTGATGGACTTGCCAAGTGTGCCAGGTTTCCACACCACGCAAGTATCTAAGCGTGTGTTCTTGACTTCGTTTCGTAAGTGAGTAGATTCTCTTGGTAGCTTCGGTATGAGTAAGTGCCCAAGCTGGTGCTGACTAGTTTGTTCTTCAGGTACCGATCCACTTCATCGAACAAAGAATGCATGAAATTGTTGACGGGAGCCACACTAGCATATGAGCCTGAATTCGTATTGTCATTTCTGAAGACTTTTACTTTGAGGAACAGGTTACTCAGATCGATCTAGTCTTTGGCTTGCAATTAGATTTCAAACTCAGTTGGAGCTGACGTTGTAATGGATGACACTGGATGGAATTCTGCCCACTGGGATTCTTGCATCGTCATTATCGTAGGTGGCATGGCAAATAGATCCAGTTCTGTCTTGGAACATTCGCAGGAATCTCGGTACATCATATTTGCTTATTTTGAATGATTGATTTAGTAATAAAAAACGTCCAAGTCTTTGATGGTTCTTCTCCTCTTCTCATTTTGCCGTGTCTGTGTGTCCTAGTCTTTTTCGACGTCCCTTCCTCCTTTGTCCTTGCTTGCTGCGTTTAGGATTAATCACCGGCTTTGACAGGGGTGTGACGTGATTTGTCCAAAGAGCTCTTTCCTGTCTAGATGAGAACATTTTCCCCAGCATTGACTTTGTAACTCTGTCTTTTTGAGAACTTACTCCTAAAGCAGATCCTCATTGTTCAGCTACTCCTCCGCTCGAGAATCGTTTTAGACAGTGTAGTTCACCGTGATTTTTCTGTTGAAGAATATAATAATTTTTCCAAAATCACCTCTTATGCCGATATTTACACTATCAAAATAGGAATTACTGACTTGAAGATAATGGAGATGAACAAATTCTCGTTGAACGTGATACATGTTTCCTCCTTCTTGATCATCACTTTTAGAATTAGCAGAACACACTTTAATTGGAATGACTATCAGCAGAGGTATTTCCCACCATGTTGTACTCGACGACATCGGAGTAAACAAATATCAAACTGAGCCCTTCATTTAATTCCATGGGGGATCCGAAATACTTGAAGAATCTGTTATTGTTCTTGATGTCTTTGGAATAAGGGACTAGGTTCGTATTTCCATCCAGAACAGCAAACAAACTTGGAACAAAGTTGATGAACAGCGGTTTTCCGTCAGGAAAACCTATGAGTAGACGATGAGAGATTGCGGTAGTCGATTATTATGCATCTGTTCATTTTGGTAAAGGTTGTGAAACTGGTCTTTGAAGATATCCCAAAATGTATCAAGAGATGTCGACCAATAAAATAATATCCTTCATAAATTATAATTTTATACATAGTCAGTTTGGTATTGCCTGGTGATGGTATGTTTGTTTTCGTCAAATCCAGGATATTTCTCGTCTAACTGTACTTGTTCCTCTATTATTTCTTCGAGGAAAGTGGTTTATTTCATCGTGATATTCAAGATTTGAATAGAACGAATAATTTTACCAAAGCAACGTCCCAATGGGCTTCGTGGTCTAGTTGTATATACTGAGGTTATATGGTCGTGAAACAACACAATGTGTTGGTGATAAACACACCCAGAGATCTGTCACTTTGTAAAATCGAATACAAAATTGATTATTCACAGTTCAACGCTTCTCAGCTCCGAGTAGTCGCCCAGTTTCAAAGAATGACTTTCTCACTGTTTCAAACAGTTGCTGTGAATGTGGTTGTTTTGGTTCTTCTTGTTGTTGTTGTGGCTGGAGTTTATGTGCTACTGTTAGCATATTTCAACGATGGTTTGGGAACAAGATAGCCAATACAACTTTTGAGTAAAATGCTCCATGGTTGCTTATCACCTTGCTGAAAACCCAAGTTTCCAATATCAGCTCAAATCAAACAATACATGACGACGATCTGTCAGAAAAAGACAATTTTTTTTTCGGACACGTTCTATACACCACACCCGATGTTGTTGTTTTTTATTTCTCTAGCTCTTGTAGTAATGAAATTGGTGAGGTTTCCAGGAGGTTTAAAGGCATGTTTATGACTTCTTATTTTTATATTCGATGAATTTCGAAGCTGCAATCCAAGAATCGAAACTCGGTGGATAACCTTTCGAACATACTTTTACCTCTTAGATGCAACGCTTTCCCACTTTGCGTGGTCTTAGGTCTAGGGTCCTTTCAATATCACAGAGGTCGTCGTCTTTTTTGGTCACGCGCTGCAACTCAGGCAAGTAAAATTTTCCTTTGAAAGTGTCTTCGTTCACATTTTCCAATTTATGAACGTGTGGGTGACGTCCACGGACGTGACTCGTCACACGAAACAATTCTTTCGTCCAGTTGGGTTAATATCCTTTGTCAAAAGCGCATTTTGTTTTTCCAGTTCGAATTCAATCTCCTGTGTTTAACAACATGGTAGGAATAGGACGATTACGCCGAGGACTGTGGCTGTAATCCCATTCTTTCTCAGAGGTCGCAAATAATCGATCAAACACGTCCACTTCATTTTGGGTGGTCACTTGTTCTGGTGCACATACAATACTGAGATTTGAGTGTGTTGATGTGTAAAATATAATATATCTACATATGTTCTTTTAACGTTTTTTGATAACGTTCGTACTCGCTTTTGTTTCAGGATGTTCGCCCCTACAAAAAAATGAATGTGTCGTTACTTTAATTCATTTCGAATCTATCTATAACGAAATTGAGTGCTTTTGTCCGTTTGCAATCTCTAAGAGTGTCAATCACTTTGTTTTAACACGATTCCCAGACCTGGCACTAAATCAGGACTTGTTTTGGAAGACAAAGGTAGCAGATTTAGAAAACACATCTACCACACAAAACAAATACTTGTAACCTCGACTGTATCTAACGAATGAAAATCATCAGCCAAATCGGATTGCTACCTGTTACTCTTGTCTGACTTGGAAATTTTTGTTGATTGGATTTGTGTAACGCGTACATCGATTGCTCTTGCAACCATCGTCGTACATCGTGGAGACGTATACTTTGGCCACACGATACAATTTTTTAATTCCTCTGCTGTCAGCAGTATGTGCAGGATTGTAGTAAATGCTAGTCAAAATTGTCTCCATGCTGTTCAATAAGTGCACCAGTGTTCGAAGCTCTTAGGTTGTTCTAATAGAAGAAGATGTTTCAGCTGCGATGCTTTACGTGTCCGACGAGCAATAGGAGTGGATTTGTTTTTATTTATATTTTTTCACTTCTCTTTTCACTTCTTTGTTCACTACTTTCTTTTCGCATTCTCGTAGAGAGAGCGTCGGCATCATCTTTGTAACCCAGGCTTTCATTAATTGTAGAATCGGTTTAGGTGAGTGTGTAAACGTCGCTGCAAAGCTTTGGGTCATGGGTGTTTCAGTGGATGGGTTTGGAAATCTTCTAATTCTTCTCCCCTCTCTTTCTCTTCCATAGCCCTATCATTTTGCTTTCGTCGTCTTTGTAGCTGCTATTTTTTCTTCGGTCTTCGTAATATTCTTGAACCACTGAGAGTAGGTTTAGTTGTCTCGTCTAAAGCATTCTGTTGAAACATTTGAAGACGTTGCAATAATTGTCTGTACCGTTGCGATTTTTCCATTTGTGACAAGACTGATTGACAAATCAGCGATTATAACTCATGTTGTAAGTGACCCATCTCAGTGATATTAGGACTTGATAGTAGATTAACAAAATGTGGAGTTACATTCACAGTCTGTAGGGGGTTGGTGTTCATAAAGTCAGGTAGTTCAGTATTGATATCCTTTAAGAAGGCACCATAATTTATATTTCACCTAAACACTCCCCCTAAATAAGGACCCGCTATCGCTCGTAACATAGGAGCAGCTTCTTTAGCTAACTACGGAGCTATCAGCTTTGGAAGAAAGTCTCCTCCTTAAACAAGCACTTTTTCTTTTCGGTCATTAGAATTTTCTTTTCACCATGTGTCGTAGAATGTGACGATGTCGTTCTAATCACAGTTACTGTGTCTTCGTCTAAGGAATAATTCCTTTCAACACATTCAAACAACATTCACAAATGGTATAAATGATTTCTTTAGGGGCCGTTTGACTGATTTGGTTTTGCACTGGTGCATTCGCTTTGGTTAACACCGACAACACATTCCAATGTTTGGCTAAAAGAGGAAAAAGAGGAGTGATGGAATTCTTCTATATGTTTTTAGAAATATCTTGACAACGATACTGCTGGGAACTCTTTTTTGGAGGACATCTTGTTAAGGTGACTGATGCAGCTCATGTCCAAACGTCTTTGATACAAGGACTCGTATGAACTTGTTGCCGGGACGCCATACAAGTTTTACTTTGGACACTGAACGACGAGAAAACAAAGACGTTATCGACGGACTAAATCGTTTTTTTTTTTTTTTTTTTTTTGTTTTTTTTTTTGTCCATTCTGTCTGCTGACACTTTTGTCTTGGGAGGTGCTACTCTTTTTGCAGCAGTAGAAACCACAGACGATGCAAGATGAGAAAGAGGAGGAGCAGGAGTCAATTAAGAGATGGGAGTCCATTTGGGGGCGTCCATAACAGATTGGCAAGCACTTTTCTTAAATCAGGTTTCACTGGAATCATCAATAACGGATATGAAGAAAATGATTATGTCGGCGTGGCTGCAGTTCGAGATTTCCTCGGGTACGTTCGCATTTGAGCGGCAGTGCCTTTTTTCGTAGAGTAATAGTAGCAGTTTTTGTCTTCTTGGTCTTTTCTACTTTGTCTTCTTATTTGTTTTCTTGGGAGCTGATTTTTTGTGTGTACTTGCCACAACTTTCTTCTTTGTCTTCCTTATTTTTTTTTGTTTTTATTTTATGGTTTATTTGTCCTGGCTGCTGTATTGGGATCCTATCGTAGTTCCTTGGTTGCTGTATTGAGATCCTATCGTAGAAGTAAACGAATAATCACTCCTCCCAGAAATCCACTTCCAACCGATTTCAAGATAATTTGCTTCTTAGGTCTGGGTATCGGTTCTTTGATCTACTAGCTGTGTCAATGCCACCTTATGCTTTTCGACAAAACGTTGCATTTGATGACGAATGGGAATGATTCCTTATAGTGATTCACGTGAAGTCAAAGTATACAACACTTTTTTAGACTCGCTTCCAGCAAATGCAAATACACTTATGCATCTTTTTTGCGACAGTTGGGTTACAGTACACGAAAATAATCTACCGGGAGGCCGTGTTGAATAATGTCATGAGTGGAGTGAATGAATGTGGTTTATATACTTTTTTAACGGATGAAAACAAGGAAGGCGAAGTGTTAACCGCTGGACCTTTCTCGTGACTCCAATCGTGAAAGGTCAGGACGAAATTTTAAATATTCACGGGTTGTCGATTTTAAATCAATAAGTAAATACGCATGTGACAAACGCCTGGCATCGGTATAGGCATAATTAGGCCATGACCATCAGGATTATTTAGCAAAAACTTGTACTTGAGATTTTTCTCTAGAACTTTAAAAATACCGCACAAGGTGCATTGAGATTTATCGTGCGATGCTTTTTGCTTTAATTAAATATATTTTGTGTGATGTAAATGTTACTGGCATTGCGATTTTGTCTAAACTAAAGTGTAATTTCTTCTTCATTCTCACCTAAAATGTCATCCACGATAACGAGATGAGTTTAACTAGAGTCAGACACGATCCCGTCGTCTTCGCGAGGAATACACTCTACAAATGAAATGTGTTTTCCTTGATTAACTTTCAGTAATGAGTAAAATGATTGCCGCTCTTTATTACGCCACATAAAGTTCTTTGTAGGATAATCGAATAAGAGTTGTTTGTGATCGATGAAAAGTTTTACAAATTCGGTTTTGCCTGAACAGCTAGGTTCAGCAACAAGCATGTTATATTGATGGCAAAGATACAACGTTTTTCAACTTTGACGATCTGACCTTTCGTCAATCACTTTGAGAATGGATGATGCAGCCATGACTCGAGAATTATTGAATTCTGGAAGTAAACAGATTACAGATCACATTTTATACAGAATAGAAACAGGGTTAAATTTGTTTTCTAAAAAAAGACAAGACATAACACCATTGTAATTTCAAAAAGTTCATTTTGTTTTTCTTTCTTTGGTCACAACACAATTCGTCTGGGTTCTTCTTGTGTGGTGGTAATTGGTAGCCATGTAAACATTACGCACTTGTGTGGGTCGTGAGTTTTAATCAGAATGTCAATCCTTTTACTTTACATTTGGTGTTAATCTGTCCTTTTTCATCTCGGTACTAGTATCCTTAATTCTTAGGTCCGCCACTGGCAAAATTTAAAAGAGTATATTCGAGATCTTCGTCGGTCCACTCTCCTAATTGTTTATCTTCAATGTGGGGGCGATCGATAGGTGTACATACATCTATAGGTGTCAAAGTAAAGCACACAGTCCCATGAAGCTTTCAAAACCGAGTACACTTTTAAACGGGCATTGTCTGTCACGTAAGCAGCAATGAAAACTTGGTCCTGAGACAAAAGAAAAGATTTTTGTTTGTGTGTCACAAGGATGGACATTAGTCTTCGGAGTTTCAAACGGCAAAGGAAAGTAGGGGCAAATATAAAGGGGAAGAAAGAAGAGAAAGTAGTCGTGAAACTTTAAAAAGAAAAGAGCAGAAGAATCCATTCTCTGTAAGAAATTCAAAGCTAGACGCTAAAAAGACATCGTGAGAGGTGAAAGGAGATATGGACTTTTGTGAAATGATCTGAAATATTGTTACTCCTATTTCATGAGAATATACCAAAGTTAAGTCATGATTCAATAGTCTTTGATTTGTTTATTTTTTCCTCATTCTACTCTATTTTCTTCTATTTAGATGTGAATGTTTTTTTCTTCTCCCATACGCACACACCACACCTTTTTATTTTCTTGTTTTCTTTATGGTTTAGTTTTGTTTTGATTTGGTAATGATAGATGAATATATGTTTTCTTAGAGATATGAATGGTCATGAAAAAGGCTGTTTGAAATGAGACCAAAGAAAATCACGGACTCTCCATCCTGAGTTGTAACTGTCTCAGTCCTTTCCCTCGTCCAAGTCTGACTGCTACTGATGGTCTCGTCATCTTTGATGTTGTTGTATTTTTTGTAGCTGTGACAGATGATTTGGATTGTTTGAGAGATGCAGGTCTTTTGCTCTTAGGTGCGGATAAAGTAGTTTAATATAATGCTCTCCTCTCTTTCAGTTCGGTCAGGATCTGGTGTAGTACACTCACGGTTTTCGAAGTGAAATTTTCACTAGGTTTTGTCTGTTGATTGGTAGCTGTTGCTTGGTTCTGTCTGTTGATTAGTAGCTGTTGATTGGTTCTATCTGTTGATTGGTAGATGTCGTGGATTGCATGTGTCGTTTCCCCTTCATTTCTTGCTGTTGTTGCTGTACAAAAATTCTTCCTCATTCTGTCTTTGTACACATTTATCTCACTCTTCTTGCTTCTTTTTAAATCATCGTATTCTTTGGGAGCCATCAGAATTTCTTGTGTTGACAGAAATACAGAGAAAGTCAAATCCAATAAAATTGGCTCAGCCATGTATACTGAACTGTATTCTACTGTAAAAAGATGTGAACTAGTGTCAAAAGCTCGAGCATATTCGCTTCGATGCTGTTTCATCCCGGTTATCATATGCAGAGTCAAGAGATGTGGAATTTATTATATATTTCATAGTGAGATATTGAAATATATCAGTGATAGAAAAATGATATCGCCACAGTGCCCATACTACTTTTATCGCCAGTGGCGATATCACTTTTGAAACTACTTTCTTTCTCCATTCAGGAATTAAGTATATCTGCCTAATGTGTGCTATTCAGACCCGTATTTCCTTATTTAGACCTATTTTATTTTCTTCTTCTTCTTCTTCTTCTTCTTCTGCTCTCTCTCTCTCTCTCTCTCTCTCTCTCTCTCTCTCTCTCTCTCTCTCTCCACAGTAGGTCAGTACAGATCTTAAAATGTGTCAACTGTAGTCCCTCTAGTGCACATTTTTGCAATCAATTAGGTGTCATCAAGAAATGCCTAAAAACGACACCCAAAAAGCAAGAAGTAGACTTCAAGTATTAACTTTTTATAATTAGTTTTCTACATGAATCATGGAAGCTGTCAGTGACTGAACTTATATGACCTGTTGCTATGTGTCACTTATACAATATTGTGTACCTGTAATACTGTACGACAAACGGTACACATTTTTTAGAAGAACAAAAATCGTGATTAAATATGGGAATACCATTTCTTAAATAGCAATTATAACTCGCATCACAATCATGTTTGAAAACGACGGATAAATCAGGCGTTGATTAGTGTTGACTGCAAACCGAAATTAAGTGACAATCGAAAATTGGATACAACGTCTGCTACTGAGCTAGACTGCAAGCTTGTCAGTGCCACACAAACCTTTACGTTTGAATGTACATATAAAGAAAATGAAGAACGAAAATCCTTACAAGTAAACTTACAATGATTAAAATCTGTTGTTTAAAGATGTTACGCTCTGAAGTCTGTCAGATACAACCGCTCAGATATGTTTCTAGTTACGCCACCCAACAGTATCAATCCGCGCATGAAACAAGATTAAAAACGTCTTCATTTTCGTACGAATACAGTCATTTTTTGTTGTTGACAAAATGCGCATTTTAAAGTATGATATGTGCTAGCTAAGTTTGTAAAACGTCTCTGTTTGAAAATTATTGTAAAATTTAGGAACTTCTTTTTATCGATGTAGTAAATGCGGCTGTTAATCGCATTGACACAGAATAGAAAAAACCAAACCATGAAAATCGACGGCTTTTGCCTTTCAAAAAATATAATTAAAAGAAAATCAACTTTTTTTTGAGTAGATATATGGAAATATTTCACGAGTGAAGTGGAAACATTTTGTATTGTCACTCGTGGTTTCGCCACTGGTGACAATAAAATGTTTCTACTTCACTCGTGAAATATTTGCGTAAATTTACTCAAAAACGCAGATATTTTCTATGTACTAACACGCTTTTAAATATGGGTGTACAGCTTGCATAGCTCTATGGGAGGTGCAAACACTAAAACAGCCCTTCTAATGGTTACTATAACGGTATTCTAGAAACAGAATAATAATTATTGCCAGCTCGTTTCTATGATTTATGTTTTATGTATTTTGTCTTTGTCTGCATTCCAATAAACAAAACGTTAATACCCCCGCTCTCTGTTCTCTTGGTTATGTGTGATTGTATAGGTGTGTGTGTGTGTGTGTGTGTGTGTGTGTGTTAGTCATCCTTCCATATTTTCTAATAACTCACTTGGTGTCTAGGTGATGGTGAGTTTGTATATATGTATGTATCTATGTATGTTTGTATGTATGCATTATGTATGAAAAAGTGAATAATAGATCTACCCCCCCCATTCCCTTGGTGTCTGTGTCATGATATTGTTATATGTATGTATGTATGTATGTATGTATGTATGTATGTATGTATGTATGAAAAACAAAATGATAGTCCCTACTCTTACTTCCTTTGTTTATATGACGGTGTGGCTGTGGGATAGTCAGAAACCATGTTTGTCTTTAAAACAAATCAATTGTCTGTAATTTGCCTATGAAGACGAATATGGGTTTGTTTATATATATATATATATATATATATATATATATATATATATATATATATATATATATGTGTGTGTGTGTGTGTGTGTGTGTGTGTGTGTGTGTTTCCCAGTTTATTCATCCACGTGTATTTTAACAGAGTAGATGTGTTTGTTCTTCCTACCTTAGGATATTCGCCTGCTTTTCTGTCACATCTTTTACTCATGTTAAATCCCATAGAGGACCAGAATGGTTCCGAATGCTTAATTCCCATAGAGGGTCAGGGTGGCCTCCAATGTTAAATACCCACAGAGGGCCAGAATGGACCCCAACGTTAAATCACGTGAAAGGCCAGAGTGGCCCATAATGTTAAATTCCCGTAGAGGATCAAATCAGCACACTAATGGTAAATCCTTGTAGAAGGCCAGAGTAGCTGAAACGGGGCAAATTCGCCCCACCACCTCCACCCCACCCCCTTGAACTACTCTCATGCTTATTCTCATCCTCCATATCAGGTAGTCTCTCTCTGGCTTCGTAATGAAGAAAACATACACACAGACGCTTACGCACACGCATATGAATGCAGAGATAGAGGCTTTACAATGCCTGAAGTGGTAAGACAAATGGTCGAAAATTTTACCATATATTTAAAAAATGTTTAATATCTATTATTCGTTTAAGTTCAGTGGAGATGGAAGGAGCTTTGTCATTTTCCATGACCTTTTATATCTGAGTCGTTGCAATATTCTATGGAGGCAGATAATATTACTCTTGTGCGATCATCTATCCGTATCTATGCAGTGCGATCATCTATCCGTATCTATGCTTACTCTTGTGCGATCATCTATCCGTATCTATGCTTACTCTTGTGCGATCATCTATCCGTATCTATGCCATGCGCTCAATAACGTTATATACCTCTATAGACTGAAACCAAATTTGATATGGGACTGAATATCAAGGAGTAGGTCTAGTTTCAGTTTAATTTTTTCCGTCACAATATTTTCAAAGATACGACTCCTGTTTGACTTAAAAGTTTTACCATGATTCACGAATTTTGTTTCCTCTCCGTAATTCACAGAATGAAACCATAATAATAACTTGTATCGGGACTGGTACAAATACGACTTTGGTCAATTTCCATAAAGTTGATTGAATTATTGCCCCTGTTTGAAACCGTGTCTTTTAAACACATTTCATGTCGACTTTATCCTTTTAGTAAAGAACAAAAAATAATTAGAAGCATTATGAAGAACATAGCCCTTTCTCACTTCTCACAGTGATCTTCCTAAAAGCCAAACTTTAGAACCGGTCAGTGGCTAGAAATGGGTAGGTAGCATATGCTATATATCAATTATCATTGGTTCAGTATGTGGAACTTAGTTACACAGCCATATCAAACAAGGTGCAAATAAGTAAACACCTATACATTAAACTAGTGGTATACTGTATAGTAGGCTAATCAGCCTCCCTATATTAATAATGACAGGTGGTCAGTTATGTATTAAGTTTTGCCTGTCGTTTACTATGCCAGCTGATTCCCGATTCCAAACAGCCAATCAGATCCCGATAAAGAGCACGTTTTTTCAACGACAGCCAAACTGAGACTAAAGGAAAGGAGGCAATCCGCTCTTGTATATAGGGACTTCGGCCTTTCGGTAGGTTTTACTGTATTTAGTTTTTATTCTACAACATTACATTTTTCAACGTACTAACCCATCCATCCATCCATTCCATACCCCACCTTGACACAACGTCTAGTACGATAGACATACATGCTGCATGCTTAGAGAAGACCTAAACCGAGTAGCTACAAACAATAAGATACGTATGTAAAATTGTATATGTATGTAAACAGTTGCATATGACGATGTATAAGAAGTACAAGTTTGAGTTTTGCGTGTTATATCAATCGATTTAGTTTTTGTTCTCGGACATCTAGCTTGCATATAAAAGAAGCTCAATAGGGTACTGAAATCATTTTTCCAAGTTCGTTTTTTAAATACAATAGTTTATTTTTCTTTTAGAATAAAAGAATTTTCAGGCAAACTCTTTCTATGAAAACTGATTTTTTATTTATAAACGACGGAACTGACTCGTAAAGGCCAGCAATTTTCGAAACTTAGCTTCTGTTGGGAATTCTTATCGGTTGAAATACCCTTACTGATATAAAAACATTTTCCTTTATCCATCGGCCTTCTTTCCGTATATTTCCCTATTCGTCATGCATATGAATGCATTTTTCTTAATTTTACTTTATGTTAATAAATTAAATGTCAGTGTTCCATTGTAATTTTACAAACACTCTCACTTCAAAAAACGGCAAATGAATAAGTTTCGGGTCAAATCCTAAAAAGTTAGCATTTTATCAATAAAATACGTGGTACCTTGCACATACTTCCCATAAAATTTGCTATGTGATCCCATCAAAGTTGCTGCAAGTTGGTATTCAGGCTTGTTCCAAAATATCCATTATTCACTATATTGTGCCAATAAAATCATCCACTTTTCCCCTTGAATTCCACATTTTTTTCCCTGTTGGAACTTACTATTATTTTGTGACTTCATAAATATGGGTAAATGTTTTAGCTAGTTCCCCTAAATGTACACCTATAGAATAGAAACAAGAGTCCTTTGAAGATAATGACGTTGTATTAGTCGATAAGGAAATGTAAGAATCTGCAAGAAATTTGTTTCTTTCCTTTATCCTATGATTTTCTTTATAAAATGATATATATTGAAATTACCTGAAATACTCTTGAAAATCCCAAACATCCCAAGTTCGATCAAAATACATAGTTATATGTTAAAGTGGATATGTTAAAAAGTTAAGTGTAGTAAAACCATCTAAGTCATAACGTTAGACCTTGAACCTAATGCCCATGAATAGAAGTCCAAATATTGCCAAAATGCATCAACATGCAAAGCTTGGCTGAATTTCATTAATACTATTTGTTTTAATTGTTGTATTCACAAGTCAGTATAGTCCATTGAACCAAGTTTTGACCTTGACCTTGAACCTAAGGTCACAAGAGATTTTATTGCACTCATTCAGGGTATTCTAACACGTTCTACTTAACAAAATTCATTTATATTTGTACGTACGTACGTATGTATGTATGTATGTATGTATGTATGTATGTATGTATGTATGTATGTATGTATGTATGTATGTATGTATGTATGTATGTATGTATGTATCTATGTATGTATGTATCTATGTATGTATGAGGGATGCACTCTCCAGTGATGGGGTTGCTGTTCCGAAGCTTGTCATGAGAATTTACATTCTACATATTTTGTCCAGTATATAGAGCATGTCGACTTATACAATGTAGAAACGAGTGACTGCATGGCAGCTTTGGCTGCTTTAGCCACCCTCTCATTACCCTTAATACCAATGTAACTCGGAAGTGAAAAGCACAGAATATATTTTCAAGGTTGGATGAGCGAATCATATTTCTGTAGGATTTAGAATATTAACGGGTTTGTCAAACTACAGTTTTGTACGACTTTCAGTCTGGAAAGGGAATCCGAAAAGATGATGACATATTTTTTGAGTGTTTTGAATGTAGTTCAAAGATTTTAGTATCACTGTAATTTTCCGTTGTAAAAATTGAGGCTTTACGTGGTAACTGTCTGAAGATGTTGCCATGGGGTGTTGCAGTGGTATCTCCAACCAAGTTAAATTATAATATTCACATGATCATATCCAGAAGCATGACCATTGACATTGAAATCAGTCATGTGGAGCTCTTGGTATCAACGTAAGGATGGTATCTAATTTGAGGTTCGAAGCATATTTTCTTTCAGGTTTCATAACAATTTTCTTCGACTTGATACGTGTATAAAAGTATAAATTTTCTGAAAAGTTGTAAATTGACAAGTATAATCAATCTTAACGTAACACATTTTTCTCAGTGGGAAAGAAAATGTTGAAATCTAGGTTTTAAACATTTATTTGACAAATATTGTGAAGAAGAATTTCTCTGTCAACTTATAAGGTATTTATAAATTTTTGAGTGATTATACAGCTGGATATAGGTTCTTATGAACCTTGTCAGGATTTTGAAGAAACATTCTGTTCCGGTGTTATACCTATTTAAGTATCTCGACGGAATTCAATTTTTCGAAAGTACCAAACATTAAGATTCAGATACACAAAAGTTCAAATATATGCTATACATCAGACATACCTGACACGGTTCAATGATTCCTATGTATATATATAATGTCACAAATTTAGAGGAAAATATTTTTCTTATATTTGAACTATTATGTTCTAACATTTTTATGAATTTTGTTAAGACATTTAAATTTGAATAAACAGAAAGTCTCTTAAAAGTAACCTCTCAAACGAAATGCATTCTCCTTTTTCATGACCAATATACATATGTGTACTTTTACATGCGAATCTCTAATGGGTAAAACATTTGAAAATACAGATATATGCATACAATTTGTACAATTAGCCACCCATTGTACAGTAAACGTGTCTGATGTCTTGTTGCAGTGACTCTTGATTCAAACTTTGATCACGATCTATTCGCACTTGCCATGTAATTGGATTCACATGTTCAATGTAGTACAAATATCCAGAAGTGACCTTTCGACTCTTGATTCAAGGTCATGAAGGCTGCTTATGAACATGAAACGTGCTCAATAAAGTTTTGAGATATACCAAGGAGAGAAAGTTGATAAAAAAAATACATTCGTATTTGTTGACGCAATAATGTTCTCAAGCAATTACATCTTTAGGATTTGTGTCGTGACTTTTGACTTTTAATCGAAGGTAACACTATGATGATGATCAAGCTCAACAATTACCTGGTTGAAATGTGCTCAAATAATGTTAATAACCTTCATGTAGTACTGTGATCTGAAAAGTTATTATTGGCCTTGAACATAAGATCATGGTGACTGGTAATCGAACTTTTTCGAGATGTTGCCAAAATAAAGAGCCAGCAAAATTAGATATAAATCCACTCCTATTTCTTCAAGTCATTCTGATCTTTGACTGACCTTAAGGTCCTGGAAGTCTCGTAATCAGAATCTTCGGAAATTTGCCAATATATGCAAACAAGACAAGCTCGATCTAAATTCATTTCTGATTTGTTTAAAGTTATTGTGTCAACAAACCATACTCGTTCAAACACGTAAATCATGTGTCATGATTTCTGACATCGAATCCATGGTCACATAATGCTGATCATCGAACTCATCCGATATATGTTAAAGGTATACCAATGAACCAAATTTGCTCAAGGTTCGTTTGTATTTTTGGAAATTATTGTGTTTAAAAGCAAGCAATAGTACAAAACTCTAAACTGTTGAATCTAACCTTGAGCCCACGGTCATGGGGACTTGTTATCAAATTTATATGAAATGTTAATAGATAAACAAACAAAGTTGATCACAATATATTCATATTTCTTCAAGTTATCGTGCTCACAAGCTATCATAATTAAGAAACCTGAAACATAATCTTTGACAACGAATTCAATGACACTATCGAAGTTTTCAGAGATGTGATTAAAAATGGGCTGCGTTTTGGCTGTGCTCCGACCAAGAACACGTTTCATTTTGATCATTGGTTGGCTGTTTTGGCAACATTGTTTATAGTCGTTTGACGTCATTGCTACGATCATTTTAAGTGTAAGCAAGGGTTTATACCTGGTTCAACAGAAGCAGGATGGTGGACAGGCGGACGCCATCTTTGCTCATAGGGGCTTCCATAAAGGACGTCACTCAATTTTGGCGGATTTTTAACCAACTCTCCCACCTCGTCACAAAAACTCAGACCCCCTCATACATGACGTCACAAAACTTTGCCCCCCGCCCCCAAATAAATATTTCAAAAATAAAATTGGTTTGAAATCACTTTGTATTAGAAAAACACACAACAATACAACACTGCGTTCATAATTATTTATTTCTCTGGTACATGGCGCTGGTGTTGTTTTTGTTACGTCACATTTTTAAAAACCCTCCTACCCCCCATCGTCACACTAGTCGAACCCGCTCCCACCCCCTCAGTGCGCGACGTCATATATGGACAGCCCCTTACCTACTCGTTTTCGCACGTGAACAAGACCAGGTCGGGCTGACCAGAAAACATCTACATAAGCTAGGATGAATTCCACTACGTTATTCGTCGAGCACTAGTAAACAAACCGGCGAACGGTCAGCGTGGCATATGCAATCGTGCACAAACCGACCCAAAATCAACATACGAGCTCGCAAAATCAAGTGTAGAGCATGTATTCTTGCTGTCCTAGTGTCACTACCGAACGAAATATGCCAACCTAAAGCCCATCCTACTTCAAAAATTGTATTAGACCAAATCGAAAACCATATAAATCATCTGAACAGAGTGCATGTTTACAACATGGGGTAAGTGAGTTTCGTTTCTAAAACATCTAGTACTATTTTTAGTCCGCAATACAGGTATTTCCCTTAAAATTTATCAAACTGAGCTGGAAGATCTGGGTGGATTTTGGTGGTAAGACAATCGTTTTGCATAGTTATTAGCTCCAAAGGACAGGCACGTCGTATTAATTTCGAGCTGGCTTTGGAATGCAGATTCTAGATGCACCCATATACTAAGCATACTCAATATTCTTTTTTTTTTCTCCATTCGTTGAAGCTATTGTACGCACAAACTTACTGTAGGGATCTTTGATCTAAAACTTAAGGTCACGGGAGACCGGTGATCTAACTCGTACGAGATTTAATCAAAAATATACAATCAAGCCAGGCTTGATAAAAATCCAACCTTGTTTGTTCAAAAATAGCTCTCCAGCGATCTTTTCACAATGATTATATTTATGTTTATGTTTTGGGGACAGATCCACCGAAGAAATAGATATGACAAGTTACTAATCACTACGAAGCACTGCCCTGTCCTGGCATCTTATGCTTCTGAATTAAGGTTCAATGTTTTTTTGTTGTGTTTTTTTTTTTTGGGGGGGGGGTGGGGGTGTGGGGGGGTGGGAGTTGGTTTTTTATTTATCACCATATGAGTCATTATACGACAAAGAAATAGACATGGAATATCTAAGGCTCAATCGACACACCTAAATATTGCACGACAGTCTTTGCTCTAAGCTGCAAGACATAGCATTCTTCTTGCTTTGACCGTTGCAAAGAGGTACAATTGCCTCAACCTTGACTAAAGATCATTAGCTATAATTGTGTTTACAAGGCGTTTTAGCTTGAAAACTCATTATCTCTGACTTTGGCCCTAAGGTCAAGTAAGGCTGATAAGCAAACTCCACATAGAAGTAACAAAGATGTACCAACATATCACGTTTTACCCGATTCGTTTATATTTGTTCCATTCATTGTGCTCACAAACTATAAATAGTACAAAATATCTAACTTTTGACCGTTGACTTTAAAATCCAAGCTGGGGGGGGGGGGGGGGTATGTGGGGTAGTTTGGTTATCGAACTTACTAAATCAGTGTCGAGATCATTAAACGAGCACATGGTAATTCAAATACATTTATATGTTTCAAGTTTTTAAGTTAAATTCAAACTCACAAGTCACTATCTTTAACCTGTCACGCAAATACGAATTTCGAACTCGTTCGAGAAGTGATTTGGGTTCTACAGCTACCTATATGCCAAGTTTGGTCAAGATCCAACATTCGATTTGGTCAGTTATTGCAGTCAAAATTTATTTGTAGAGCAAAAGTTTTAAAGTTTGTTTTATCTTTGACTTTGAACCCGTAATCATGGGGGACTGGGAATTGACTCGTCCGAAATATTGTCACAGTATACCCAAAATATTCAGTTTATCCAATATCCACCAATACTGGTTGGAGTTAATCACAATACTTGTTAGAGTTAATTATGATCACATTCATGTGCTAAAGGATACATGATGGACGACAAACCATCGCATAAGCTCGACTGACCTTAAGGCTATAAACTAAAATCTGAAAACGACACGACAAAACAATACTTTGCAAAATTAATTCATTTTCAGAGAAGAACTGGCCCCGGAAGATGGCTATTTTAAAACCTTTTATTAGAAAACATACGAACACTGTTTATATTAAGTGTGCATAACACCCACCTTTTCAACTTTCTAAAACATGGATGCCTACCAACTTCTAGCAAGAGTGCCGTTTTGGGAGTGAACCCTGCTGTTACTAGATTCGGATTATAACACTAACTTTTGGACTCAGAAGACACATGCATTGGGAACATCGTGTTAGTATGCATGCCACGTAAACCAAACACATATCTACCCATAATATTGTACATTTAGTGTTATGTATATTCAATTTATAATATGCGTCCATGATTGTAACTTGTACTTTAGTAAGATTTTTGTAAACAACATGTTTACATAGCATTTGAGTTCAAGGCCGGTTTTGTTAGCAGCTGGACTATTATTTCCATGCCTTGTTGTGACAAAAGTCAGGTACACAAAGTAATTTTCCACAAGAATTACTCATATTGTGGTGTGACATAGGTCATGTAGGCATGTGTATTTATATACAGATTTTGGTAAACAAATTCATTCCTATTCTAGAATTTCGATTATGAAAGATCAATCTATAAGGAATATATTTTAGCTGTGTTGTTGAAATGAGATGTAATTTGAGAGGAATTATTTATTTACAATATTCATTGAAAATACTAAAGTGCTCACTCATTTTTGGATTAATACAGTATTTTGGGATTTATGTGAACTCATTCATATACATTCTGGATTACATCATTGTGATACATCAGGGCATTGAATACTTGTGGTACTTCAGGACATTCAAGGCTATTGGAATTTATTCGGAACATTATATATTTTTGTACTTGTGATTAGGACACTTAGGATTATTTGGAATTGAATTCACGTTTTTGTAAGTATCTTTTGAATTTTCACTTTAATTGTCTGGAAATAAATGGCTTGTTGATTTTACTTACATTGTTGGTTTCACTTTCTTTCTGTTACATATTTTTAAGACCTAGAGTTGGAACATTAGAACAATGTTAACAACACAAACGCGTAATAAAGAGTTACCAGAACTCACTTACCCTCTGATGTTCCCATGTGTCGGCTGTACCAGTTACGCAGTCCTCCAGTACGGGTCGTCCACCATCAAACAGATTCTTCACAACAACACACTGCAGAGATGTTCTTAACTGTTTGGTTTTTAACCAGGAAAATCCCTAGAATCATAACATAAAACAATCTCATATATTGTTTTCCTTCTTGCAATCACTGCATCTCTTAGTTTTGTTTTAATTTTTTTTTAAAAATATTTTTTACAAAACTGACAAAACTGCAACAACAAAAAAAGAAAAAAAAAAGTGAAAGCTTTGCACATTTATTTTTACCTTTTGCCCCCTCCCAGGACAAAAAAGGGGGAGGAGCCAAAAGTAGTATCCGCTTTTTCCCTTTTCTAAGTACCACCAAGTGGTTTATGAGAAGACTGAATTATAAACAGAGGGTGTTATAATATCCCGAGATTTTGTAGCTAGAAAGCACATTAATACAAGTTCCAAACATGTTTATCTTTTTTTCTCATATTCTCAAGATTACTGAACTGAAGAAAAAAAATAAAGATCGTCATAAAGTAGCTGCCTTCCCCTTAGCTTTTTCAGATACCTTAACAGAAGACCTTATGACCACCCTCCTAAAAATCAATAAGATGCTGCTTCCAGAAGACCTTATGACCCCCCTCTATAAAATCAATAAGATGCTGCCGTACCCAAATTTCGACCATCTTATAACTTTGATGAAAACGTTGCGAGTGAGAAATTGAATTATTTTGCGGAAATGACATTCATAATCAGAACTCCAGTGAGCTGATCCTTTGATCTTTTGATATATAAATTAATAGGCAACTGCCTCAGTTCGAGTATAGTTCACTTCATTGGTTGTTTAAAAAAAATATTGATAATTTATGTTGTACATTCAAGATTTTTCATTAACTTTTCAATTACATTTGACCTTTATATTTTATGCACATTATTTCTCAATCACTTTGTACTAAAATATAACAAAAGATTATGGCATATATTTTGCAATTTTTTATGTTTTATTACCTGCATTTTCTATTTCTTTTTGGTTAAGAGTTTCGAAATCAGCATATATTACAAAAGGAACAGGCATCTGGTTTCGATTATTTTTAAAATAAACTATATTATGTTCTTCATCAGGACATAATCACTTCTTGGCCTGTTTTATTATTTTCTTTACAATTTTTGATATGAGTATCTGGTAAATCTTTTTTACTAAACAAACTGAAGCATTAAAGACAAGCATATTGTTTATGTTCCTTTAATGAACTTTTATGTAATAATTTAGAAGAATTTTCTTTATCCAGAGATTCGTGGAAGTTTGTTTCTTCTTTAATTACTTCTGATATTAATAATAATAAATTCATTTTTACGTGTTTATTTTCATATATACGTATATATAATGGATAAAAACCATTGTCATATCAATAACTATTAAAATGCAGATTGTTTAATTTGTCAAATTTAATAATATTCTTCATCTTTACTGGAAATTCAGTTTAAACAAACTTGAATTCTTTACTAAACCACTGATTATATCGTTGTTTTCTTGAATATTTTCTTGAGGATGTAAACCCGTTCAAAACAATGATTATCTTTATTTAAATATATTTATATTTAAATATAAAATACCTGAAACAGTCAGTAAGAACCTATTCACAATAATCTCCAATTTTCTTATCAATTATTTTATAACCTGAAAACACAGTATTATCACTCTAACTATCATCCAAAAAGCTAATCATTTGGCTTCATATATGCGCCTCAATAACATCACCATTTTCTTTTTTAAATTGAATTTTAACAACTAGTTGGTATTTTCGTGTTCCTCGTGCTTTTATTTATTTACTTGGCAGATACGTGTAACTTTTGTTAGTATTTTACTTAGAATATTTTTGTATCCTTCTGTTCTTCGATGTTTGTTTTTGATGGATGCAAATTTATATACGCTATTATATTTTCTTCGGTTTTTGCTAGTTTTTTCGTGGTTGTGATCTAATGATATTTATTGATTCTTGTTTTGTCAATTGTTCCAGATTCAATCCTTGGAAGTTTTCTATTATTATATATTATATATTTATTGTTTAAGCCTAATTTTTCAAGCCTTAATGTTTTTATTTTTAATCTTTTTATATATTTTATATAAAAAAATTAATTATCATCAGTATAAGAAAAATTATCTTCTAACATAAAATTAACACATTCAGTACTTTGTATAACAACCAGCTTATCTTTTGAAAATGTAGACATAACAGGTCTGAAATTACCTAGAACAAAAACATGAGGTTTATTCAAGATAGCTTGCATACAGACATATTTATAATTCATGTACATACCATCATTCTAATGTGTTAGAAGCTCATAATAATCAAATAAATCTATAAATCTTGTAGAATTATAAATATACAATAAAGTTAATTTTGGCTTAACATTGCAAGCACTATTATACATTTAATACAATTTGGTTTACCAGTGATATAAAGTGTATCAATTATTGTTAATTACAAATGTTGTTTTACCTTCTCTACCTCTTTTTTCATAAATCCAACATAGTTTACATCTATCTGGCTTTTATTTAATAATATCTAAAATTGTATACTCCCATGATGTATATTTTACTTGAGCTAAAGTTAATAAATCCATATTATTATATGTACTCATTGTATATATATATATATATATATATATATATATATATATATATATATATATATATATATATATATATATATATATATCCTGTTACGACTCTAGGGGTAATGTAACAGAATAAAAGACACAAACAAGCTTTCAAGATTAAAATGCAAATCTTTAATTTCCTAAAATAATAAAAGAATTAAAATAGTTCAACAAACAATCAAAGTGAAAGAATTAAAATAACTTACAGTATAGAATATCCTAAAAAGTCCTAAAATGTTTTAAAGTTCACTTCCTGATGTTAATCCGAGTAATCCGGATGAAGTATTCCGAATGAAAATAACCTGCACTGTGCTGAAGTAGATAAGTTCTGATTAAATCCAAAATAATCCTTGCAAGTTTGGAATCTCACAAGTTTTAGAATAATGTCCGATAATTCCACGGAGCTGTATAGTAATTCAGATGAATTACTAATTAAATAAATTCCACACTGAACTGAATAATTTCAATAACCTCTCTTCATTCAAGCAATTGTAAAAGAATGATTTATCACTGGACGAGTTGCTATATATACATTACAAATGTACAGATATTGAATTGTAAAACCCTTTCTCCGTCTTTAATAATATGGTATTACAAAATAACACAACCCTCTAAGAACCAATCAGGAACTAGGTTACACGTCATTTACCCAAAGGTCTAGCGTACTAAATATCTTAAAGAGTAAACACAATGTTATTATAGTATGGAATGTGACCTTTCAATGTTGATTTCAAAAGTACAAAGCTAGGTCGACTTCATTTTCCCGCGCAATTGATCATGTGACCACTTATTGATTGAGCAGTAGTCGTATCTATACTGATATGCTAACCGCTATTCAGAATAAAAACAGAGATCATAAATTAGTAAATTAAATCATTAAAAAAAAGTAATGGAGGCATGATTCCGTAACAATATATATACTATATAACACCGTATTGATAACTTATATACTGCAACAAATGGTAGCTTAATTATAGATTTGAAAAATAAATAAAGATTATTGGACAAGCATTAATAAGTAGTTCATATGATGGAGTTACTGTTGCAGCAAAGGATGGTGATTTTAAAAGTATATTAAACATCGTTTTGCTTGGGAATGTTTTAATATAATTATATTCCTGATGGTAAAATTATTGATCATGTAGATGACAATAAATTAAATAATCAGTTGGAAAATTTACAACTTATGACTACACAGGAAAATTCTAACAAATCATCCGTTTTTTGTGATTACTCTTTTTAGGTAACAATTTGTCAAAAACATTTTGTAAAAGCAGAATGTATACCAACCACAAAAAAACAACAACTTATTATTACCACTCATTATACTCGAAACAGTGTAATCTTGGAATTAATGATGGGATTGTTAATACGTGTGTGAAGGTACTAATAGATGTAAGCCAGGTAAATACACAATTAATGGTGTATTTCATACATTTGAATATATTAATTAACTATCGGGAGAATATAAAAGACCAGGGTTTTAAAAAAGAATGATGAAGAAAGTAAGATGGCCATAAAAAGTATTAAAAAGTTTGACAAACAGTTGAATTGAATTGTTGTCCATACCTTTTCCATTTTCCAATTTCTTTTTATAATCACGTTTCAATATTTTTTCCATTCTAAAGATCTCTTGTTTTTGCGTTTTGTAATTCAGGTTCAAATAATGTACCATTAATTTGTTCATCTTTTTAAATCTTTAAGTTCATAAACAATGGGGTTAGAATATCTGATATTTATTATTTAAAAAAATTACTCTGTCTAATTTGGAGTGTATCCTTTATCAAATTTATAGTTTTCGTAGATATTCTAACCATATGACCTATCTTATATCTTGGCTTTTTTCCTTCAAAATCATAATCGCCATATGAATTCACATAATCATTTTGCTCATTTTTGCTGGTTTCTATAGGTCTGATTTTAATGCTTTTGTATCTTGTATTATTATATGCATCTATCATTTTTGGCAAAACACTTAAATATAATATTTGTTTTGTTTGCCATAAAATACTTCCACATTATCTATTAACACGTTCAACAGCCACAGACTTCCCCTCTTTAAACGTATCATACATTTCAATATTATTATCATTCAACCATTTCTTAAAAGTTTTTATTATACATTCCGTTTCTTGGTCAACCCATCATTTCCATGTTTTCTTGTTTTTATAATTTCTGTAAAATCAATTGTTATATTAATGCCAGTTTTATTCTGAACTGGTATTGCCCATCCATATTTACTAAATGTATAAATCACAGTTAGTACATTTTTTATATCCTTTATTATGCTTACTATATTGACGCATACCAACTAAATCAGCAGACTATATTGAATCTATTGTATCTGTTATTACGCAGTGTTAAGTTAAGGGCTTATGTAATTCTTCAGCTAGTTTTGTCATCCACTTCAATGCCTCATTCCGTTTTTTTCATTTGCATCAACCTAACTTATGTTTAAGTTTTATGATTGGTTTGACAATTATTTTTGGTTTTGCTATTTCTGATGTTGTTCAACCTATATGCTGTTTAACTGATTAATCATTACTTTAGCACATCGTGATTTAGGGGTACTACTAGGATAACAATAATCATGCTTTTCACGTATAACATCAAAATGTTTTGGTAATAAAGGTATATTTCTATATTACCACCTTTTTTGATGGCAACATTTTTGTTATTCTTATTTTTTGTTTCGCTAAAAACAACGCTAAAAACCACATAATCTGTATTAGTTTGTTTGTTTATTTGTTTGTTTGTTTGTTCTAGGGGGAGGGTTTGCACTTCAAACAATATGATTTCACGTATCATATAGTTATGATATATTGTATTTGCATATTGAAATTACTTGGTCGCCGTTTGTGATGGCAAAAAGTTGTTTAATCAGTCTTTTTTTGCATTTTAAACAATATTATTTCATGTATTATAAAAGGTACACACACACACATCTCTCTCTCTCTCTCTCTCTCTCTCTCTCTCTCTCTCTCTCTCTCTCTCTCTCTCTCTCTCTAACATTTAATATATCGGGTTGAGGTAGCCCAAATGCATCAAACTATTCAGTTTCTATGCTTTTGTGATCATTATAAATTGCTATCCAATGTGTTCCATGACCTTTAAAAAAGTTTTCCAAATTAGCTATAACATTTGCATTTTTTCAGATTTTGCTTCTTTACTGAAACAACCTATAAAGGTTTTTGCATTATTCTTTTCCATAACCGTTTCAATCTGAATATTACTTAGATGTTTTATTACTTGTTATGAATGGGGTTCCCTGTAAAAAAAAAAATTTTCCTACTGTTCCCGGCAATGTTAATTCTTTTCCAAAAAGATTTTCCAAAAGACTTTTTAGAAGCGAAACTGATGCCCGCGCTAGGAGAAGCAACATAGGAAGGAACCCACCTTGTTTCTTTAATTGTGTCCGCAAAATATTTATATCTACACCATGGTCGTTGGTTTTTGCTTTTGTAATTGATTTGATTTGCGTTTTTATTAACATCAATATATCTTAGCCGTGTAATTGGTTTTTATCAAGTCTTATAGCGAGTGGTTGTTTTTTGTGTGTATATTCTACTAATTTTTTTAAAATTTAATTTAATTTTTTTTATATACATGTATTATTTTTTGTTGTTGGCTTAAACTCAATCCAAATTCAATGTAATACTATATTATATTAAAATCATGTTTTTCCAAACTTTCGTTTTGATGAACCAGAATCTTGAGTTACTTTTGAAGTTGCTTTGTGAACCGCTCCTGTGGCTGCTGCCAAACCTAATGATGGCAGCATATTTCATAATGTTGTAAGTATCGTTGGAGCAAGCGCTTTTACAAAAAGGTATAATAGCGGAAAAGGTAGAGATACCTTTTTTTAGCATTTTTTGTCACTATATATTCAAAATCATAATTTGTCTTTTTTATAATAATAATTTCTGTAATTGTGTTTTCGTCAGAATAATTGTGTTCAAATCACCTTTTATTTGATTTGCTTTTAATATCATTACTATTAGTTGATTTTTAAAAAAAAAAAAGAATTGTTTAATATTTCTTATTGTTGCTTTGATAATCATACAGGAACTTCGGCATAACTCATTATAATACGTGGTTATATAATGTCATTCATCTTACCGTTTATTGAATCTAACGATAGGTAACGGCCCACTAAAGATAAAAGTATAACAATAATATGATACTATTATGCCAGCTGGGTATTCGATATTACCACCTAAATCCCATATAACCTCAATATCACTGGTCCTCGTTATACATTTTTCTTCATGTTTGCTAACATCGAAATGAAATATTGGATACTCCAAATTCAAAAATATTGATATTTGTGTCATTGTCAAGGTCTGTGTATTTATTGTTCTGCATCCTGGAACATCATATAGGCTCTCGAATAATCTCTGTTTAGTACATCAAAATTGCATTGTGATTACCGCTCATGATATTTAACACTATCAATTTATGACAAAAAATCGTTTTAAATTACATGATCAAATACCATACTGTTTTCATCGTTGTTATTACTTCTGCCTTCTCTTTGAAATACTATAAACAAATGTATTGGAAATTGTTCAGATGCATTTGTGATGATTCTCAAGGTTGGATTTAATTTATTACCTTTATATTGTTGCCTATATTCTTTCATCTGTTCAAAATACATTTACTTTGGGTATAGCCACCAACTAATTTCGTTTCAATATCACTTGCCACTGACAGCGACAATTTAAGTTTGGGCATCTATCAGCTAATATGATATTCATGTTAAATTTACCAGCAGCAACTGCATTTGCTTTCATAATATACTGCCCAGGTGGATTTCTGTCTAAAATTATGGAGTGTTTAACACCACGGAATACTGTATTTATATCACGGCATACCCCAAATATACTAGATAATGGTTAAAAAAAACGACACTTGCTTATCTCATGTTGTCAAAATCCGTCGTTAGGCAAACACAGAACTATAGTTTGCCGACTTTATATAATCATTAAATGCAAAACGAAAAATATGCTCCAGTTACATTAGCGCCAGCCGAAATAGTTGCTGCAGACATTGTTGCTTCGACATTCTTAAATTCACGCACTGAAGGAGCACCCCTACTACTATCTTTAAACCACAGCATATTGGTTGCTATGAAGTTTGCGTAAACATTTCAATATGATATTAGTCCTATTAGAGTATCAGCTTGTGGAAGTTATACAGAAATTTGCTCATTATAATCTATCAAATATTGGCCACTATGCAAGAGTCTCCATGCCTTATTTAATAATTATATTAAGCATCCGCAGCATAATCTGCGTTATTAACCCCAACTAATCTACCTCAAATCTCAATAAACCCCTTATTTGGTAGTAAATAAATATCATTATCCATCGTTTTTATGATTTGTTGACCATCCTTATTCATGTTATTAATATCACGCAGAAGGAATTCAACATACTCAAATTTCCTAATTGATTTATCATTTGGATCATCTTCAAAAATGTTCAAATATGGCTACACAACTTTTCAGTTTTAGTAAGTATTTTATCAATATACAATTTATTAGGTATATCTATCATTTAACAATCAACAGTTTGTTTTATTTATTACCATTTTGTTTTCTTGCACATAATAGATGTAATTAATATACAGATTCATCTGGATCTGTATAATATCTGATATTACCACAACTTAGTTGTTTGTATTATTTAACCTTTCATTACGAGGATATTCCGCTAACTCTATGAATGTTTCAAAAGTCTGCAGAGAATTACTACTACTGAATCTCTCTGTTGTCAAATCGATCAAATCCTAATCCCTTTACGAGATAACACACGTTTATTGTAAAGGCAAGCATCTAGTTTTAGTTTACAATAATGTTTCAGGATCAAAGTATAATTTGTCAAAATATGACTTCTTTGTTAGTTTGTAGGATCTTAGTAAATTAATTTCAATATCCGAGTGATAGTCTAGTTTTTATCCTTCTCGTTCATATCATGGTTGCGTTTGTATCTTTTGTTCTGTTATAGGTGGAGGTTTTTATTTTGACAGCATCTCTTCTATTTCATTTAATTTTTATTTTGTCTTTTAATCAGATTTATTCCATTTTGTTCAGGTTTTTATTCCTTTTATTCAGATATTTCTCCTGATTCGTTCCTTCTTTAAAAGATTCGTAGAATTTTGGATCTTGCGTTGGTACTGGTTGATAAATTATTGCACTTTCAGGTTTTAATCTATGTGCACGTGGTGTACGTAGATCTGTTACATCTTACCCCCTGAAGAGGTTATTACAATAGAAAATTTAGATGATGATACATAAACATTAATCGGGTTTGATTATATTAAAATTAATCACATTAATATGAACAATATTAAAGAATACTTTTCATTACCAAGGGATAAAAACACAAATTACATCTGTCTAACTCAATCATATTATGATATTCGAGAGTAAATCACGCGAAATACGAAATGTTTTGTATTGTTGGTTCGATAAAAATTATCTGATCATCGTTCTTCTGGAGACATCAATAAACAACTATTTGCAAAAATATTGATAATAAATGCACAACTAAACCATATTCTTTTATGATCTTTGACGAAACAACTTTAAATACACTAGAGCGATAGAGAAAGGTATTTTATCAGTTCTATATGTTCTCCTAATTCATAGCACAATTTGTATCATAACCAACAATAATAACAAAAAAATATATATTTGTAAAATATTATAACGAGGAAAATAATATTGATTTACCCCATCAAATATTATATATTTATTATCATTTAAGTGCACTTAAGCCAGTTATATTATTTAATAAATACCCAGCTTATCTTTTGGGGATTTTATTGTTTGCGATCAAAATAAATTAGGATCTAAAATATGCGCACAAAATACAAGGCATGATAAAAAAGAAACAAACCCATACATGAGAGATATGTGATAAAGTTGCTATGTGAATGCATGAACGCCCTAGGGAGTCAGAAAGATTCCAGGGAGGAGCTGTCCTTGTGTGTGGTTCATGCAAGAGAGTCGCCTAAACATTGGGAAAGAAAACAAAAGGGATAAACAGTTGGCTAATACAAGTGATCCAGCGCTGCCATGTGAACGCATGAATCGCCCTAAGAAGTCAGAAAGGCCCCACGAATGAACTGGTTATATGTGGCGTTGATGCATGACAGCTGCTTGAAACAATATCTGATCGCTGAGTGCAGATAATGATTACTTGTACAAAACTGGCCTCCCTTGAGAGTAGTAAAATGGTGCACTTGGGATATAACTACACACATGGGCAGTATCTATAAACAACATGGTGGGTAATTTGCAACAATTTGAGATAAAGTTCATAGGCTGAATGTCAAAGTTTGGCCACACATACACATACAAAACTGTCAAATATGTATTAAATATTTCCAGTTGAACAAATAGAAATGAATACCTCAATGCTCGATGCGCCACGGCCAAAACAAGAACAACAGCACACAAAAAAGACAAAATCCTTTAGTACGTCTTCAACAAGAAAAGAATTGAGGAAGATATAATTTAAACAGAATCATAATTAAAAGACTTAGAGAATCGTGTAAAAGAAATAGAAGTGAGTACAGGTTTTACGACGGCAACAATTATGATTTGTATAAATATTTCAATGACACGGAGTCATATTTGAACATCATCAGTCTAAAAGTAAAGTAATTTGGTTCTGTGAAAGCTCAATTCGACTGAACGATTAGATTTAAGAAGAGACCCATTCAAGAAGGGGAGGAGACTGTGCATATAACTTATTACCATAGAAGCTGATCTATTAGCATGATGAACAGAGATGTCATAAATATCATGATGTCATAAAGAATTTCACATTCGACATTTTGCATACCAAATTTGGACAGGATATAAGCAAAAATTCAAGATGGATATTTGACAGGATAGAATATTTAACACTGCACATAGGTATCAATTGTTTAGAGGAAAGTCACTCATAGAGTTGCCTGAGTGGATTGAGAACAAAAAAGCTATATTCAATATTTTTAAAAAATATTGGAAAATGTTTCGTTTTTATGACGTGTTAAATACACTAAGTGACCATGTAGACCGACCATTAAAATACAATCTCGTTTGATATACGTCCCGTACAAATAGATGACATTGTAAAATTTGAAAATGAATTTGGCATGTCTGTACATGTTTATGAAATATTAGAGGATGGAGACAGCACAGCTGTACCAAAGGTAACCGTGCCAGAGGAAACAGTGCCAGAGGTAGCATGCATTTGAATAAAAAAAGATTTTAAATTGGTGTAATCACAGATAATTAGATATCACGGACAAAAACATATGTGTCAAGAAAAATGATCGAATTGTTTTCTATACTCCAGACAAATATCAGAAAACAAAAAACTCTGTAAGAATGTAGCTAGTATGCCTGAAGAAAGTTCAGTTGTAAAATGAAACAAAAAACAACAGCTATACCAGTTAAACGTTTCATTTATTATTAGAGTCCCTGCGTGGAGATGCAGGGGTCCTATGGTAATCACTTTCTCATTCCGTATGTCTGCCCATCCGTTCGAACTTCTTGTAACCACCAAAGCTCTACAACCCTTACACATAATTTTATATCATTGATAGGTGAATTGCCTATTACACGCAGACGTGACTTTTTAACATAAAAATCATAATTCTTTTCCTGCTGACTCTTGTCTATTTACCATAAAATATTCGCTATATAAATAACCAAAAATGGCAGGTGTTTGGAGGTTTTTAAATGAAAGAAATCGAAAATCATTTATATGAAGATGATGATGATAAATACATAATAAGCACAAAATGAAATACAAGTTTGGTGATATCATAAATCTTGCTTCTGAATTTGATGCTGTTGCTCCAAATGAAATTGTTAGTGTTTCATTTTAAGCGATCGACCTAGACAAGTAGTAAATAAAGGAAGACCTTGGCAAGTATTAATTGCGATGCAATTTAGAAACTAGTTAAACTCGAAAACACATACGGTAAACCAATTCAAGCCTCAAGGTAAGACAAAAAGAAAGCTATGCAAGAACCCAACACAATAGCAGGTAAAAAGGTAAGGACTTGTTAGTAAACAAAATAAAAATATTTATTTGAACCTACTATTCCACAAAGACAGCCAATACATGTTCCTAAGGAAATAGATCTGCAAACAATAGACACAACTGTACCGTTGGGACAACGTGTAAATGAATGCAGTCAATTTAGCAGATGAGTACAAAAAAATAATCTTTAAGAGAAAAACTTCAACCAGCAGTTAATACAGAAGAGAAAAGACAAGTAAGAGGTTATGTAAATGGTGTAGAAGTTGTCATCTCGAACGTAGAATGCATGCAATCAAATTTTGAAATATAGAAAAACAGATTGAAGAGTTTAAAAAAAGACGTATAGCGATATACAGGCTTTAAAAAAAAAGTTGAAATGCAAGAACAGTTGAAAAGTTATGAGATTAAAAGAGCGCAATTTGTTGTACGATTAACAAAGTTGGAGAGAAATGTTAGGGCAAATGTGAAAAGATTTAATGAACAAAGAGAGACAAATTATAAAATAGGTGAAAGACAGAAACAACTGAGTAAAGAAATGGGTGTACAATAGCTGCCACCGGTCACTGCTGAGTGTATGACAATATCTATTTTTTCTCCATCTATTTAAAACACTGTTATAGGTGCTGTAGCTGGTAGTGAAGGCGGAACAAATGCTAGTGATGGGGCTTATGTAGCTAGTGGAAAAGGCAGCATAGAGTCATTTGTGGACAAAATAAAACAAGTCATACAAATATTGCCAACTATCTGTTGGAGCTATCCGAAAAGGCAGCAGCAGCATTTCCCACAATCATTGGCAGTGTAATAAGCTGGCTTTTGAAAATAGCTGGAGTGTTTGTTTCTTTCTTGGATGATCGCGTCTTATTTAATTATTTTTGCATTATTGGATTGTTATAACTATTTTTGATCAAAGGTGTAAATAAAGCATCTAGTAGATTTAGAGGTTCTGAATTGTGCTTCACGCAGGCTCTTGTATTGACACAATACTCCGCCACTACTTTAAGAAAACTATAGCAGCTGTTGCAGCAATTAGTATCGATAAAAATGCTTGTTTGTTTATATAATTGCTTTTTTTTTCGCCTTTGACAATTCTAAATTGTCATGTATCATCTTAAATATTCGAGTATAGAATCGTATGAGCAGATTTGACAGCAGGATAATCATTGTCATAATGCATTTTCTCTGCATAATTTATACCTACTGCGTCTTCCTTTTGTGTTCTCTAAAATTTTTGGACTTACTGTCACAGATTGTTTGTCAGGCATTTAAATGATATTTGTAACTATATCGGTATTGATTGTCGGGTTTAACGCATTTTATTTCTTTCTTTTTCTTTTTTCTTTTTATTTTATTATTTTTTTATTTTTTTTATCTTCTTTAATTGCTTCTGTATCCAACGATACTCCCCATTTTCATAACCATGTCGCTCTGTAAAAGAAAGATCGCGTCACCATCAACAGCACATATTAATAATATTTCATTCCTGAAACTGATATATACTGTTGAAATCTTCAAAAAGGTTTTTCATCTGAGTCATAACCTTGCTGTCCTAAACTTAATAGTTCCATGAAAGCTTTAGCAGTGTCTGATACTGTGGAAATAGACAATATAATATATGCTATCATTTTGAACTTATGCATCTAATATGCAGATTATGTAACTCCTGATATTTTGATTCAGTCTTGCGATTCTTTCTATTGTGAGTCGGCTGCTATCTTACTGAAAACATTATGTCCAGCATGTTTTCTTATCTTTATCTGCTTTGAGAATTAATCCTATTATATGATAGTTAAATCTGAAAATACCACTATAAAGGTCTACATCTTTCTTGCTTAACAGTAAAATGTTTATTTTCATAATCATTTAATTCTTTCTTTGCCCGTAGTATATGTGATGATCTGTCACTTGATGTATATTCAATCATAATGTGGTGGTATGTTAAAATTGTTGCAGATCAAATTAAGATACTTTAAGTCAATGTTATTGTTGTTAGAGTTAAGGGCTTATTCATCAGGTAGAAGTATTGTCCATTCAGATACCAATTTCGTATCTGAAAGTAAACATGACACCTGTAAACAGGTTAATCTAACTGGAACACTTCGATATGTTACAATGCGACTTGGAAATCCCACTGCTTCCATCCACATGCTCAGTCTAATTGTCATTTGTGTCACATTGTGTTTTGGACCTGGTTATAGAGCCTTCATTGTAAAATTCTAAAGTGTAGTCATCAGATATGGTTAATGGTTTATATATGCAAAATTGCGATTCAGTGTGTGGAGGATTTTAAAATGATATATTTCATAATGAGATATTGAAATATATCAACAGGAGAAAAATTATATACTTTTATCGCCACTGTAGCGATATCGCTTTTGGAACTACTTTCTTTTCCCATTTAGGAAATATATCTGCCCCAACCGATGTTATTCAAATCGGTATTTCCATATTTAGGCCTATTTCACTTTTCTTCTTCTGCTCTCTCTCTCTCTCTCTCTCTCTCTCTCTCTCTCTCTCTCTCTCTCTCTCTCTCTCATGATGAACAGATCTTAAAATATGTCACGAATGTTTACATTTTGTAATCAATGAGGAGGCGCCATAAAAAATGCCTAAAAGCGAACTCCTAACAACAAAAAGTAGCCTTCAAGTTTTGATCTCTTTATAATAAATTCCACATGAATCATGCAAATTGTCAGTGAATGAGCTTATATGATCTGTTGCTATTCGACATTCTGTGTCACCCATACAGTATTGTATACTGTTACACTCTGCGACAAACGGTACACATTTTAGGAAGAAAAAACTTCTTGATTAAATAAAGTAATAAAAGTAGCCATTTCTCATTCTCATCACAATCATAATCATGGTTTAAAACGACGGAGAAATCGAGCATTGATGAGTGTTGATCGCAAGCCGAAATTATGTGATTATCGAAATATGAGTGCAGCGTCTGTTACCTAACAAGATTGCCAGCTTGTCACGGCCACAACAAAATATTTCCCGTTTGATGAAGAAATAAGCAAAATAAAGAACCAAAATCCTTACAAGTAAACTCACAATCAATAAAATCATTTGTTTAAAGATATTACGCTCTGAAGTCTGTCCGATACGACCATTCTGTGATGTTTGTACAAAATCCCCACCACAACAATGTTCACTGTATCAATCCGCGCAAGAAATATGGTAACAAAAATAAAAAATATCTTCATTTTTTTGTATGAAAAAGGCATTAATTTGACCAAATACACAACCTGAGGAATCACATGTACAAACTAAATTTGTAAAAAGTTGCTGTCCAAAAATTATTGTAAAATTTCGGAACTTCTTTTGATCGATGTAGCAATGCAGCCGTTAATAGCATTGGTACAGAATGGATAAACAAAACCATGCAAATCGAGGGGGGGGGGGGGTTCTTAAAAATATATCATGAAAAGAAAATCTACGTTTTTTGAGTAGATATAAGGAAATATTTCACTCTTGAAGTGTAAACATTTTGTATTGTCACGCAACTCGTGAAAATAAAATTTGCCTCTTCACTGGTGAAATATTTTCATAAATCTACTCACAAAACGCAGATATCCGTTGTAAATCCTTAAATAGTTGTACAATGTCAGAGTTAGTGGAGCGTTACTCTCAGTTGTATGTCATGTTTCAGATGTTGTACTTTGTCACATTCGAAGTAGAGTCAATTTCTTTAGAACTGGAGTCTTTTACTTTTTGACTATAGTGCCTCAACGTTTCTCTGGACGTCTACAAATGCAATATTATAGCTATGTTTGAACCTTTTGTCCATTATTTCGAGTTAGAAAAACAATAATGTGACATTAGCTTTTCTGTGCAAATACATTGAGCGTCTAATTTACTGTTATTTCATATCAGCATATATTTCTTCGTTGAATTAACTCTCTAATTGTTTCATTTCCTCCACTGTGATACCATTAATTCTTGCTGATCTGAAACTTTTTCTATCTCTGGTATTTTGTATTTCGTTTTTTCATTTCCTTTCTAATTTTTTCTCTGTTGCAAAAGTAACATTTTACTCTTGAATGTAGTATTTATCAGCAGATTTAAATTTCAATTACTAATAGATATAAAGTGAAACTTTCTGCGAAAATTGCGTCTTTACAATTTATATCTACCAATATTAATGGTGTACTGGAGTTTTATTCATCCATATGGTGCAAACACTCTTCTCAAATAAACTGATTTTGATAAATTGTATAGTAATTCTTTGTGTCATAAGGATTTAATGACGCACTGAACTTGTACATGGCACAACATTTTGTCAAGGAAAAATGCATAGTTAGTTGTGTAGTTGCTATACTTTCTTTGAATAAATTTCGAGACAAAGTTAAATGTCCCTATAATGATATTAATATTTCCGTCACTCTTATTACCTTTAATTTTGTTCAAAATCTCATTGACTATCTTGTAGTCTTTTACATGTTTCTGTTTTTCAGCATTTTTGGAGATAGAGTTTGAATCAATTTCATATCTTAGAATGTTATATCTTTTCATGCTTCCCGTTATGGCAATTACTAACCTGTTAGGACGGTATCACGTATTTCATGTTAATATTTTCTGGTACGTTTTTGGATGTACGTTTTTTCTTCCCTCTATACTTTTCATCAATACACATTCACATATCATACATGCTTCAACTCTTGTTCTATTGCGCTGCTTTGTTCCACATTTGTTACATTCTAGAAACTCGTTATCTTTAAAAAGAAGAAACTCGAAGTTGTTGTGCATTTTAATACTGCTACTTATGTATTGTGCTTCCTCCAGCTCTGCTGATTCCCTTCGCCACTTCACGAATTGGTCGTTATTTATATTAATGGCATAATGTTTTCAGCTGGTTCCCAACTGTTAAATGATTCGTCATATCTTGTCCATTTAGCATGTATATATTTTGTATCATTCATCAGTTTTGTTTCTAAAATATGTTTAACTTTTCAAATGTCATCTTGTTTGTCATACAGAGATAACTCTTGTTCGCAAAACATGCTGTCTATATCATCCAACTTTAAGTCTGCTAATTTGTAAACCACTGGATAACCGAAATTTACTTGCCTGGTGTTAAGTATTTCCTCTGTATTGCTAGGAAGCTATCCATTTTTTCAACGTTGTTTTGTTTTGTATTTTGAAATTCTAATGTTTTTCACTGATTTTAAATTCCAAATATATCTGGTGTCAGGAAACCAAATAGGTTGATTAAAAAACCTTTGATCTGTTTTTGTCTTTGCATGATTCAAAGTCATGTTTATTAATCTACGATGAGTTTTATTGCACATTCTGAATTTTGCCAATGATCTTGTAAGCCGTTAATTCAGCTGGTATGCTAAATTAGATCCACACAGAAGATTTCAAACTGTCATGTGTGATACAAAAACGCAAACGATCCCAATCATTAGTCCGACACTGTCGGCTTCTCGATAGCTTCTGGTTTTCTGATGGCACCTACTTACAGCATATAGTGTCATTCGAGTGTACTTTTTCTTTATATATAAGCATGGCATTAAACGGTTACATTGTATAGTGCAACTTGTTAGTTTGTAAGAACGAGTATTTGTTTGTAAGAGTGTGTGTTTGTTTGTATGTATGTGTGTTGGTTATCATATGATATCATACCACTGACCCCGTTTACATTAGTTTTGTATGTGCGGATGTTTCTTTGTCAGTACGAGTGTCTGTAAGTCATTATACGATGTAATACCCCTTTCCCCTGTACATTAGTTTGTATGAATGAGTGTTGGATTGTAAGTATGAGTGTTTGTTTATTAAAGTCAGCGTATCGCCTTTACACCCTATAAACTGGTGTGCATATGTAAGTAAGAATTCGTGTAAGTCCTCATACCATTAAAATACCCCTTGCCCCTGCGATTTAGCAAGTTTGTAAAGTGTAGGTGTTTGTTTGTAAGAGTCTGCGTTCCACCTTTACCAAATATACATTGTTTCTAAGTGTGGTGTTTGTTTGTAAGTATCTATTTTAGTTATCATAATATGACATACTCACTTCCACTATACATTAGTTTGTATGGATGAGTGTTGGACTGTAAGTATGTGTTTTAGTTATCATACCATATCCGTCCCTTTTATTGATTTTACTTACACACAAAATGTTACTTTCTTTGCTAATTTATACAATCGGTCATCTATTCATTTAATATATTTGTCTAAACGTTTCAAACAATATTGCTAAAACACCAATTGGGCTGTTTTATCGTTCCTTCCCTTTTTCCCAGCTACGGATAAACTTATTCTTTCCTTTGCAAGTACAGTCACTCTTCGCCTAAACTATCCTAATCTTGAAAACGGCAATGTACTTTGTTTGCTTGCTGTTTGGGGATAAAAAAGAAATGTCACTCTCCTTCAGTATAAATGAACACAAAACATTACGGAGAATTTATAACTTCTTACTTTGTTTTGACAATGTGTAGCAATGCTGCTGTTGTGTTCCCAATAATTCAATCGAGAAGCAGAACAGAAGTGACTATAATTTAAACTTGATCTGGCATTAAATTTGCAATTATCTGTTTCTTCTCTTTTCAGTTCAAATTCTAATTAAAAACAATAATTTAAGTAAAATTGTTTCGATACAACCAGGCTGGGACATTCTTTATGTTTTCATTGTAAATTGTCTTTTTCTAACCTTATCTGCTGTTACGTAAAGATTGAGAATCGAAAGTTTTAACAAATAGTCGAAAATTTTGCAACAAATAAATCCATCAAGTGTATTGTAGTAAAACCGATAACGAACTTACTTATCGCTCTATAAGAATGTATCAAGCGGGTTCATAATGAAAATGGGAATTTGTATTTATTCTTCTGATTCAAATTTACTATAGGCATATGATATTAACAATTGTTGTGTTGATATGCAAGATGTGACTCTTGAGATAACGTTAAGTTATTTGCGGTGATGGAAATTATTTTGAATCTAACAAAATTCGAATGATAAGGCGGTAAATAACATATGAATTTTAGTCATAGAAAAAGCTTCAAGAATTTACATCGTCGATGTTAGTTTGCATTACTACGAAACTAAGATTTGATCTGTGTTGCAAATGATACATCATGGTGCTTATAATATGGAGGGCATACGGAAATCTAACATGACGGTTGGGTCGCTATGGGAACCTATGGAAATTAACAGTACAGATGACAATATGGGGGCCTGCAGAAATTTAACATTACGGATAGGTTGCTATTGGGGCCTATGGAAGTTAACAATAGAGATGACACTGTGAGGGTCTATGGAAATTTAACATCACAGATGGCACTATGAGAGTCCAAGGAAATTTGACATTACGGATGGTTGCTATGCGGCCCTATGGTAGTTTTAACATTACGCATGACACTATGCGTACCTATGGAAGTTTAACATTACGAATGTCATTATGGGGCCGGTGGAAATTTAACATTATGAATGACACAATATCTTTCTATGGGAATTGCAAATGACGGGTTGATATGGGACCAATACACACCTAATGACAGGCGAACACTTACTTTTACGGACCAACATAAATTCTTACAATCCAATACCTACTTTTACAAACTAATATGTGGAGGGAGAAAATGTTATTTTGTGATGATTAGTACTCATACCTATAATTCGGTGTATAAGGGAATGGCATGATATCATTCTGTGTTTAGAGTGCATTTGTAAAACTTGGAAGGTACCTTAGAAATTCCAATTCTCTTTATAGAGCGATAGTCAGAATGAACTGTTGACCTTATTCCAATTCACTCTATCTGTTCTGTTTATCGACTGAACTATTTTGAACTTTTTTAGACACAATACAGCAAGCATTACTACATTTTGTCCCTGATTTCGCTATATGCATAGTTCTTAATTGTTACAGAGAGAGAGAGAGAGAGAGAGAGAGAGAGAGAGAGAGAGAGAGAGAGAGAGAGAGAGAGAAAGAGAGAGAGAGAAAGAAAGAGAGAGAGAGAGAAAATATAAAACTTATATGCATTTTGCTTAATTCTCAATATATATATATATATATATATATATATATATATATATATATATATATATATATATATATATTATTTATTCGATAAAACAATATGTAAGAGTTTGTAATATCAGATTAAATTTACTGATAAGTTTGTCCTCTAATAATTGGGCATATAATCGTCTTATGATATTATCATTGTATTAAATCAATCTTGACATTTATCTAAATTACCTAAAAAATTTAAATCGAAATTAACCGCCGCTAAAATGTTGAAATGATTTTATCAGAAAACTAAGAGTCAGGTACTACAATTTTATAAAAGCTGTTTTTGGGTGACATTCACGGTTTTTTTATAATTATTATTTCTTAATAGCATCGTGCCTTCTCAGCACTTGTAATTAATGATACGATACCCGCTTTTTCATTCCGTATTGACCAGTGTTTATAGGAAGACAAGTATATTTCGTTGTCGGCTATTCCACAATACACGCGATGATTCCGCTTGATCATTTTTATAGGCCTATAAGTAGAGTTCGTTTTCAGCCGCTCCGTAATACACGCAATTCATTCTTATAGAGCGATTAGCAAGTTCCTTGTCGGCTTTACTACAATACACATTCGAGATTATTTTAGTTTGTTGCAATATTTTAAAAAAATCTTTCGGGTCTCAATGTTTACATTCACAACATTTAAGTTTTAAAAAAAGAAACGTCAACATAGAGTTCGTTGTTCTTTATTCTACATAGCACTTGATGGATGACACCGCTTGATCAATTTTGTATAGAGCGTTTGATTTGTTATACATGAATGTAATAACATCACTGGTTAATCATACATGAATGCGATAACATCACTGGTTAATCACACATGAATGTAATAACATCACTGGTTAATCATACATGTATGCAATAACATCACTGGTCAATATATATATATATATATATATATATATATATATATATATATATATATATATATATATATATATATATATATATATTAATTTGGATTTGGCCTCACACGTGCCCACTATTTAGAACCCCAGAGTTTTGTTCAATATTTAAAAATAAACTATCATATGTTCCTGTTCGACTCTGTCCTTCAAAATAATCAACCTCATCTTGCAAGCCGTTACAAATTATATTATTTCCTGAGCTGTTTACATTCACTTAGAATGCCAGTGATATCAGTGAGAGTATAATAGGATTTGTCATTCAAGGACGCATAGTTCGTGTTCAGCTGTACTGAAGATACAATAAATGTACACGATATCCCTGTCGCGACTTCGTTTTCAAAATATGTATCTAGTTGATATTATGAACATCCCACCTCATCCCACGCCCTTTCAAGGACCTTAGCTAAGGTCTCCATGAAAATGGAACTGGAATATTTACAGACATTTAATATCATGATATTCCATATGGTTGTATTTGGCTCCACATCAGCCTTCAAAAGGACCATACCCAGCTATGTCAATATTCTGCGTGAAAGTGTAACAAAAGTTCTACATAACATAATGAGTTTTTATGAACTATGATATACACAATTCACCTCCTTCAGATATCCAATGTGTCATTAGTGTCTACTGTATTTAAGAGAATTAACTATTTCATATAAAAAAAAGTTTAAAATCTGTCTATTTTGGTGTTTTGTAGGTGGCTAATCTAAAATTGAATTAGCACAAATTTAGAGCAAAAATACTGTATTTACAAACCGGATAAACGTATTGTCTTGTTCTATGCTCTGAAAGTTGCTTTTCTCCTCAGAAAGATCAGAAAAGAAAACCTTGTATTTCTGTGTGCATAAAGGTCACGTGCACTTCATATTGAGCGCAAGATAGGATTGATTTACCGTAGGGTTCCTGATGTATTCTATTTAAAACAAGGTAAAAAAGTATTTCTAGGACAAAATGTTCGAACATGTCAAACAGTTCTCTGTACTACACGGGTTCTTACAGATTAAGCAAGGTCTATTTTCCAGGAGGAACAGAAAGACTCTTCATGCAAGAGGAAAGGTGTGAAAACACTCCATTTTCTTTGGGAATACAAATAATTGAAAATACAATTGTATATTATGCTTCTTGTGCAGCAAGTACTAGCATTTAAGTGCTTTCTACGAGGGAATGAAGACACTGATCTTTTTGGTTGGGAAAACCAGGAAAATTAAACAAAGCTACCGACGTTGACGGGTAACCAATGATTCTTGCGCGCGACAACATTGGGAACCAATCCTGGGACAGCAGAACCATCCTCCGTATACGCAGTGTTAGACGGTTTGGTAATAGGTAGGAGTATGTATTCCTTAAATATTTCTTCCTCTGAGTGTACGTCATACTGTTCATATAAACATTGTTAAAGTCATAATAGTAGCAAAAAGATTTCAATGCACACATTTTTGTCTTAATACTTGTTTAAGGAAACAATGTGAAAATAGGTCTACAAAATATACGTCACACATAAAGATGAAAAACTGCAATATATAACGAAAGACATCATTTCCAAAAATCGGAAAAAATCCGTTAAATTCTCTCAGAGTTGAGGGAAACTTAAATATGTCTGAGTTTTAATTTCTTTTCATTTATTCTTAAATGTGATAAGTACTTTCGAGGTTTGGTCGATCTGTGTAAAGTTAGGTAATTACACGAAACGTTTAAAAACTACAGATTGTCATATCCCAGTTGTCGGGTACATTACACATTTTGAGGCCACTACTTAACATCGAAGCTCTCGAGTTCAAGGTTATCAAGTAAACCAGACAACATGATATTATTGTCTCATAAGATAGATATCTAACAACGAATCGTAACATTGCGTTGGCATACACACGATTAGAATGACAAGTTGTTGACATATTTGAAACCCAATGTTAAATAGTACTTTGTCTTATCTGGCAAATATTAGCAATAAAGAAAACAGAGATATGGGTAACAGTTATCCAAAGAGGTTACTAAACAAACCTAAGATTGAACTATCTCCAGGACGAAATTATATTTAAAAAATCATCAAATCTGGTTTGTTATTAAAAACAAGACAGCTATCGGAAAGATGTGAAGATGATAATTTGTGATTAATTCGTGACTGATTGCCCAAAATTGTAAAATAAATTAGGCAGTTTTAAAGTCAACAGGTGCGACATAAAGGACAAATATTGACTATTTAGGACCAGAGTTTTATTAATGAGAAGCTAAATATGTCACGTTGTTTGCTCGGCTTTACCTTTCGTTCTTGGACTTACATTCAGCTCGGTATATTCCAACTTGTAAAAGACCCCCACGTTGTTTACCTAGTGTGCAGTATGTGTTTACACTGCACCGAAAATCTCTAAAGGCAATTCAAGTGACAGGTCTCCTGCACAAATTAAATGAATATTAATTGCATTGGACTTGATAATTTTCTTTTGCCCTGCTATGATACAACTTAATTACAAAATGCTTCATGAATAAATGATTGTCTATACACATGGGGTTGTGTCGTAAAACTTAGGTATTACCGGGATACGGTGATTGCTTCTACTCGCTTTCAGTGAACAGAACTTCGAATAAATAATTGGTTATTGTATAAGAAGCATTTATTTCGTTTAAGACCGACTGGCCCTGGAGCACATGCATATTAAGCAAATACTAGTGGTAATGAAGAACGATGGTGCCATTCCAGAAGTTATGATCTAATAATTTCAGATTTATAATAACCAGCTACATAACATAGCTCTCCACAACTAGGAGAAGATACCACAAAGTAAAAAAGAGAAGAAGAAAAAAAATCAAAAAAAAAATCAACAAGTCAGAAAAGCATTGGTACTTAATGTTTCAACAAATAAATAAATATATATATATATATATATATATATATACATATATATATATATATATATATTAGTAATCAATTATTACAATGTAGCCAAGTTTAGATAAAATGTAGATTTCAATTTCAGTTAAAAAGGGTGTAAGAAATTATTTCCTAATATGAAAGCTTTATAAACATAGCTTCTCAAGTTTTTGATGAAAATAGTAGTATAGTGGGGCACTGTAGGTGCCTATAGGACCTACATGTCATGGCATGGTAGGTTTGTTTAAAATAGGAGGGTAGAGTAGAGTAGAATAGGGACATTATAGATTGAGTGTAGAGGTTTTTACTTCATAAGGGGGATCATAGGGTGGTAAGGGCAGATAAACAAGTTAGTTTTATTGATAAGGGGTTTAAATTATAGTATATTTTAAATCCTTCAGTGTGGGATCAGTAGATGAGTGGGTACGGGTCACTGCAAACGGTGGTAGGGATGTAATGGGAGTTTTACTTTATTTATAAGGGGGATGATGAGGATTGTATGAGACCCTGGTTAGTAAATAACCGTACTGGATGCTAATTAGACTGAGAATCGGATAGAAAATAACTGGGTGTTGATAGTAGATAAAATTGGTTGGTGGATAGTACATAACTTTGTGTAGATAGTAGATAATTGATCGGTGGATGGTAGATCACTGGGTGCTGGATAGTAGATAACTGGGTGTTGATATTAGATAACTAAGCTTTGAATAGTAGATTACTGCGTGTTGGTAGTAGATAGTTGGTTGGTGGATAGTAGACAACTAGGTGCTGGATAGTAGATACATTTTTATGTCATTATATTTATCGAGCAGAACAAACTACGGTATTTCATTTAGAGGGCAGACAAACTCACATTTCCTGCCAAGCACATCTAACATGCTACACTGTTACAAACGGACAGACTCACCACACATCATAAACTTATGACGTCATATTGTTAAACTGTTACAAACACACATTTCAAAATTGCGGCCTAATGTTAATTTCCCGTAGACACCTATACTTTTTGGACCCTAGTTAACATGGAGGTCCCATAGACACCTAAAGTGCCCCACTATACTACTGACAATCGTGTTATCCAAAGACAATAATTTTATAAATTTCAACATATTTAGATTACTTTAAAAGTATTCAGGCATATATCTTATGCGAAGGTCAGAGTATAAAAAGTGTTCCAAAACAAAGTGGAACTCATCTTCCAAAATGTTACACACAGCACCTTTTCTCTCTAATAATGTCGTTTGCTTTTTAACTCGTCTGCCAGTTTCGATTCGAGATTGGTGTGAAGAGACTCCAAGTCTTGAAAGTGAGACCTTATGTTTCTGGACTTTAACAGTATTAAGATATGATTTAAATTCAAAACAATCTGAAAGATATGCATATAAACGAGCTTCTGTTGAGGAAGATAAACTAGATTGCCAACCCTGAATTAAAGTATCCCTAATTCGTGATTTAACCAAAGCCAAAAAAGTGTTGTCATCCCGGCTCCCTGAGAAATCCAAGCATCGGAGAATCCCAAATTATTCAAAAGATCCCTAAGCAAACTCGTCCAATTTTTTTTCTGTTGATAAGTAATTATATAAAGTAATATCATTTTTAGTATCACTTCATATGAAATATAGATATATTTATTCCACAAGATTTCTAAATTTTGAGCCAGTAATTAATTATCTAAAAATGTCTTCACATATGAAAGGCTTAAATTTCAATAATTTTTACAAAACTGTGAATGCAATATTTTATTGCATTCCCTAATATAAAACACCACACAAGCTTGTCAAAAGGTTCACATATTAGAGGAGGTAATAACTTAACAGAGATACATTTGTGTCTAGTTTACACAAAGCTTTTTGAGTATGCCCAGCTCGAGTTTGTCGTGCTCAAGAGAACGATCCACTTGATGAAAAAGATATACCTAAATAAGTATATTTGTTGACGAACTCTAAATGCACATTTCCATATTTAATTTTTTAATTCTGCGGAATTCTGTCATTAGGAAAACTAGTAATTTAGACTTGTCAATGTTAACTGACAATTTCCATCTGTGACAATAATTATATAAAGTATCTCGACCTAACTGTAAATGTGCCTGCGTATTAGCCATTATAACAATATCATCTGCTTATACGAGGACGAATAGTCTTAACATGTACACAAGAGCGACAAGAAGTCTCCTTGTCTCACATCAGTAGTACAGATAAAAGGATCTGACAAACTTCAGTTAGATAAAGTATACGATTTGGCTAAATGATACATTGATCTGATACTATTTAAAATGTGTACTCAAGTTGTGCAAAACAGAAACATTATCCATAATACTCATGCCAGATTGAATGATTTATATAGTACAAAATAATTATAGATTTCTTTTGCCGAGTATCGAGAAATACTGGGCCCAAAGTCATGTAGCACAGAAAGTCTCAGCTAGCGAGGACAGTCTACACCACACGAAGGAGGGCCAAATATTACCTAATACTTAGCATTGTATTGTATGCCTTAGAAGAAGTTTCCTACGGCTGTTATCTTTCATAGGACAGTAACATGTGGCAATTGTAAATTTCTGATGTTGCTCTTTCCAGGACTGATATTTCGCTCTATAAATCATTTTGCTACGGTATCCAACGGTGCTAGTGTACTGTTTAATTAGACAGGTAGACGTCACAAAAGTTGAAACTGTCTCTCTGCAACTTCAATGGCAATGAAAATGAAACTTAATAAACAAGTAATATAGAAATACCAACAAATTGTGGTCTTTGATGTGATCAGACCTTACATTTCGTTCAATATCAAAATGTTATTTATTTATTTTTTCTCGTTGAAATAACCGCAAAGGTGATTTTGATGTTAATACATAAGTAGTTCTGCGAGTATGGGTACTTGTCTACAATGTAAAGAAGTAGACAATAAGCTAGATAGTTCATATTAGCAACTAAGTGGAATTGTTTTATTGTGGAGAGAGAGAGAGAGAGAGAGAGAGAGAGAGAGAGAGAGAGAGAGAGAGAGAGAGAGAGAGAGATAACATAGCCTTTTTTTTTGGGACACCTATACCGACTGTTGTATCAAGAGAACTAAAGGGTACTTAATTTTTTTAAAAAAGCTTTGAGAATAAACATTATTGCAAGCGTTTGAGAGAATGTAAAAGAAACTTTGCGCGTGTCCTTAAAGCAATTCTCATGATTTTGAAATTAGGACGAACATACAGATAGACGAGAGATAGTACAATAGTACTGATGCTTTATATGGACCGTGCAGGAAGAAAAAATCTAGCGCAATATAAACATGTAGATCTGTACAAATGCTACCATAGAAAATAACTTTCATCCCCCTCACCTCTTACTCTCTCCGTGCTCTTTATTACTTTCAATCTCCAGTTGATTGTGTTAGTTTAAAAATGTTGTCATTAAAACTACTAAACAACGTAAATTGGATCGTGCCTCTATTGCACAGTGACGTAAGCATTTAGATCAACTCCATGAAGTAAACAGTTTTTCAAAACCTTTCAACAACAAAAAAATCCAGGTCACAGCAAACTCGAGTTGAGCGTATGATACATATGTACCCCAATTGCAGTGCCGTCTTTATCAGTCATTTAAATGTCTTACGTTAAAACTACCTGATAGGAATTTCTTGACAAGCAATATAAGCCAAGATCGGTAACGCAGATTATGTAACTTGTATGCATTCAAGAATAACGATCTTTGTTTCGGATAGCTTGGAAACGATTTATGTTTGAACGTATATAGGACAATAACTCAATCCAATTTGCTAGAGAGAGAGAGAGAGAGAGAGAGAGAGAGAGAAAGAGAGAGAGAGAGAGAGAGAAAACAATCTTCTAAGGTTGGCTAGTGGCCTAATTAATGATAAAGAATGTCACTACAACTACATATATGTATGAGTAGGTATTGTCGTAACGGACGGATATACAAAGAAACCCATATATGCATGCGGACAGACGGACCGAAGTAAACAGATATCTTCCCACTGTATGTAAAGTAGGAGGATACAAATTCACACTACTAAGATATGGTTAAGACTTAAACGTATGAAACGTGGCTGTACGTTTAGATGGTAGTAGTAGTGGTAACTACAGCCCAACACTTACCTGTGTTGCTAGCTTGTAATGACAAGGTTCGGCGTACAGAATTTCCGGCGCTCGAAAAAGGTACTGGTGGTTATCTAAACACTTGTTTGTATGGAGATTTCTCGCCTAGGGAAAAAACAACAAAACAATAAGACCTAAATCTGAATATTTACCCTGGCGTTCCAGAAAGATCTAGGTCGAAAATGCATACTACGTTTTTAATATTCAAAAATACTGGCTCCATATATTAAAAATTGACAGTCAAAATATCTATTATCCATTATGCATCTTATTATCTGTTTGAATTTCTATCTGTGTTTATCAATGTGTATGTGTTTGCTTGTTTGTTTTATTCCTTGCTTGCTTCTTTATCTTGACAATACGTTGGGATCAGATGGAAGAGAATGCTTGTTGTAGCCTTTCTTATACTACAGCCTCAATTTACAAATTGGTGTTTTCGTTCGCATCAAAATGTTCAACAGCAAGTGTATATACACAATAGAAAGGCTTAAGTTTTAATATACTTACTGAGCCCCATGCGTAAACATTTTGATCGTAAACTAAAAGTTCAGGCCAGTGATTGGCTAAGAAATGTGAAAATGGTTTGCATTGTAGTCTCTTCTTAATCTCGAATCTTTCTGAAAGGTCACCAGCATCCAGATCCTGTGGAAAAAAGTACGTAAGAAAATCATTTGCATATCTCATTGCCTTCAAGACTATCTATCGGTCTATCTATCAATCGTAGTATAGAGTATGAGAGTTATGACACACTGTTCATTCAGTTCCTATGATATGACATCACTCAATTGAACTAATCCGCTCCACTGCTCGCTGCTTCAGAAATGCAACAGTACCCATGTTGATTGTGTTTATATGTTGTGTCGAAGTTAGTACCAAGCATAAGTAAGATAGTCTTGGTACATCTGAACTTATAACTAATGAAATGGATTTGACTTTTAAAAAATGTATATATATATATATATATATATATATATATATATATATATATATATATATATATATATATATATATATATATATGAATCTAAATTTGTGTAGTGATACTTTGAATATCATAAAGGTAAAAATCCATGGTGAACATATTGCTTTGATAATTAAGCAGCCTAAATGTATTTATAGCCAATTTGTTCCGCATGTAAATGAAATAAGTCAATAAATCAGTTATTTTGTGCATGAAGAACGCTAATATATAAATTTCGTTATTAAAGGTGGAATACAGCAGACTGGAACAAGATTCTTTTTTTTTACAAATGCACCTATTACATGGCTGAATAGCTTTGACTATATTTAAACTTCATTTGGATGCAAACAAAGGTTGATTGCATACTTGTTATTTTAATAAGATTTTTTTCACACTTGGGATACTGCTATGGTGCAAATACAGAACATGCGGGATGTTCGGTTCTTTTAATTTGATTTGACCATGGTAAATTTTTCAGGCGCTGGTAGCATAACTAGAATAATGTTAAGTCTGTCTTTACACGAATTATGCACACAGATAATTCTTGACCATTTTCAATAGAAAAGAGCTGGATTTGTCCATTCAAGATGACACAGAGAACTATAATAAAACACTCGTCTGGTCAGAAGTGAGGAATATACTAATTAATGTTTTGTTTATGAAGGCATCACATTCCAAAATTTACCATTTGCAACAATTTAAATATCTTCTTACAATTAGAAATGAAATACAAATGAGTTTATGATACTCTTTTTTATTCCTTAGATACATACACGTGATATGCTTTCCTAAGAGCCTTTAAGGAGTGAATAGAAACACCATTTAAACTTTTTGGGGGCACCTTACTGCCGAAGCTACATCCTGGGTGGAGATTGTGGCCAAAATTTACTTTTTCATTTTGTACAATTTCAATACTTAAAAACGTGTTGTTTTTTTTTACAAATGAAATAATAATTTGTAGGTAGAAATGTATTACAACCAGCTCAGTCATTTAAAGGAAGTTTATTGCTTGATGAGTATGACAAGAGAGTCCCTGTGTTTGACCTTACATTTGCCACCAGTGGCATCACATGACACATCACTTAGATGTGATCAAATAGATTATCTTGAAAGATAAATTATACTCTGGAGCAAACCAAACTGCAGAAAATGCAACCAAATTGTCAGCTATGCTTCAATGTTGCTACAGTTACAGAAAAAAGGAAATTTATTAAATAAGTGCAACTTTGTCATTTATTCAAGGTATCACTACACTAAGGTGCCAATCAGCTGTTACTGCATTATATTGTAGTCCCTAAGAAAATCATTAATATTTTTTGCCTGATTTGTCCTTGAGATTTGGTAAGCAGTGAAAAACGTCACTTGGATTCAATAGAAAGCGGTATTAAGGCCTAAACACAATTAAACATTGTTCACTGAGTTCAGCGTCTGGGTGTTATTGAAGGGGCAATGGGGTTTACATTTTAATATTTTATTTTTTTATTTTTTATTTAATTTTATTTCCTTATATCTCCTCAAAAAACATAGATTTTCATTTTATTATATTTTATTACAAGTTTAGATTGTATATATAATGCTTCAAATTGTGTATTTTGTCAAATTAATAAATGTTTTCATACAAAAATGAAAATATTTTTTACAAATATTTTCGTTAACACATTTCTTGCGGATTGACATAATGAACATTACTGTAGAACATTACAGAAAGCTCCAACGGACTTCAGAACGTGACACAGTTAAACAACAAATTTTAATGACTGTGAGTTTACTTCTAAGGATTTTGGTTGCTATTTTTGTTTATTTCTGCATTCAGACGTGAATTTTGTGTTGGCAAACTTGCAGTCTATTTCGGTAACAGACGCTGCCCCTCCCCCATTTATATTGTCACTTAATTTTGGTTTGCAGTAAACACTAATCAATGCCTGATTTCTCCATCCTTTTCAGACATGATTATGATTGTGATGACAGTTAAAATCGCTCCTTACATAATTTTATTACTATATGTATTCAAGAGTTTTTCTTTAAAATGTGTACCGTTTGTCGTTGCATGCAACAGGTATACTGTACGGGTGACAGAATATCGAATAGCAACAGGTCATGTATGTGCAGTCACTGACAATTTGTATTATTCATGTGGAAAACTAATTATAAAAAGTTAGTACTTGAAGCCACTGATATATTTCAATATCTCATTATGAAATATATAATAAAATGTTTTCTTGCATATCCTTATAAAAGTTATTAAAGTTATTAGTTTCAACACGGATACATAACGAATATATATATATATAAGAAGTTGCATTCTGTTAACTTACTTATTGTTCAACTTGTACTAGTACAATTCCTACATCAAATACTTGTATAACTCTAACCTCTAACATTGTAAAAATTGGTTTTGTGAATTTAATTTGGTTCTTTTTCATGATAACTAAAACCAAATCCTCATCTATTTATTGTTCTCTTAGCGAATAAAAGATCTTTCAGATATTTAGAAAAATTCTTTTCACTCGGAGGTATTTTAACAGTTGTTCTTTTCCTCATATTCTTCATTTGTTTATCAAATGAACAGTTGCTCATCAATTTAATGAAGTCTTTCTTAAATTCATTAATGGATTTTGTTTCAAATGTGTGTTCAGTTGTCGCATTCATGATCATTTTATATTTTGCCTTTGTTATCCACGTAATATTCTTGCAGGACTTCGGTGTATTTATATTCTGCCTTTGTTATCCACGTAATATGTTTGCAGGACTTCGGTGTATTTATATTTTGCCTGTGTTATCCACGTAATATTATTGGAGGACTTCGGTGTATTTATATTCTGTCTCTGTTATATACGTAATATTATTACAGGACTTCGGTGTATTTATATTCTGCCTTTGTTACCCACGTAATATTATTGCATGACTTCCGTGTATTCATATTCTGCCTTTGTTATCTACCTAATATTCTTACAGGACTTCGGTATATTTATGGCGGTATCATACTAATCCTTCCTCTAATTAAAGATTCAATCATCTAGAACATATTGTAATCTATTAATAAGTATATTTCTATTAGCTTCAGACTAGCGCCATGAGCTAAAACTGAAGCGCTGTAATAATTGTTGCAAGTTTGTACATTTTTATTCATACGGTTAAAAACTCCCAGAATATATCACAGAATATTAACGTATCTTTCTTGGCGTAATAATAAGTTGTACATGCTCATAATCGTCTTCAATTAAGTGACAAGTAAAACTTTGATATTGATGTAACAGATGTTTCTTTAAACCTTTCGAAACAATCCGTGTATTTCTTATGGGTACATATTTTTTCTCAGATATTTTGGTTGCATATGATGAAACCATCTCATCGGTTCCGTGAGCATTTATGGTGTAAATTCTCCATTAACGTTTCCAGTGATTGCTACATAATCTGGCAACTCTCTATGAACTTAATTATCCTTTTAAGCGTTATTTCTTTTGTTTTATAACTATTGACTATACAATTCTGAATCAATTAAATATATATATTATTGTTGTTTGGGATGATCATTACCTCTTGATCAGAATCTTTTCAAACAAACTCCTTGATAAATAGGTGACTGTCAAAACCGAACAAGTTGTGAATGAAGAATAGGATGTGTTTTGGAATATTTATAATTTAAATTACATTTGTACTTGTCTCTGTACTTGCCTGTTAAGTGATCGTGGTCACTCACCCTGTGGGCGTCCGCTTCGCCATAATAATCTTTATTACTTGTTCTCATTTTATTGCATTTATTGCATACGTTGGCTGAGTTAAAAATGTTTTTCATTTTCATCTGTGAATACCACACGTTTTGCATCTTTTGGTTTCAACTCGTTATAAACTAAGACTGAAAGTTTCTCAAAGAGTTGTAAAATACATCTATCGAGTCTTTTCCTCTGTAAATTAAAGGTTCAATAAATTCAACATCAGCCTAGTTAACGTGCAAAAAGCAGCCAGATGGAATGTGTTTACTACTTCTTAGGGTCCAGGATGTTGTACGTTCTGTTACATTGTTTTTATACTCTGCAGATTTATCCAATATACTTTAAAAATCGCAGTAAACAACGAATGGAACCTTTAACTGATGTTGAAAACTTTGCAATCTTTCTCAGGCATATTGTCTATTGAATTTCCTATGTTATAGCATAATCTTTTGTGTTAATTTTATTTTCTTGTGTATAGAAAAATGGTACACTTTAATACAAATATACTTTTACCAGTTACTACTGTTCATATGGTTTGATATCAATCTCGAACGATCTTTAATTCCAACATAATGGTGCTTTCCTTTGTTGTAGCGATCGCCTGTAGTGGTTTGCCACTGCCACTACATACCTCAACTCCGTCGACGAGGTGTCGGACAGCGAGCCCGCTGTGTGCATAGCACATATCTATTAGACAGCATCAGTGTCTGGATTAACAGCGATTAACGTATCAACACATTCTTATTTCTCGTTTTTATTGCTCTCATCGATCTAATGTATCTATTTTCCACCGTCCAAGGAACATTAGGTGATATACCAAATTGGCCTTCAAATTTATTGATAACCTCTATTTTTACCTGATATCTTTTAAACAAATTACTGTGTCTGTCTAAATTGTAATTGTAGGGGTATTTGGGGATCTGTTAAACGTTACAATTAACTTAATAGAGTAAAATAAACATTTGTTACCGTTATTTTACACATTAGCACATGCATTTATGTTGTACCCAATCGGGTAAATCGATATGCTAACTACCCAGTTATGATCCATAATTATCGATCTCCATCGTGAGATATCCTATTCTTTCGAATATCCATTCATTTTTTTTGTTCAAACTGAGTATAAATATCACCCAGTATTAACTTCATCTAAACTTTGTTTAAGGTAACTTTAAAATATCTTAATATTAAAAACAAATCTTTCTTTTCATTGTCTGTCTGTATTTACATCTTCTATCAAAGAGAATTATCTAAGTCTGACTGTTGGTACTAGTTAAACAAGTACCGAATCAAATGCAGTGACTTTTAGTACATATTAGTACCTATCGTTAACTTTTAATGGCAATTAGTTAGTAACTTTCAGTACTTAGTAGTACCTATTGGTTAGTAATTGTATCCCAACGTAATTAGTCAATTAGTATGCCTAAGCAGTGCCCATATTGTCATCACTCAACAAGGGGTATGCGGTATCTAACGTAACTCTTTAAAAACACACCTCGTAATGAGATAGATGAATTCAGCACACTAAAAGCGGGAAGCAAACTTCTAATTTTACAAGCATGGGATAAACAGGAAGGACTTGATCAAGAGCAACAGCTTAAAATAAAACTACTGTCGAAGAAAACTTTGATAAAACAGACAGAAATATAACAACATATGAGGCCTTCAATCTGCTCTCAAGCAACTGGAACCCCCAGAGAGAAAAACTAAACATTTATATTGATTAAGCAAGCGGAAATGTTAGAAGAAAGTTTGAAAAAACTAATTTTGTTACAGAATATCGAGGAAAAGAGACTGAAGAAAGAGATGATATGCTTTCAACATATTTTAACAAATAGATGAAGACATGGAACAAAAAATGCACATTGGAACGGAAGAGTTAGAACAGGACACTGAAGAGTTCAGCAGGAAACTGAAGAGTTAAACAGGAAAAGGTATTATTTGAATCACTGTCTATATCAATTTGTTTAATTGCTGGTATCGGCTTGACAAATTATGAACATAGTCAGAACAAACAACCGTACAACATGTTGCATCTTCAGTAGAGTATACAACAACAAACTATAGAGCCTACAGAATGCAAACAAATTGTATATCATAGCAACAATTATTACATACACGAAATGGTGTAATTAATCTAGACATCTATCCTCGTTTTACTTTTTTCCTTCATCGCTGTTTTGTCTTTAAAACATTGCTTGCACTAAGTTTAACGTTTAATGTCTTTAAGAAAGTCTTTAATGTATTGTAATTCGTGTTGAATTCTAAGTATCTACTTGATAGTGTAAGATGTTGCTATGATTCCAATCGTAACAATTGCAATTTTGTCCAAATGTGTTAAGTAGAATTAAAGCTTTGTGCAGTCTATTGATTAAGGCCGTTGATGAATCTTATGTTCAAATGTGGATCTATATTATATACTCTTTAATATTTTAGTACACTATAGTGCATGTCGTTATCAATGCAAATTTGAATAGATCATTTAATAATTGTATGTGTTAACTACTTTTTATCAGAACTAATATTTTTCGTTTATTTACTGTATTCGAAAGAGTCCTGTAGAGTTTCTATCACACTTTATGTTAAATCGTGTAATGCTGTAGTAGTGTCGGCAACACTCGTACGAAGCAGCGGAGCTGTGTAGCTTGATTGAGTAATTTCGTATAAAACTAACAGCTAACTGAAATAACAGTTAATAATTATATGAAGTGTACCAGAACTCTCTCTCTCTCTCTCATGTGTGTGTATGTGTGTGTCTGTCTGTGTTTGTTTATCTCTCTCTCTCCTAATATTGACACTGATAAAGAGAAAATTAATGTTTAACGAAATTATAATTCATGATGTGATTCTAATATCCTTTCCCTAGGAGAAATATTGCTATTTATTCGAGAAATGTAAGCTAACTCATGGAAATTCACACATTCTACAAGTCATGGTACAGTTTATGCGCAACTATGGCTGAGTCCACAATTAACATAAAGTCGTGAATAGCATTGTAGATTAGCAGAATTTGCTGCACACTTGCGAACAACATTTCGCCTTTCATTTATCATACATCTTCATGACCCATTGGACATAATACGAAAATACCTACAAAAATATACTAACCTCTACCTTGGGTATAAATCGAGCCATTCGCTTAATACAAGATTTCTTAATAACCCAAGTACAGGACTTAACAAATAAATTGTACCTTCATTTCTGGAAAATGGTCGTACACAAATATTTTGTATTCCGGCTCCATCCAGACTTCTATCCCGCGCTTATAGTTATACATTTCTATGACCTGTCTTCCTCCAGGAAATGAGTACGGTTGGAATCTGGCCACATGACCTATATGGGAGCACGGAACATGGATCAAGCGTCCTCCACACAACGTTACCTGCAATATAAATGTTTTTATCAAGTATAGTTTCACACCGCTGTGTATTGTTTTATTCATTTACTTATCTTTTGTGCGGGGGGTCTTCCATCTAGTAAACAAAATTTTGTAATTGGCAATAAGTTGTTTTACACAAAGTGTAACTCTAAATAAAAGGTGTTTCTCTTGTCCGCCATATTGAATGAAAACCTAGTTTACAACAGAACTTCAACAGATTTTAAAATGTCTTGAATGACACAACACCCCAACATCATTCAGATTTCTACTCGATATTCAAGAACAGATTATCATAAATGACAAAAAGGACAGTAATACATTGCTACAATTCTCTTCTGGATCTTGGAATTTCATTTATTAATGTATAGAGATAAATCGCTCCAACATTACGAACAATGGATGGTAACACTCTATGCTGCAAAGGAGTCTATAGCCACTAAATGGCTGGTCAATATTATGAATAAGAGAACAAAAAATATCCGCCAAGAAGTTTCATAATAGCGGTTATTCTGAAATGAGAGAAATACTAGCCCGTCCACTTAATTCTGAGCCCCATCATTCGTATGCAACAGGCAAATAAATATTCGAAATCATTTATTGATGCCAAGAACAAATTTCATTCTCATAAATGTAATTTGGATAACGCGGTATATGAAGGTTGCCCTAATAAGAATCTAAAATAATGCGTCTGAAATATACTAGTAGATATTTGAAGCAATTTTGTATACCAGGCAAAAGACATTTAGGAATTCTTTTTCGATGTTCAAGACATGTAAAGTTGGCTTTGATATCTGTGTTTGCCAAAATAAAATTCTAGTTCTGATGGGGAAATCAAATGACACTATGGGAGCGTAATACCTTAAAACTCTTTATCGGTTGTGTAGAGAAGCTCTTCATTTGTTGTTGCCGCGTCATCGGTTATATTTTCATCGCTACTTTATTCTTCTGTCTAGATGTCTTTATGTAGATTATGTGGATTATTTTGAAGCAAATTTAATAAGAATTATAATATATCCTTAAATGTTATAGGAGTAAGGAAAAACAGCAAACAAAAATTCTAAGTTTGATATAGAAGGAAGAAATAAAGGTTGATTTACTCGCCAAATAATAATTTGCATTACTCCATCTTGTTGTTTTAATAAATTTTGTGCTGAATGTTGGTGTGCAAATAAGTACTGCATACATATGTCATGAGTATATGTCATGCAGTTAACATTATATTCTGAGCAACGTAAGGGGTCATACACTTGGTGAATTTTTAGAGGCATCCAAATTAGGTACGTAGTAATAAAAACAAACGCCGCTTTAAATGTCAAACATTCTTGTTTTAAACCGTCTTTTACTTTAAAGGGTCATAATTGGTTGATCTCGGTTGCAGGAATAGTTCTGATCGCAAAAACAACACTGATTGAGCCTCTTGACTTCGACGATGCACATAATAAGTTCCATGTAGAGCATGTACTTTTTCAAAACACTTCGGCAATCATTTTAACTTTGTGCATAAACTCTATATTCTGTTGCAACAACTCCTCCCCCAATGAATTTCCGAATACCTATTTCGAAATTTCTCAGACTCAACCTGCTTTCAATTGTACTGTGACACCGTTAATACTCGAAGCGCATCAGATATGTAAAGGCCGAGTTGCAGAGTTGTAAACATTGAGATTTAGGGCAGCACTACTTTATGTTTGAAGATTCTGAGGGTAACAAATAAAATATGTTGCTGTTAACTCAGCACTTAAAAAGAGAGTTGGGCAAAGCCGAAAGCTGAAATGAAAGCAAGTTTTCTTTAAAGACGAATAAGACCATATTGGCACAGTTACAATTCCAAAACTAATATGTCTAATAGATACTCCCAAGAAAGCTAATAAAGATAAATTTCATTTGGCGATCATTTTGAAAAAAACTTTAATCTATCCATCTATATTGCAGTCACGTCAATGAACATGGGCATTCATGTTGTCAAATCTAGTAAATTCCGAGATATTTGTTCCAAGGATTTCAGAGGTATCTTGCAACCGTGCATATTTAATGAGGTTCAGCAATCCGATACAAGTCTTATATGTCACATAGATCCGAGCAATAATGCTTACTTTTTCAAATTCAAAAGATTTGATACGAAAGTTTGAGAGTTATGTTGCAAACAATCTAAGTCAATCAAAATTCCGTCAAACTCACTGAACATGCAAATTTGAGCTTGTAAACCAAACGTGTCATAGAAACCCTTTCAAGAAGGTGATAATTACATTCATGTATATATACTCCAACAATTTAAGAGTAGTCTTGCAAAAAAGCTCAGCCAATCGTATTTAATCAACCTTATATAATATGTACATTTGATTTAGAAACCTAGTATATCGTAAAAGATCTTCAGCGGAAGCATGCAGTAAAATATGTAGAGATGCTTTATTTGTTTAACATATGAATAAGTTTACATGGCACAAGACTACAAGAGAACAAATGCCATAAATGTGTCGCTTTTTGACAGAGATTTACGCTCATCAAACTCTTTATAGATATTGTCCAGATACGTTCTCATATCAAATTCAGTAGGAAATGTAGACTCAAGAGCATTGCTAATTGACTAAAACATCAATTACAATTTAGCGTCATTTACCTGAAGAAACGGGTCGATTGCATAATATTTCTCGAGATGAACAGAATTTGCAATTTATGCTCAAATGTAATTATGGGACGTTAATTACAAAAGACAATGCACAATAAACCAAAACATATAACTACAAGAGAACCGTTAACAGCAGATAATGCGCCATCTTTTGACAATTACCTTGATGTGACCATTGAGATAGTGACCAGTCTATAATATATGTTGTGCATTGTCTAGTTAAGCTGTACATTTTCATCATGATATCTTCAGTAATTCAAAAGTAAGACACACACAAAAATGTATCAAGAACGCAGGTCACAGTGCTAAATTTTTCCTTACCTTGGCCTTGACCTTTAAGGTAACCGTGTGATTTTAGTCTGTGACACGGTGTGCAGTCATGATGTATATCTCGGTAAATTATCATGGAAATATATTCAGTGGTTCAAATGTTGCAGCCCAAACAAGGAAACACATGATACGTGACACACCAGTCAGTCATGATGTATATACAAAAGAAGTTTCATAAACTTATCTTAAGTGTTTCAAAAGTTACAACCCGGACAAGGAAACGGGTCACACAATAACATTTTCTCTTGCTGTTATCTATACCTTTGAGTTTGTTTGGGTTTGGTTTGATTTATTGTTTTATGACATAGCAATACATGAAGATTAGTTAATGCCGATTAACAAATCGGAGTGAAGTACTTTGCCCACGGACAATTTACGGTTGCCGACCAGGAATGACCTGATGGTAGGATTCAAATCCGTACCCCTTTCGGTCGCGCGACTAGCACGCTAAGCACTGAGTCACGGCCGGGGTGGGGTGGGGTGGGGAGACTAACTATGGTACATGCCACACTTTCTAGTCATAATCGATATCTGGGAAGAGTAACATGGAAATCGCTTCAGTGGTTCAAACAGGAAACCGGTCAAACATTTTCCATTGCCGTAAATTTGGCCCAGACCAAGGCAAGTGACACATCGTCTAGTCATGATATATGTACAAATAAAGTTTGATGAATTTTTCTTCAGTGTTTAAAAAAGTACAGCCTGTGTGAAAAAAGAGTGACAGAGTTACATTTTCCTTTGCCGTAACTTTGACATTTGAGCTAGGAACTTGATAATGAAACACGATAAAACTTTTACCATGATATCCTCAAGACTTGCAAGTAATGAGCCAGGCAAGAAAATGACAACGCATGCATGGACTAATATAGACAACGCCATAATATAACACATTCGAATTAGGAAGGGCGTATAACAAGGAACTTGTCCAATCTAGATGTTGCAATGAATTGAGTAACCATTGTTTCTTTATTAATAGCTTTATTTTGATGCGCGTGGTGAGGCAGAAGTAGGACACAGACATGCCCTGGTTTATTGATCATTATGTTTTTTCTTTGATCATATAATTGCTTTAATGTGTGTGTTTCTTATTATGGATCAAGATTTTTCGGGGGGATGGGTGTATGGTGTATGTTTTCATAATTTTCACCATTTACCGTCATTTTCCTGTATCATATTGTGGCTATTTGTGAGAAGTAAAAATCTTGAATCTTGAATCAGTTTCTTGAACGGTTCTAGTAGATGTTAAACGTGTGCATGACTCAGACAAGGGAGATAAGTAATGACAACTTACTAATATGCACAGCTATCAAACGCAAGAGAACACCAATTAAAGTTCAAAATTCGTACGCTACTCATAAGACAACTTATAAAATCTGTCATAACAGGATATGCACGACAACACTTTTAGTGATACACAAATATAAGGTTAAACCCCATTCCTGGTTCTTCCCATTGCACAAACTTTTTAGAAATTGCTTCAACAATTTCGCCGTCTGATCGGATTTTATGATAATGGCAAATGTTTGGAAATATTATTGTGGCATCTCATCCACTGAGCATGCATAATCTCCGATTAACCAGGGTCCAACCTACCCTCCAAACCATCTCTAGATTTTCTCCTCCCCAGACTTTCATGCCCTCATCATAAGCTCCTATTTCCCTGAAGTAGCTGCTGTCAATGGCGTAAGCGGCTCCAACCATAACCGTTCCTCTGAAACAAAGTAACAATAGTGCCTCAAATGGGACATGATAGGCCCATTTTGTTACATTTGCCTACTTATGATCTTAATGTTTGAGCTGGAGACCTGACTGTGACACGTGGCATACCGTCTAGTATCTTGTATATCTGGATACAATTTCATCAAAATAGCTCTAGTCGTTCTAAACTTACAGACCAGACAAAGAAACAAGAAACACGGAAACAGATCACAATATAACATTTTCCCTTCTTATGATCATGAATTTTAAGCTAGGGGCGTAAATGCATGTGTGACAGACTGGTTATTCATGATTATATCCAGGAAAGGTGTCATCAAGGTATCTTCAATTGTTGAAAAGTAACAGACCAGACATAGGAACTGGTCACAAGATTATATTTTCAATAGCGATGATATTGCACTTTGAGCTGTGACCATGATACGCAACACATTCTCTTTTTGTTTATTTTGTTTTGGTCATATTTGATTTAAATACTTTTAGTAGTTCTAAACATATGATCTACTTTTGAAAGATCATATAATTGTGCTTGAACTGTTTCTTATAACTGTGACATAACTTCAGGAAAACTTGATTCGACCATCAGCGTGGTCCAAACAGTGGCTATTGAATCTCAATGCAACAAAATGTATAGTTGTGAAAATCAAGGTTGCTCTGAAATGCACGTATTTTACAAAAGGAACCTTCCTGGAAACAGTACATGAGCAGAACAATCTTGGATATTGATATCTAAAGATTTACAAGCCAAAGCCAGAAACTTATCACAGAAATTACCAACAAGTATCATTCAAGCCATGTTAGGTTATGCGTGTGTTACGTGGAATCCTTGGAGAAATAAAAGCACAGAAGTTGTAGAAGGTGCAGAAACGATTTCTGGAATTGTGTTTGTTCTTCAAAAAGCTTGATTTTAGAACCACTACAACAGAAAAGAAAATTAATGGGCTTGTGTAAAACATTTTTGTTGTTGTTACAAAAGCAAATACAGAACACCATCAGACACTTTTTTCAAGCTTTGTGTAAGACAGTAAGGAGGCCATTCTATGAAGATCTTTAAACCATCTGTTAAAGCTGATTTTTAGACCATTTGAATACCTTTAAAGTAATATTGCCAAGTGAGGCTACCTTTAAGAAGAGAGCCATACCTTCGGATTACAGGACTATACGAAGAAGTAACCAATTAAATAGCCAAGTAATGCCCAAAAAGGTAAGAACTGAAACAGGTCACTCTGAATAAGTAACACTGAAACAACCGATGACAAAGATTCATCTTCCATGACTTTGACCTTGACGTTTGAGCAAGGGATCTGACTATGGTCGGCGACACGTTGTTTAGTCATGGTGTTTACCTGTGTAAAGTTTCGTTGAAATGACTCCAGAACTTTAAAAGTCAGAGACCACACGTGGAAATAGGTTTCACAGAAACTGATGAAAAGTTATATTTTCCTTTGCTATGATCTTGACCTTTAAGCTAGAGACCTGATCATGTTAAGCTGCTTGGAAACAGGTTGCAAATTAACATTGTCAGTAAACATGTATCACGATATATGTCAACTATACGAAATGTATCGCAATTGTACCATCACTTAGTCTTCAGTTTTGAACAACAGAAGTTTGCCCATAACTTTATATCTGTTTCCTTTACTATATATGCAGTGTCACAAAATATACATGTTTAGATCACACATTATTCTTGTTTCTTGTACGTTGTGCCAATATTCCCAAAATGTACGCACAAAAATCTGAAAGAACATTCGTTTTCCTTCTCATTTTGGGAATTCTTTGTTAAACGTATAAAAGCCTATATTTTCTATATCATTTGTAAATATAGCACTACTATCATCAAGTATCGTTAGTCAGGGTAAGTATCGCCATACAATATAATCATAGATATATAGTTCGTACCATCCAGTCACCGTTGACGTGACTTTGGTCTTTAAGGTACATAATTTACTACGGTGAGCTACACACCATCTGGTTATGATATATTGTATATCTGGTTTCAGTTGCATGAAAATCTCTTCAAGTCTTGCCATGTTATGGGACGGACAAGGCAAGTTTTACGTACAGACAGACGCCCTGTCATGACGATTGTACATATATTAATAATGAAACGTTGGTCAATACGTTTGCAGCTAACGACAACAATCAAGAAGGTAAAGACGTCAAAAGATTTGACAATAAGTAGCTAAACTGAGTTTGCAATGATAACGTTGTCATATCGAGGATTATTATTATTGTTTTTACTATTATTGATGTTGTTGTTTTAAATAATATATATATATATATATATATATATATATATATATATATATATATGACTTTGTAAATTTAAACGAAAACATGCATGGTTATAATAGCACTGACAGGGATCAGTGATTGGATTGAGAAAGAGTTATTTGATGACGCTTCATACTTACGGACGGATATCTTCTGGCCTCTCCCCGACTTCATCTTTTCTGAAGAATGTCTCAAAGAACGTTAGGCGCCAGTCAAAGCCATATTTGTTCATGTAGTCTTCGTAGTACCTGTACTCCAAGGTGTCCATCTGTATGTAGTCTAAAACTCCCATAGCAACAGTCTGCCGGTTTTTATTTATTTCCGTAAGAAGAGGTTGCAACCTTGTCAAAAAGGTACAGAGTGATGCTTTAAGTATTTGGTGATATTTCTTTAAAGAAATATAAAGATCTTGTAGTGAATTTCCTCTGTTCGAATGGATTGGTACCAGCCTTAAATATGTATCCAAGATACCGAGACGATACAAATATATATACAGCTTAGTATAGAATGGTTCAACATAGTCCTGAAAAACATTCTTTTGGCACTGAAAAATTCCCTTCTTAGTCAAACTGTATATGGCTTACGTGGGCATATCATAAGTGGACACTGATTACCGTGTTCCAGTGATTACCTATATAAATATTTATCGGTCATTTTATTGATCAAATTGATTAAAGTTAAAGTGAAATGCATGGTCAAGATCAATAACTATATTTCTTCTGACTGGTTAAATACGTAGGTTTGTTTGTGGTTCTGTTGAAGAAAGCTGGATTCAATATGTAAGGGCAGAGTTTTAAGTCAAGCAAGAGACATTACTTGGTTGAATATTTTTGAGACAATGTTGAAAAATCATATCGGATTACAATCCATGAAGTCCTTGAAAAGTTATCAAGCGTAAATGAAATGTAAGTCAGACGGACGGATGTGACGGAATGTGACAGATGGACGTTGGTAATACTATTTGCTACTTTCATAGAATGTGACAGATGGACGTTGGTAATACTATTTGCTACTTTCATAGAATGACAGAAAAACGAAACTTGATTTATTGACTTTAGTGTTTCATTCATCTATTCAAACTTTTAACCTTTATGAGAGATGGATCTCTTCATCTCTTCTTTTTGTTCTGAGGTCATAAGCAAGCTACCTGTTGTATATGAAATTCATTCACAATATGACTCATCAGTTAAAAACTATCTTTGTAGCACGAAGGTTTTCCACAATACTATGGAACAAACTTGTGTATCAAATTAAAAACATTTTTTTCTCATAAATATCCTTCGTATAAAACGGGACCTTTGGGGTCATCTATTTCTGGTGCACATCATTTATATTTAATATGATGTAATTGTTAAAGAGATACGGTATGTCTTACCAATCTATATTTACTTCCATGTGGCTGTCGAAAAAGATTACGACCTTTCCAGTTGAAATTCTCCAACCTTCCATACGGGCTTTTATCAGTCCAAACCTTTGCGGAAGTCTAATTAATTTAATCAGGCCATCCGGAAAGTGGGCTTTCAGATATTGATCCAGATCTCCTTGGAGTTCCTCTGTAGTAACAAAATCAAAATAAGAAGTGAAATGTAATTTTGGACAACAAAGTGTTGACATTAACATACCTATACCTACATGCTTTCAGTAATTTATTTTCGTTTCACCTTTGTTCATACTGTGGACAAATATAATGTTTACGTGTTCATGCAACTTTCCTTCAAAGTCAATGCGTTTCAAACACAACTTATTAGATTCTCGTCACTACCATCATTTCTTCTTTCATTACTTTGTTGTTTCTTTTTGTTTTCGTCTGTCTTCTTTTCTTTAACATGATTGGTATTATTTAAGTATTACCCGTCATGGTTTACCCACCTCAAACCAAAGGGACCGGAGCAGGTCCTCTTGTGAAAGGACGGATATTGGACGTGGGCAAGCTACCTTCTTCGGCATGAAAGCAAAAGGAAAAATTACATGGATCCAATAAAGAGACGACAAAATTGTAAGTGCTACCTTATTAGAGTCAAGCGAAGAATAAGTGTCTCGCTTCGTATGTATAGGACGTAGCGTTATTGATAAGGTTGCAAAGATGTTGCCAGGACCTATGATCTCGCAGATCTCTGAAAATAATGGCTTTTAAGGCTGATATAAGAACAACTTTCAAGTCATCATTCGGCGGGTGGGTGGGTGGTTTGTTTCTGTGCCCAACGGAGCATGATCACTTGATTGGTTTAGGATGCTTGTTTCCCCCTCCTTTTGAATGACCAATGAAACAAATTTTGAAGATACTGACTTTTGACAAGTCCGTATATCAGTTAAATTAGCTTAATTGAAATCACTTACGTTCTGAGGTTATAAGGGGATGCGTGTAGAAATAGAGTGGTGGCAAATGACGGATGTACTTAATATCAGTTTCCCATCAAGATGGCCATTATTAAATTCTCTTTTCTAGTTTAAGTGCATCATCTGCTGTTCTCCGTTCAAATGTTCGCCTATGTAATTAATAGAAAATATAACTTATCAGCGAGTCACAATGTGCAATCTTTAAACAGATGCATGGATAGTGAATTTCATCAATGCGTTGTTTTGCATGCTTTTGAAAGAGTAGGCGCGGACCAAGGACAGCGGTTTTCCAGCAAAGTACCTGAAGATACTAAATGAGAATAGCAATACCTTCTCGAAAATACCTGTCAATAAAAATTTTCCCCTATAATTTATCGAAAACATATCACTTTACTTACGTGAAGATTGGACAAACATTTAATACAGAGTCAATTCTCTTGATTTGTACGCGCACGAGTGCACCTCATCATGAAGAAGTTAAAGATTGTGTCCAATGAATCACACAGGGAGTGCGTTCAACACAAACAAACGATTTCTGTCTCTGCATGATGAATAAAGTGTATATATACTAGATTTTGTTTTTTTTTAAATAGATAGAAAAGAGACCGAAAGAAACAACAACGGGAACACGAAAAAGGCAATGGAAAAGGCAATGGATTGTGAAACAATGTAATGTCAAACTATCTAGCCAGTTATTAAGTTTGATAGGTGTTAATCTTGCAGTGTCTTCAACTGCATCGATGTCAATGTTGTCATATCATAAAACAAATAATTACTTTGCAAATCTCCAGCAGCGGTATATAGGTGCATACTACTTTATCGGTGCAATATGCCAAAAGGCAAGAAGTTTTCCATTTGATAACGGAATATAATCTCAACCAACAGGAAATCATTTTTTTTTCTTTCCTAAAACAAAATAGAAACACGTCAAGGGCAAAGGTGATAGTGGTATATTTTAAACTTGATTATGTGTGCAAACATGTAATGCATTTTAAGCGTTTGTTAAGAGCACTTTGTGTTTGACGAACTTGAGGCATACAAACGGACTGAGGGGTTTAAAATAAATGACAGAAATCCAGTTTCATATTATATAAAATATTCAAATATATTTCAATGTAAAGCAAAGTAAGTGAATCCGACTAATCTGTGTACTTTCAAGAAGTCTTAATAGTATGTTCCATACTATCGATGCAGTAATGACAAGTACACGAGAACGACAAAACTCTCTTCAGGCTACGTATAGTTATAATCTGCAGCATATGTGAGGCCTTTGTACATTTTTAAAGGTAACACGTGAATGTTAGATATCGAAGAAGGATCCGGAAATGTAGCATTGATCAACATTGTAGTCATAGAAATGTCCACATTCTACACTAATAACTCCTCACTGCCTGGTGAGAATTTCTGCTTCAATTGACATTCGTAGCATTTTAAGGTGACTGTGTATGTTATACACAATTTACATCATACACAAGTCATGAACTGTTCTCTGTATAGCCGACACCAATGTCGTTAACTTTATATATTTTCAATCACTTTGCAGCTCAGTCCTATGGTAAAGGTAGTTTAGTCGACTCAAACTGAGCAGATTGTTAAATATTTTATTATCACATTGTCAAACAGATTACACAGTTCAGCGAATCTAAACATTTTCCTCCATCAGTATAGTAACAAGATACCTACACACATAAGGATAGAAAGTCTATGCTTGTTAACAATTTTCCGGCATTCAAAGAGAGACAGACAGACAGAGAGACTTAGAGAAGTTTACAGACATTGCTAATTAATTGGCATTCATCGATGTATGAAGTAAATTAATAGATGTTAAACAAAACCAATCATTTTTTGGGTTTTAATGTATGTAACATTTAGAACTTGCAGAGAAATTTGTGTGTGTGTGTGTGGAAAATTCAACAATGCATGTCTTACACAAAAATACATATTCAGAAAATAAAACAAGCACTTTTACTATTCCATCCAATTAATGATAATTAGGGGCGTGTAGCAATCGCCAAGCGACCGAGGGGGGGGGGGGGTTGGAGGGGGGAAAGACAAGTGGGGGCCCATATTCCCATCAAACAGCTTTTTGTATTGGCAGGGGCCTCCAGAATTAAGTTTTGCGGGGAAAGGTCAGAATTTCTTGCTACACCACTGATCATAACATCAAAATAAAATGGTGATCTGCAAATATATTTGGTGAAAATATATCCAGAAGAATGAGCACACAATTAACGTTCATGTACACTTGGAGAGTCACAGTAACTCAGTTGGTAGCGCGTCTGACTCGTAATCGAAGAGTCGCAGGCTCGATACTCTCCAGGACCAGCACTCGGTATGTCCTGCGGAAAATCACTTAGCTTCAATTACCTCGGCATGATATAGCCAGTAATGTGTGAAAAGTGCTGTTAACAAAATAGTCAAATTTAAAAAACATGTACACTGGATCTCTCTCTCTCTCTCTCACACACACACACACACACACACACACACTGAATACTTATCAATATAATATCCTTTAAAACCCCTAAATCAGTTGCATGGTTATAATACAAAAACAATAGAGCACTTATAACAGAATAGAGTTGAATTGTATTGCCAACTCAGGTCTAACAATACACTGACTGATTAGTTGCTCAATCTCTGTTCATGATAGAATCATCAAACTATATGATTGTATGAATCTCTATTAGTACCACTCCCATACCACAAAAGAATGTCGCTATGACTTACATTTCACATTTTACTAGCTTAGGTTAAGTTTTTGCATTTAGCTCATGATGGGGAGGAGATGCATCTTGATGAGAAGTATAACCTCATCACAGAAGTAGTTCACTGTCATCTCTATTTCATGCTGATAAATAATAATAATAATAATAATAATAATAATAATAATAATAATAATATAATAACGACCTTATTTACAGAAAGCAACTCAATTAGTTACATGAACTAATCTACCTTGAGGCCTTATGTTATGTAAAATATATACAGTATATACAGTACAATGTGATAACATTTTGGTTTACACTACAAGACTCAGTTATTCTGAAAATTAAACACAGTTTCAAGCCCGTAACATACGCGCAAGCATCAGTGAACACATAAACATAAATAAAATATCATATTGTATTGAAAACTTCATATGTGAAAAAGATGCATAAGCAGAGAAAAGCAGGAGGTATTTATATTACTTAGAAATATTAGACTGTCTTGTGATTTCATCCATTTGAGACATTGATTATGAAAAGAAGAATTGCTATGAGCCTGCCTAATGTCATTGGGAATGTTGTTCCATACCACTGGACGAGTATACTGAAAGCTCTTTTTAAACAATTCCTTCTTTGGCTTTGTTATAATGTAATATTTACTTCTAACAGGCCTTGAATTTGGAGTACCATAAGCATCTCTTTGACAAAATATATTGCTAAGGTAGACAGGAACGTTTTTTCTTTAAACATTATGCATAAAGTTGGCCTTTCTAAAGAATATTCTTCGATGTATTGATACAAGCTTTATATAATTCATTGCGTCCTGGAAATTCTCTATACATTGAGCTAGAATTAAATGGCATGCCCTATTTTGGAGTCTTAAAAGTTTTGTTATGTTGAATTAGAGGTATTACCCCAAATTACATTACAATAGTCCAAATATGGCTGAATATAACTTTTATAAAAGATGATCCTATACTGAAAAGGAACGAATGTTCGGATTTTCTTAAGTAGCAAAAGATAAGAATTAACCTTTTTTGAAACATGTTTAATGTGAATAGATTAAGTTAGATTGTTATCTAGAAATAGACCAAGAATTTTCTCAGGAGAGGTCATATTAAAGTTCACATTGTTTGTCGCTATCTAGCATTTCTCCTTTTTGTTTTGTTGTAACTAGTAGGGCTTTTGCTTTTGTTTCTTTCTGTATTTATAATCATAATATTTTCTTTTCTCCATACTTCAAATCTGTTAAGAGCATCTTTATAGTTATTTTCAAGTTCAGTTTTGGTTTTATCGGACTCAGATAGCATTGTCTGCAAAGAGGTCAGTGGAAGAAATTGAATTTCCTATCTTAAGGGGTAAGTCGCTAATAAATAAAATTAATAACAGAAGTCCGAGTATAGAGCCACAGACCTGTGGTACTGCACAATTACTATTTTCTTTCAGAAAGGTGATCATTTAAAGATAATTTTTGCACTCTATGAGTTAAATAAGAATTAAACCAATTTAGGGGAGTTTTCATTACATTGATAAATTTTTAATTTTGCAGGCAAAATGTCATGGTCTTCAAGATCAAAAGCTTTACGAAAATCAACCATAATAATGCCTACCATTTCTCATTTATCTAATGGTTTCAGCCATTTTTCAATCATAGATATGAGTGCAGTTTCACATGAATGATTCAGTCGAAAGCCAGACTGATTATCATGAATAAGATTATAAGTGTTAAAATTGTTCATAAAAGAATCAGAGACATTTTTTCAATTAATTTTGAGAGACAAGGAAGGATAGAGATGGGTCTGTAGTTATTTACATCATCTTTTGTTCCAGCTTTATGCAATAGACTTACCTTGGTAGTTTTTCCAGATCTGTGGACATTTATTAGACCTAATACTTTGATTGCAAATAAGATCTATACTCTCTACTATGTCAGGTGCAGCTGCCTTTAGTAGCCCTGGTGCAATCATACCAAGTCATGTGACTTTACAATCATCCATTTCTTGAATATACTTCAGGATTCATTTCAGGAACTTCAAACTTTATGTCATTAGAGAATTTTTCAGATTCACTGACTATAGTAAAATTGTATTTAAGTTTATTTCTGGACCTCTTTTTGTGCAAGTATCATCAAACTGGACGATTGTATGCATCTCTATTAGTACCATACCCTTACACACAAAAGAATGTCATGTTGACCTACATTTCACATTTGACTTTGGCTTATGTTAAGTTTTGCCTTTACCTCATGACGATTTTGTTTTGGTTTTGTGGGGTTTAACGCCATTTTTCAGCACATGATAGGCTATACATGGCGGCTAGTAGATTTGGTGGAGAAAGAACTTGGGAAGAACAACCGACTCATACCCACGTTGGTTGCGCCGAGACTGAAACTTACACGGACAAAGGTGAGATGTGTTAGTGATCTGTAAAGGTGAGCGCCTTAGACCACTCGGCTACCCGGGGCCCCTAGCTCATGACGAAATAGGTTTTAGCACCCTACTAAGCCTAGTGTTATGACATTTGGTGCCGGAATGCATCTTGATGAGTACTACACTCTAATCTTAGAAGTAGGTCACTGCGGCCTGTTGTGTTTTACAGTTATTTCTCAAACACTGTTTATGCTAGACTCATCAAACTGGATCATTGTATGCATCTCAATTAGTACCACACCCTTACCACAAACGAATGTCACTGTGACCTACAATTTGCAGGTTTAGGTTAAGGTTTTGTGTCTAGCACCCTGTATACATATTGTTATATCGAATGCATGAAATTCGGTGAGGTGATGTATCTTAATGAATACTACACCCTCATTACAAAAGTAGGTAACTGTGTCCCATATTTAATTCATTACTGCCTTGATTTCAGTCTCAAGCACTGTGTATGCTTTAATCATCAAACTATGTGCTTGCATGCATCCCTATTAGTATCACACACTTACAAAAAAAGTTGGTCACGACGACCTACAATTAACATTGTACTGGCTTAAATCTTTCCATTTAGCTCATAACCACATTGGTCTTTTATCTACTGTTTAATACTGCTATACATGGAATCATCGGCCAGTAAAATCTGGCATCTTGGGGTAGACAATAATAATAACTTTTCGACAAGATTTTAAGAGCAATGATTTTAAAACATTGTTACAAAAATACCATTACTCTGATTATGATCAACTTATTACCTCTACCTTGATATGATAGAATAGAATATTTTTGTTTTAATTTTTTTTATTATATATTTGTTATGCCCTATCGCAGTAGGTAGGTAGGTAGGTGGGTTGGTGGGTATATAGGTAGGTAAGTAGGTGGTTTGACAATATGTCAGAACAATACTGTGCCATATAGTGCCAATTAAAAGTTAAAATTTCAAATTATAAAATGATTAAAAGTTCAAATGTAAAGATAAAAGATTGCCAAAAAATATCTAGTCGGAAAAGGTGTTAAAATCACTTTAGTCTGAATTTATTTTCTGCATCATAATATATGCAGTATCTACTGGAGACTAGTGAAAGTAGACGTGAGCTATGTAATCGTTGCTTGAACTCTGTTTTTCTTCCTGGAAGTTCACAACTTTATATACATAAAAAACAGGAAATGATAGGTTATCTTTGCTAATTCAAAATATGTATTTTCGATAGCTCCAAGATTTTCTCAAATAAGAAAATGAAATCAACATTTTCAGTTTTTATACCCCCTCAAAGTTTTTTTCATATATCAATGAATTGTTTCCATACATCGATGAGCACCAGTTAATTATTAATATCTGCAAACTTCTCTCCGGACCTAGGATTATTAGGCAATCAAATCAATTACCCATTAATAATAATTAAGAATGAGAATATCATTGTCATTATAAGCTCTCTCTCTCCGTCTCTCTCTCTCTCTCTCTCTGTTTGAATGCCTGAAAACCACAGACTTTCTATCCTCATGTGTGGAGATATCTAGTTACAATACTGATGGAGGAAAATATTTAGATTAGCAGAACTGTTTAATATGTTTTGACAAGGTGATGATAGCAGAAGCCGAAGCAGCCTGCTCAGTTTGAGTTGAGTGAACTACCTTTATCATAGGACTGAGCTGTTAAATTTGTATATACGTGCCATAGCTACAGTTTATTTAATATTTATTTATTTATGTATTTATTTATTTATTTATCTGTCTGTCTTTCAATCTATCTATCTACACGTAGACTTTGATGTCACACGCATCTGTAAAATCTGCGAACTTCGATGATCTTTCCTGTCAAACCGATGAACGCTTTAACGGAGGAAAGTTGTGTATATGGAGAATATAAATGATACAAAATAAGCTGGGCCCTCAAGCATAAATAATCTTGTTTTAGGAAAGTAAAAAGTATTCCGGCACGAATGCCTTTTATAGGCAATATGCTGACTCGATATTCTTTGTTTTGTTTGTTGTTTTCTTTGCAAACAGTGGTCAAATGGTAGCAAGTTGATTAAGTCCACAAGCTTCAGAGATTCTGCACAATTTGTACCATTATGTTAATTATCCAGAAGCACAAAATAAGAACTCGTATGGGAAATAAGATTCAATTCAATTCAAGAATTTATTCGCATAAGCATATACAGGCTCGTGGAGTGCATACTACAAATATTGCAAGGTTAGCAAATGCTATACGTACACCTTTAAACAGAAACTCATAAAGGTAATCAACAAAAGCCGGAAAGGAGAGAATGGGCAAATATAAAAAGTCTTTATCAAAAATACTGTAATAATGAAAATAATAATAACAATAATAATAATAAAAATAATCTATCTCTTTTTTAAACGTTTCATATACAAATTTAGCTAAGGTACATAATGTTTTCTTATTACCTGTAGTTAACAATTGAATGCACTTATAAGTGGATGGTTTGTTCCAAAAGTACTTTTTAATTAAGTTTACACGTAAGTTAGTATATACTGGACACACTAAAAGAAAATGATATTCCTCTTCAATATTATGGTTATCATATAGCATATAATATCTTTCACTTCTATTGATTCTATTGCTTTCATATCTCCCAGTTTATATTCTCCAATTATGAGAAGACACTCGGAGTTTTGTCAAAGCATTCTATGTGTATGGTTACACAGGAATTTGAAATAATCATCGAGGCCGAAGTCAATTTTAATGTTCATACAGAGACAGTTTATCAGAATTATGCAATGTATTCTTCCAGTCTGATATAAAAGCATATGTGACCTTTTGCTCAAAAATTTGAATAAACTTGGAGCGATTGACAGAATCAGGGAACATTATAAGTTCACCAATCCCTTTTTAAAGTTTCTTTTAGGAGTGTAACCCAAATAATAATGTTATTTGATTCACTTTCACTAAATAACTGTAGCACCAAATATAATATTTACAAATTTTTTAATTCTAAGCTAATACTTAACTAACTGAAATAACTAAGTATTTTAGTGGAATTATTCCATGTTCTTCGTATACACTACGACGTCAGAAGGATATATATATATATATATATAGAGAGAGAGAGAGAGAGACAGAGAGACAGACAGAGAGACAGACAGACAGACAGAGACATAGTGAGAGAGAGAGAAGCATCAGCCAATATCTTTTGAGCTTGAGAAAATTTTCCATTACTCGAGAAAACAAAGTAAAAGAAATTAAAATTTCCGACCACATAAATATTATTTCCGGCTATATTCCATACTTCGTCTTGTCTTATTGGACCACCTTTTTTAAAAAACATAAAATTAATTGTATCAAAGTTAATATTCAGATTCTACTTATTACAATAATCTTGAAAATTATCCATGAGGTTTTGTAAAATTCAATATTTTCTGAAAATATAAATAATTCGTCAGCAGACGGTAAAAAAATAAAGAGAAATCGTCCAACTCTTTACAAATATATCCGGTAGATTAAATTGATGTTGCCCGATCTTCAATAAATAGCTAAAATAGTATCAATGACAAAACTTCACGTTCTATCAACCTACTCCATATTCAAAAAAGACACTACGAGTCTCGCAAATAAAACACATGATTTGACTACACTGTACATAAAAGGAAGAACATTTAATATTGTGCCATTTACACCTTATCTAAAATCTTTCAAGCACAAACCATTTCTGTAAACGCTATCAAATGCCTTTTTAAAATCAACAACAGCTGCATCAAATATTCTACCCCGAATTCAATATTTATTAATCAAATAATGTAAAACAAAAATAGCGTTAGTAGTTCTCACTCCTTTCTTGAAACCATGTTGTGCATCCAATAGTTTGTAAAACTCCTTTGCCCAATTCAAAAGTCTTCATTTAAAATTTGGAGCCGCAGTGGTTAGCGTGCCGGACTCACGACCGAAAGGGTGCGTGTTCGAATCCTACCATAGGACCAGCCTTGGTCAGCTACCGTGGTGTGTCCTTCGGCAAGGCACTTTACTCCAATTGCCTCGGCACTAAATAACCTAATTGTGTTGCTGTGCCGTAAAGCACCAAAGCAAATCATTTAAAAATATAAAATACTGGTAAATAATTTTAAAAAGCAACTTGGTAAAAGTAATACCTCTTTAATTTCCTGTATTATACGACTTAAATATAGGTACGATTATTGCGTAGGAATATTAGCACCATAGAAAATTGAGTGAAATATTTTACATAAGTATCTGCACTCCGTTTTTGAAATGCACATTTAAAAAGATAATCGATGATTAGTGATTCCTTATCGCATTTGTAATTTCATCCTCTGTTTTTTGATGATCTAGTTCTTCAATAATTGTTCCTTGATCCAATAAATCATTTTCATATATATCTCGTATAAAATCATTCGCTTCCCTGTTTGAAAATGCTTTGTTTTGATTATGCAAAGTATTGAAATATTGGAAAAAATTTCAGGCGAAATACATTCAGCATAGGTCACATTTTGCTTTTCTTAAAGCTATTCCAAAATTTCAAGGGATCAGAACTGTTCAAAATAGATAACTAATGTGATAATTCCTTTATGCATTGGAACTTTGCTTTTCTTACACATTTCTTATCATTTTTTTTTTCAAACATAAGTAACATATCAATTTCTCATAACATTTCCAATAAAATGCGTAATGCTTACGGCTATTCCTACATTCACTATTGAACCATACTTTATTTGATTCGGGTCTATAATCGGTAAAATACACACTACCGACTTTTTTTCTCCTTAGGACTTCTGAAGATACAGTTTTCCAAGGTCATCTAAAATATATGTAGACTCTCTCACAGCTATATCTATACCACTAGGCTTATGAACAGAAATATTTGATAGACGGTTATCAAAGGGGCATGGTTATTTTCTAAATCTTGAAGAAACGCAGCAGCATGTTGCGGATCCCATTTTTACCTGATTTTAGTATATTCAGCATTCACGTATTGAGAATCAAAAGCACTACAGTTGAAAGTAAACTCGAATGGTGAATGATCAGAATGAGTTATAATAACATGGACATACAAATCGGACAGTAACGTATTAGTACTATCAAAAAGGGAAATATAGTCTACAACACGACATTCACGAGGACCTTTATAGGTAAATTTACTAATCTCACGATCCGTCAAAAAAAATACCATAACCTATTCTCAATGCAGTTACTTTACATCAGGCATGTGCAACTTCCTCCAAGGCGCGGGCCGGATAAGCGAGTTTTAAAGTCACGCCCTTTGATGTAAATATGCGAATAAAACCAGATCGCGGGCCGGATGCAGCCAGTGGGTCGTAGGTTGCACATGCCTGCTTAACATAAATCAAAGAAACAATTACCAAATATATGTGTACCTTTGTACATACAACCTCTTATATTATCATTATCAATATCAAAATCAATATGATTTTCGATAGGAACTTTGCACTTTGGGGAAACTACTACAATTTACAATATAATCAGGCTTTGAAGCAGTTCTGGCATTATATCTCCAATAAGTATGATATCATTGCCTTCAGATTTGTATTTTATGTATTTACATCATTCTGTATTTCATCAAAAGTATTAGTTATTAATAGTTTATATGTTGATGATCCCTACGGCGGCAAATAAAGAAAACAAATATGGATATCTTTTTAAAGATTACAGGCAACTTTATCTGATTTGCACCAGGCATAAATATCTCGATTTGAATGTATTAGTTTGATACTATTTTATTTTTTTCTCAATAGTAAATTACAAGCCCTCCACTATTAAGTCTTGCTTTTTATGAATTACAATGAATATGCAGGTTTATACCCTGCTCAATGTTTCGTAGACCTGTTTCTGATATAAACAATTACATCACATTTTAATACAAGCTCACAAAAGTACTTTGATTGATTCTTTCTTTTCTGCCAAAGTCCACAACATTCCATTCCAGAATTTGTAATCCACCTTCTTGTCCGACCTAAGCCTTCATCTGTCTGTCTGTCTCCGTAGTCCTTAACTCTGTATTGTTGAGAGACGGTGACTAAATATGTGATTCTTGGGCGAACCACTGCATGTTTTTAGGTGATCACTGATGTAGGTGATCGCTGGTAAAGGGCTGCCTCAAACACAACTTATGAGATTCTCATTACTACCACCATTTCTTCTTTCATTACTTTATTGTTTCTTTTTCTTTTCGTCTGTCTTTTTTTAACATGACATTGTTTAAGTATTACCCGTCATGGTTTCCCTACCTCAAACCAAAAGGACTGGGCAGGTCCTCCTGTGAAAGGACGGATATTGGACGTGAGCAAGCTACCTTCTTCGGCATGAAAGCAAAAGTTACATGGATCCAGATAAAGAGATGACAAATATGTAAGTGCTACCTTATTAGAGTCAAGCGAAGAATAAGTGTCTCGCTTTGTATGTATAGGACGTAGCGTTATTGATAAGGTTGCAAAGATGTTGCCAGGACCGATGATCTCGCAGATCTCTGAAAATAGTGGATTCTAAGGCTGATATAAGAACAACTTTCAAGTCATCATTCGGCGGGTGGGTTGGTGGTTTGTTTCTGTGCCCAACGGAGCATGATCACTTGATTGGTTTAGGATGCATGTGAGCCCTTACTTTTGAATGATTAATGAAACAAATTTTGAAGATATTGACTTTTGACAAGTCCGTATATCAATTAAATCAGTTTAATTGAAATCACTAACGTTTTGAGGTTATAAGGGGATGCGTGTAGAGATAGATCGGTGGAAAATGAAGTATATACTTAATATCAGTTTCCCATTACGATGGCCATTATTGAATTCTCTTTTCTAGTTTAAGTGCATCATCTGCTGTTCTCCGTTAAAATGTTCGTCTGTGTAAATAATAGAAAATATAACTTATCAGCGAGTCACAATGTGCATACGTTAAACAAAGACAGCGGTTTTCCAGTAAAATACCTGAAGATACTAAATGAGAATAGCGATACCTTCTCGAAAATACCTGTCAATAAGACTTTTCCCCTATAATTTATCGAAAACATATCACTTTACTTACGTGAAAATTGGACAAACATTTAATGCAGAGTCAATTCTCTTGATTTGTACTCGCATGACCTCAACAAGCATCACGTGCATGTAATTGTAAATGAACGTCATGTAAATCTCCTGTGGGCTTATAAATGGCGCTGTTGGATTTGAACAGTGTTCCCCAAGCAAGTCCGTCTTTCTTGCTAATTTCGCCTAATCAACCAACGACCTTCAAATCATGAAGAAGTTCACGATTGTGTCCAGTGAATCAGACAGGAGTGCATTCAACACAAGCAAACGACTTATGTCTCCAAATGATGAATAACTTGCATCTATTCTATATTTAGTTTAAATAGATAAAAGAAAGTGACAGAAAGAAACAACAACGGGAACACGAAAAAGGCAATGAAAAAGGCAATGGATTGTAAAACAATGTAATGTCCCAGTATCTTGCGTGTTGTTACGGATGATAGGTGTTAATCATGCAGTGTATTCAATCGCATAGATGCCAATGTTAATGTTGATAGGTGTTAATCATGCAGTGTCTTTAGTCGCATCGATGCCAATGTTAAGGTTGATAGGTGTTAATCATGCAGTGTCTTTAGTCGCATCGATGCCAATGTTAAGGTTGATAGGTGGTAATCAAGCAGTGTCTTCAATCGCATTGATGCCAATATTAAGGTTGATAGGTGTTAATCTTGCAGTGTCTTCAATCGCATCGAGGCCGATGTTGTCATATAATAAAACAAATAATCATTTTGCAAAACTCCAGCAGCGGTATTTAAAGGCCTCGGTGCATACTGCTTTATGTGTACATTATGCAAAGGGCAACGAGTTTTCCATTTGATAACGGAATATAATCTAAACCAACAGGAAATCTTATTTTTTTCTTTCCCAAAATAAAATAGAAACACGCAAAGGGCAAAGGTGATCGTGATATATTTTAAACTTGATTATGTGTGCAAATATGCAATGCATTCTAAGCGATTGTTAAGAGCACTAAGTGTTTGAAAACTTGCGGCATGAAAACGGACTGAGGGGGTTAAATTATATGACAGAAAACCAGTTTCATATTATATAAAATGTTTAAATATATTTCAATGTAAAGCAAAGTAAGTGAATCCGACTAATCTGTGTACTTTCAAGAAGTCTTAATAGTATGTTCCATACTATCGATACAGTAATGACAAGTACACGAGAACGACAAAACTCTCTTCCGGCTACACATAGTTGTAATGTGCAGCATATGTGAGGCCTTTGTACATTTTTAAAGGTAACACGTGAATGTTAGATATCGAAGAAGGATCCGGAAATGTAGCATTGATCTACATTGTAGTCATAGAACATTCTAGAGTAATAACTCATCATTGCCTGGTGAGATTTGACATTCGTAAAATTGTAAGGTGACTAGGTATGTTATACACAATTTACATGACACACAAGTCATGAACTTTTCTCTGTATAGCAGACACCAATGTCGTTAACTTTATATATTTTCAATCACTGTGCAGCTCAGTCCTATGGCAAAGATCGTTTAGTCGACTCAAACTGAGCAGGCTGCTTGCTTCAGGTTACACAGTTCTGCTAATTTAAACATTTTTCTCCGTCAGTATTATAACCATTACCTCCATATATGAGGATAGAAAGTCTGTGCTTGTTAAGAGAGAGAGAGAAAAAAAAATTGTTATAACAATAATATTGTCGTCCTCACAATACTCGTGATAAAATATATTATTACTGGTTAATTTGATTGGATTGTTTTACAATCCTTGGTCCAGAGAGAAGTTTACAAACATAGCTAATTAATTTGTGCCCATCGATGTATGAACAAAATTCATAGATGTTAAACATAACCAATCATTTCTTGGGTTTTAATATATGTAACTAAGAACTTGCAGAGAAATGTGTGTGCGTGTGTGGAAAATTCAACAATTCATGTCTTGCACAAAAATACATATTGAGAAAATAAAACAAGCACTTTTACTATTCCATCCAATTGATCATAATCAGGGGCGTGTAGCAATCGCCCAAGCGACCGGGGGGGGGGGGGGGTCGAGGCCAAGTCCATCAAACAACTTTTTTGTAATGGTGGGGGCCCCAGAATTTAGTTTTGCTGGGAGTGGCCAGAATTTCTTGCTACACCACTTATCACAACATCAAAATAAAATGGTGATATACAAATATATTTGGTGAAAATATATCTAGAAGAATGAGCACACAATTAACGTTCATGTACACTTGGAGAGCCACAGTAACTCAGTTGGTAGAGCATATGACTCGTAATCCAAGAGTAGCAGACTCGATACTCTCCAGGGCCAGCATTCGGTATGTCCTGGGGAAAATCACTTAGCTTCAATTACCTCGGCATGATAAAGCCAGTAATGTGTGAAAAGTGCCGTTAAAAAATAATTTGTTTTTTAAAAATCATGTGCACTGGATCTCCCTCCATCCCTCTCTCTCTCTCTCTCACACACACACACACAGACACACACACACACACACACACACACATATATATATATATATATATATATATATATATATATATATATATATATATATATATATATATATATATATATATAGAGCAAATATAACAGAATAGAACTGAATTGTATTGCCAACTCAGGTCTAACAATAGACAAATGAGATTAAGTACATAACAAATTTTATTAATGGTGGTGGTAAGCTATTGTACTATCTCTGGCGTTGGCATCTGCAACGATAAAAGCATATATATATTAACACACTGTAAGCACCTAACCTCAGGGGAGGGGGCTTAGGGGTACCAACATGTACATTAGTTATACATTCTTGGGTTTTGAATTTAGCTCAATGTTTGCTTTTATTATTTTGAACACTGTATAAATACTGTTATACCTGGAATCATGAAACTTGGTGAGAGGATGCATCTTAATGGCTACACCCTTGTCACAACGGAGGTCATTGTGACCTATATTACACACTTCACTGACTGATTAAATTTGTAGTTTACATTTGTTTCTCAAGCTCTGTTCATGATAGAATCATCAAACTATATGATTGTGTGAATATATATTAGTATCACATCCATACCACAGAAGAATGTCACTATGACTTACATTTCACATTTTACTGGCTTGGGTTAAGTTTTTGCATTTAGCTCATGACCAAATACAATTTTAGCACCTTGAAGATATATACCTAGATTCATGAAAGTTTGTGCGGAGATGCAGCTTGATGAGTAGTATACCCTCATCACAGAAGTAGTTCACTGTCATCTCTATTTCATGCTAATAATAATAATAATAATAATAATAATAATAATAATAACGACCTTATTTAGAGAAAGTAACTCAGTAGTTACATGAACTAATCTACTTTGAGGCCTTATGTTATATGCAATATATACATTATATACAGAACAATGTGATAACATTTGGTTTAACACTTAATTACTGAGTTATTTTGAAAATCACACACAGTTTCAAGCCCGTAACATACGCACAAGCATCAGTGAACACATAAACATAACTAAAATATCATATTGAATTGAAAACTTCATATGTGAAAAAGATGTGTAAGCAGAGAAAAGCAGGAAGTATTTATATTATTTAGAAATATTCATCCATTTGAGACATTGATTATGAAAAGAAGAATTGCAAGGAGCATGCCTTATATCGCTGGGAATGTTGTTCCATACCACTGGACCAGTACACTGAAAGCTCTTTTTAAACAATTCCTTCTTTGGCTTGTTATAATGTAATATTTACTTCTAACAGACCTTGAATTTGGAGTACCATCAGCATCTCTTTGATGACAGATATTGCTAAGGTAGACAGAAACGTTTTTTCTGGACACTTTATACATAAATTTGGCCTTTCTAAAGAATATTCTTCCATGTATTGATACAAGCTTTATATAATTCATTGCATCCTGGAAATTCTCTATACATTGAGCTAGAATTAAATGGCATGCCCTATTTTGGAGTCTTAAAAGGTTTGTTATGTTGAATTAGAGGCATTACCCCAAATTACATTACAATAGTCCAAGTATGGCTGAATATAACGTTTATAAAAGATGATTCTATTCTGAAAAGGAACGAATGTTCGGATTTTCTTAAGTAGCAAAAGATAAGAATTAGTCTTTTTGAAACATGTTGAATGTGAATAGATTAAGTTAGATTGTTATCTAGAATAGACCAAGAATTTTATCATGAGAGGTCATATTAAAGTTCACATTGTTTGTCGCTATCTAGCATTTCTCCTTTTTGTTTTGTTGTAACTAGTAGGGCGTTTGTTTATTTCTGAATTTATAATCATACTGTTTTCCTTTCACCATACTTCAAGTCTGTTAAGAGCGTCTTTTAAGTTATTTTCAAGTTCAGTTTTGGTTTTAGCTGATTCAGATAGCGTCTTCTGCAAAGAAGACAGTGGAAGAAATTAAATTTCCTATCTTAAGGGGTAAGTCGCTGATAAATAGAATTAATAACAGAAGTCCGAGTATAGAGCCCTGTGGTTCTCCACAATTACTATTTTTCTTTCAGAAAGGTGACCGTTTAAAGATACTTTTTGCACTATATCAGTTAAGTAAAAAGCAAACCAATTTAGGGGAGTTTTCATTACATTGATAGATTTTTAGTTTTGCAGGCAAAATGTCATGGTCTTCAAGATCAAAAGCTTTACGAAAATAAACCATAATAGTGCCTACCATTTCTCATTTATCTAATGGTTTCAGCCATTTATCAATCATAGATATGAGTGCAGTTTCACATGAATGATTCAGTCGAAAGCCAGACTGATTATCATGACTAAGGTTATACGTGTTAAAATTGTTCATAAAAAAATCAGAGATATGTTTTTCAATTAATTTTGAGAGACACGGAAGGATAGAGATGGGTCTGTAGTTATTTACATCATCTTTTGTTCCAGCTTTATGCAATAGACTTACCTTGGTAGTTTTTCCAGATCTGTGGACATTTATTAGACCTAATACTTTGATTGCAAATAAGATCTATACTCTCTACTATGTCAGGTGCAGCTGCCTTTAGTAGCCCTGGTGCAATCATACCAAGTCATGTGACTTTACAATCATCCATTTCTTGAATATACTTCAGGATTCATTTCAGGAACTTCAAACTTTATGTCATTAGAGAATTTTTCAGATTCACTGACTATAGTAAAATTGTATTTAAGTTTATTTCTGGACCTCTTTTTGTGCAAGTATCATCAAACTGGACGATTGTATGCATCTCTATTAGTACCATACCCTTACACACAAAAGAATGTCATGTTGACCTACATTTCACATTTGACTTTGGCTTATGTTAAGTTTTGCCTTTACCTCATGACGATTTTGTTTTGGTTTTGTGGGGTTTAACGCCATTTTTCAGCACATGATAGGCTATACATGGCGGCTAGTAGATTTGGTGGAGAAAGAACTTGGGAAGAACAACCGACTCATACCCACGTTGGTTGCGCCGAGACTGAAACTTACACGGACAAAGGTGAGATGTGTTAGTGATCTGTAAAGGTGAGCGCCTTAGACCACTCGGCTACCCGGGGCCCCTAGCTCATGACGAAATAGGTTTTAGCACCCTACTAAGCCTAGTGTTATGACATTTGGTGCCGGAATGCATCTTGATGAGTACTACACTCTAATCTTAGAAGTAGGTCACTGCGGCCTGTTGTGTTTTACAGTTATTTCTCAAACACTGTTTATGCTAGACTCATCAAACTGGATCATTGTATGCATCTCAATTAGTACCACACCCTTACCACAAACGAATGTCACTGTGACCTACAATTTGCAGGTTTAGGTTAAGGTTTTGTGTCTAGCACCCTGTATACATATTGTTATATCGAATGCATGAAATTCGGTGAGGTGATGTATCTTAATGAATACTACACCCTCATTACAAAAGTAGGTAACTGTGTCCCATATTTAATTCATTACTGCCTTGATTTCAGTCTCAAGCACTGTGTATGCTTTAATCATCAAACTATGTGCTTGCATGCATCCCTATTAGTATCACACACTTACAAAAAAAGTTGGTCACGACGACCTACAATTAACATTGTACTGGCTTAAATCTTTCCATTTAGCTCATAACCACATTGGTCTTTTATCTACTGTTTAATACTGCTATACATGGAATCATCGGCCAGTAAAATCTGGCATCTTGGGGTAGACAATAATAATAACTTTTCGACAAGATTTTAAGAGCAATGATTTTAAAACATTGTTACAAAAATACCATTACTCTGATTATGATCAACTTATTACCTCTACCTTGATATGATAGAATAGAATATTTTTGTTTTAATTTTTTTTATTATATATTTGTTATGCCCTATCGCAGTAGGTAGGTAGGTAGGTGGGTTGGTGGGTATATAGGTAGGTAAGTAGGTGGTTTGACAATATGTCAGAACAATACTGTGCCATATAGTGCCAATTAAAAGTTAAAATTTCAAATTATAAAATGATTAAAAGTTCAAATGTAAAGATAAAAGATTGCCAAAAAATATCTAGTCGGAAAAGGTGTTAAAATCACTTTAGTCTGAATTTATTTTCTGCATCATAATATATGCAGTATCTACTGGAGACTAGTGAAAGTAGACGTGAGCTATGTAATCGTTGCTTGAACTCTGTTTTTCTTCCTGGAAGTTCACAACTTTATATACATAAAAAACAGGAAATGATAGGTTATCTTTGCTAATTCAAAATATGTATTTTCGATAGCTCCAAGATTTTCTCAAATAAGAAAATGAAATCAACATTTTCAGTTTTTATACCCCCTCAAAGTTTTTTTCATATATCAATGAATTGTTTCCATACATCGATGAGCACCAGTTAATTATTAATATCTGCAAACTTCTCTCCGGACCTAGGATTATTAGGCAATCAAATCAATTACCCATTAATAATAATTAAGAATGAGAATATCATTGTCATTATAAGCTCTCTCTCTCCGTCTCTCTCTCTCTCTCTCTGTTTGAATGCCTGAAAACCACAGACTTTCTATCCTCATGTGTGGAGATATCTAGTTACAATACTGATGGAGGAAAATATTTAGATTAGCAGAACTGTTTAATATGTTTTGACAAGGTGATGATAGCAGAAGCCGAAGCAGCCTGCTCAGTTTGAGTTGAGTGAACTACCTTTATCATAGGACTGAGCTGTTAAATTTGTATATACGTGCCATAGCTACAGTTTATTTAATATTTATTTATTTATGTATTTATTTATTTATTTATCTGTCTGTCTTTCAATCTATCTATCTACACGTAGACTTTGATGTCACACGCATCTGTAAAATCTGCGAACTTCGATGATCTTTCCTGTCAAACCGATGAACGCTTTAACGGAGGAAAGTTGTGTATATGGAGAATATAAATGATACAAAATAAGCTGGGCCCTCAAGCATAAATAATCTTGTTTTAGGAAAGTAAAAAGTATTCCGGCACGAATGCCTTTTATAGGCAATATGCTGACTCGATATTCTTTGTTTTGTTTGTTGTTTTCTTTGCAAACAGTGGTCAAATGGTAGCAAGTTGATTAAGTCCACAAGCTTCAGAGATTCTGCACAATTTGTACCATTATGTTAATTATCCAGAAGCACAAAATAAGAACTCGTATGGGAAATAAGATTCAATTCAATTCAAGAATTTATTCGCATAAGCATATACAGGCTCGTGGAGTGCATACTACAAATATTGCAAGGTTAGCAAATGCTATACGTACACCTTTAAACAGAAACTCATAAAGGTAATCAACAAAAGCCGGAAAGGAGAGAATGGGCAAATATAAAAAGTCTTTATCAAAAATACTGTAATAATGAAAATAATAATAACAATAATAATAATAAAAATAATCTATCTCTTTTTTAAACGTTTCATATACAAATTTAGCTAAGGTACATAATGTTTTCTTATTACCTGTAGTTAACAATTGAATGCACTTATAAGTGGATGGTTTGTTCCAAAAGTACTTTTTAATTAAGTTTACACGTAAGTTAGTATATACTGGACACACTAAAAGAAAATGATATTCCTCTTCAATATTATGGTTATCATATAGCATATAATATCTTTCACTTCTATTGATTCTATTGCTTTCATATCTCCCAGTTTATATTCTCCAATTATGAGAAGACACTCGGAGTTTTGTCAAAGCATTCTATGTGTATGGTTACACAGGAATTTGAAATAATCATCGAGGCCGAAGTCAATTTTAATGTTCATACAGAGACAGTTTATCAGAATTATGCAATGTATTCTTCCAGTCTGATATAAAAGCATATGTGACCTTTTGCTCAAAAATTTGAATAAACTTGGAGCGATTGACAGAATCAGGGAACATTATAAGTTCACCAATCCCTTTTTAAAGTTTCTTTTAGGAGTGTAACCCAAATAATAATGTTATTTGATTCACTTTCACTAAATAACTGTAGCACCAAATATAATATTTACAAATTTTTTAATTCTAAGCTAATACTTAACTAACTGAAATAACTAAGTATTTTAGTGGAATTATTCCATGTTCTTCGTATACACTACGACGTCAGAAGGATATATATATATATATATATAGAGAGAGAGAGAGAGAGACAGAGAGACAGACAGAGAGACAGACAGACAGACAGAGACATAGTGAGAGAGAGAGAAGCATCAGCCAATATCTTTTGAGCTTGAGAAAATTTTCCATTACTCGAGAAAACAAAGTAAAAGAAATTAAAATTTCCGACCACATAAATATTATTTCCGGCTATATTCCATACTTCGTCTTGTCTTATTGGACCACCTTTTTTAAAAAACATAAAATTAATTGTATCAAAGTTAATATTCAGATTCTACTTATTACAATAATCTTGAAAATTATCCATGAGGTTTTGTAAAATTCAATATTTTCTGAAAATATAAATAATTCGTCAGCAGACGGTAAAAAAATAAAGAGAAATCGTCCAACTCTTTACAAATATATCCGGTAGATTAAATTGATGTTGCCCGATCTTCAATAAATAGCTAAAATAGTATCAATGACAAAACTTCACGTTCTATCAACCTACTCCATATTCAAAAAAGACACTACGAGTCTCGCAAATAAAACACATGATTTGACTACACTGTACATAAAAGGAAGAACATTTAATATTGTGCCATTTACACCTTATCTAAAATCTTTCAAGCACAAACCATTTCTGTAAACGCTATCAAATGCCTTTTTAAAATCAACAACAGCTGCATCAAATATTCTACCCCGAATTCAATATTTATTAATCAAATAATGTAAAACAAAAATAGCGTTAGTAGTTCTCACTCCTTTCTTGAAACCATGTTGTGCATCCAATAGTTTGTAAAACTCCTTTGCCCAATTCAAAAGTCTTCATTTAAAATTTGGAGCCGCAGTGGTTAGCGTGCCGGACTCACGACCGAAAGGGTGCGTGTTCGAATCCTACCATAGGACCAGCCTTGGTCAGCTACCGTGGTGTGTCCTTCGGCAAGGCACTTTACTCCAATTGCCTCGGCACTAAATAACCTAATTGTGTTGCTGTGCCGTAAAGCACCAAAGCAAATCATTTAAAAATATAAAATACTGGTAAATAATTTTAAAAAGCAACTTGGTAAAAGTAATACCTCTTTAATTTCCTGTATTATACGACTTAAATATAGGTACGATTATTGCGTAGGAATATTAGCACCATAGAAAATTGAGTGAAATATTTTACATAAGTATCTGCACTCCGTTTTTGAAATGCACATTTAAAAAGATAATCGATGATTAGTGATTCCTTATCGCATTTGTAATTTCATCCTCTGTTTTTTGATGATCTAGTTCTTCAATAATTGTTCCTTGATCCAATAAATCATTTTCATATATATCTCGTATAAAATCATTCGCTTCCCTGTTTGAAAATGCTTTGTTTTGATTATGCAAAGTATTGAAATATTGGAAAAAATTTCAGGCGAAATACATTCAGCATAGGTCACATTTTGCTTTTCTTAAAGCTATTCCAAAATTTCAAGGGATCAGAACTGTTCAAAATAGATAACTAATGTGATAATTCCTTTATGCATTGGAACTTTGCTTTTCTTACACATTTCTTATCATTTTTTTTTTCAAACATAAGTAACATATCAATTTCTCATAACATTTCCAATAAAATGCGTAATGCTTACGGCTATTCCTACATTCACTATTGAACCATACTTTATTTGATTCGGGTCTATAATCGGTAAAATACACACTACCGACTTTTTTTCTCCTTAGGACTTCTGAAGATACAGTTTTCCAAGGTCATCTAAAATATATGTAGACTCTCTCACAGCTATATCTATACCACTAGGCTTATGAACAGAAATATTTGATAGACGGTTATCAAAGGGGCATGGTTATTTTCTAAATCTTGAAGAAACGCAGCAGCATGTTGCGGATCCCATTTTTACCTGATTTTAGTATATTCAGCATTCACGTATTGAGAATCAAAAGCACTACAGTTGAAAGTAAACTCGAATGGTGAATGATCAGAATGAGTTATAATAACATGGACATACAAATCGGACAGTAACGTATTAGTACTATCAAAAAGGGAAATATAGTCTACAACACGACATTCACGAGGACCTTTATAGGTAAATTTACTAATCTCACGATCCGTAAAAAAAATACCATAACCTATTCTCAATGCAGTTACTTTACATCAGGCATGTGCAACTTCCTCCAAGGCGCGGGCCGGATAAGCGAGTTTTAAAGTCACGCCCTTTGATGTAAATATGCGAATAAAACCAGATCGCGGGCCGGATGCAGCCAGTGGGTCGTAGGTTGCACATGCCTGCTTAACATAAATCAAAGAAACAATTACCAAATATATGTGTACCTTTGTACATACAACCTCTTATATTATCATTATCAATATCAAAATCAATATGATTTTCGATAGGAACTTTGCACTTTGGGGAAACTACTACAATTTACAATATAATCAGGCTTTGAAGCAGTTCTGGCATTATATCTCCAATAAGTATGATATCATTGCCTTCAGATTTGTATTTTATGTATTTACATCATTCTGTATTTCATCAAAAGTATTAGTTATTAATAGTTTATATGTTGATGATCCCTACGGCGGCAAATAAAGAAAACAAATATGGATATCTTTTTAAAGATTACAGGCAACTTTATCTGATTTGCACCAGGCATAAATATCTCGATTTGAATGTATTAGTTTGATACTATTTTATTTTTTTCTCAATAGTAAATTACAAGCCCTCCACTATTAAGTCTTGCTTTTTATGAATTACAATGAATATGCAGGTTTATACCCTGCTCAATGTTTCGTAGACCTGTTTCTGATATAAACAATTACATCACATTTTAATACAAGCTCACAAAAGTACTTTGATTGATTCTTTCTTTTCTGCCAAAGTCCACAACATTCCATTCCAGAATTTGTAATCCACCTTCTTGTCCGACCTAAGCCTTCATCTGTCTGTCTGTCTCCGTAGTCCTTAACTCTGTATTGTTGAGAGACGGTGACTAAATATGTGATTCTTGGGCGAACCACTGCATGTTTTTAGGTGATCACTGATGTAGGTGATCGCTGGTAAAGGGCTGCCTCAAACACAACTTATGAGATTCTCATTACTACCACCATTTCTTCTTTCATTACTTTATTGTTTCTTTTTCTTTTCGTCTGTCTTTTTTTAACATGACATTGTTTAAGTATTACCCGTCATGGTTTCCCTACCTCAAACCAAAAGGACTGGGCAGGTCCTCCTGTGAAAGGACGGATATTGGACGTGAGCAAGCTACCTTCTTCGGCATGAAAGCAAAAGTTACATGGATCCAGATAAAGAGATGACAAATATGTAAGTGCTACCTTATTAGAGTCAAGCGAAGAATAAGTGTCTCGCTTTGTATGTATAGGACGTAGCGTTATTGATAAGGTTGCAAAGATGTTGCCAGGACCGATGATCTCGCAGATCTCTGAAAATAGTGGATTCTAAGGCTGATATAAGAACAACTTTCAAGTCATCATTCGGCGGGTGGGTTGGTGGTTTGTTTCTGTGCCCAACGGAGCATGATCACTTGATTGGTTTAGGATGCATGTGAGCCCTTACTTTTGAATGATTAATGAAACAAATTTTGAAGATATTGACTTTTGACAAGTCCGTATATCAATTAAATCAGTTTAATTGAAATCACTAACGTTTTGAGGTTATAAGGGGATGCGTGTAGAGATAGATCGGTGGAAAATGAAGTATATACTTAATATCAGTTTCCCATTACGATGGCCATTATTGAATTCTCTTTTCTAGTTTAAGTGCATCATCTGCTGTTCTCCGTTAAAATGTTCGTCTGTGTAAATAATAGAAAATATAACTTATCAGCGAGTCACAATGTGCATACGTTAAACAAAGACAGCGGTTTTCCAGTAAAATACCTGAAGATACTAAATGAGAATAGCGATACCTTCTCGAAAATACCTGTCAATAAGACTTTTCCCCTATAATTTATCGAAAACATATCACTTTACTTACGTGAAAATTGGACAAACATTTAATGCAGAGTCAATTCTCTTGATTTGTACTCGCATGACCTCAACAAGCATCACGTGCATGTAATTGTAAATGAACGTCATGTAAATCTCCTGTGGGCTTATAAATGGCGCTGTTGGATTTGAACAGTGTTCCCCAAGCAAGTCCGTCTTTCTTGCTAATTTCGCCTAATCAACCAACGACCTTCAAATCATGAAGAAGTTCACGATTGTGTCCAGTGAATCAGACAGGAGTGCATTCAACACAAGCAAACGACTTATGTCTCCAAATGATGAATAACTTGCATCTATTCTATATTTAGTTTAAATAGATAAAAGAAAGTGACAGAAAGAAACAACAACGGGAACACGAAAAAGGCAATGAAAAAGGCAATGGATTGTAAAACAATGTAATGTCCCAGTATCTTGCGTGTTGTTACGGATGATAGGTGTTAATCATGCAGTGTATTCAATCGCATAGATGCCAATGTCAATTCAAAAGTCTTTCATTTAAAACTTTAAAATACTGGTAAATAATTTTAAAAAGCAACTTAGGAAAAGTAACAATCTCGCCTTCTACGCGTAAATTCCTTCCTCTCCGAAAGACCCGTCTGTTCTCGCGTTTTACCATAATAAAATTGTTTTCAGGGCCTTTCTTGCTTAATCTATATGAGATGATAATTGTGCTGATACTCCGGAAGGACTGCTTTACAAGTTCTCTTTTCCTGCTGATAGCAGTCGCTTTCTATTGGAGTAATAGTTGTATTGTCTACAACGGCAGGATTTTTGCCTTCTTTTTGGCCTTCCCAAACTGTGAGCGCTGTCTATTTTTATTTCAGTATGTATGTATCAGCATTTAACGACATCTCAGCATAACAATGACCATACGATGTCATTCAAAAAGCAAAGTTCTAAAACTGAAAAATGAAGAACTGCACCAAAAAGTTAGGAAGATAAACCCTTCCAAATGAATGTAAATATGTAGGACAACAAGATAAGATATAAAATGTCAAGATGTTAAAATTCTGTAAAATGTGCATACAATAAAATATTAAGATAAAAGTATAAAATCATTCAAATATGTGGTCAAACTTTGTTAGATAAACAGCGTTCCCTTGAAAAGTCCAAGATTTCCGCGGGTGGTACGTCATCTTAAAGTTCCTTCATCGAATTCACATACAAAATTTTTTAAACAAACTTCTGTCTCACAGGGTGGAACTTGGTACACCCAACAAGAATGTGTTAAACTGTCAGAGGACACTGACAGAGTATGCACTCTGGTTCACCCTTCAGTACGTATACATGGGTCAGGTGTATGTCCTATACGTGATCGACACAATAACACATCATCTCCGCGATTTGTTCTATAAGAAGAATGCCACTCTCCAATGATGTGTTTGATATTAAGAAGGTTGTTTGTGGAAATTTCATCCTACATGCTTTTCCAAGCATAGAACATGCCGATTTTTATAATATTTGAAATCAGTATTTGGGATCTTTCATTCGGAAACGGGTGACTGCGGAGCACAGCTTTGGATGCTTTATATGTCCTTTGATTAACCTTAATGCCAGTGTAACTAGGCAGTTAATAGTACAAAATACTTTTTCCCCAGAATGTATGCGCAAATCGTGTTTTTGTATGATCTGGATATTAACGGATTGTCAAATTTAAGGTTTCGCAAGGCTTTCTGTGCGGAATTGTGAATCCGAAAAGATGATGAAATTGATTTTTTTAGAAGTTTTTATGTAGTTAAAATATCGGAGTATGGCTGTAATTTCTGTGGTAAAAATGAAGGCTTTATCCAATGACTGGCTCGATATGCGTATGGGGTGGTGCAATGGCAACTCCAACCTTGTCTCCATCTTTCGAACTGTATACAGGGACCTATGGCCACGATAGGAGGCTCTGATTTAATTGAATTTACTCTAAAAAAAATCAGAGGATTTGCTGAGGGCTTTTTTTTTAATTAGGAAAGATCAAATATTCTTCTTTTTTGGAGGAGGGGGGTTGGGGTTGATAACCAAGGTGAAACATAGTATTTTTCAGTATTTCCGACATCAATTTTTGTTCTTTATTTCAGTCTCCATTGGAATTACCAACTTGTTTTAGATGAAGTCATGCACTGGAGCGTTCATCTGATTGGGGTCCTCAAGGAAGTTCTCATCTATGCCAAAAAACAAAACAAAAAACGATAGACGAGATCATCAAGATACTCACGAAATCCTGCATTTACTTTGCCAAGTTCCAACATTTGACCTTTTGTGCCGATAAGATCACCTCTTAAATTTAAGAGGCTTTGCTCTATTTCGTCACTTCTGTCCATGACTGCACTGACCTGGCCTTCTATACGTTTCACTTTGGACGATAACGTTTTCTTGTTATATTTGGCGTGTCTGTGAAAGTTTCTAAATAACATATCCTAGCTTGCCGTTGATGTCTGACAACGCGATTTGAATATTGTCCATATTTTGTTGTGGTAGAAGAGAAATATACTGGGATATATAAAACAGGATGAGCATTCTCGATAACATTCGAGGTGGGAGGGATCTGAGTTGAACGTCGTGACGTCATGATTGCACGGGATTCACGTTCACTGAACTCTCGCAGTGAGTTTTAAAAAAATTCTTCGTGTTTCTTGCTCTGGCATCGTGTTAATATCATTCAATTATTCAAAACAAAATCAAAAAACTACACTCACAAGCTCACCGCTAATCCAAATTAAAACAAATAAACACTATAAAAGTTTTAAAAACGATCAGAGGTCGGCGGAAAAAAGCTGCTAAAACCACTCATGCGCACATTTCAGTAAGAGTATGAAAAGGTCGTCCTGTGGGAGAATTACTTGAAGCAAACTAATTCTTAAAACATTAAGCAACTTGTAAACAGGGGACCCCGGGTGGCCGAGTGGTCTAAGGCGCTCGCCTTTACAGATCACTGACATCTCACCTCTGTCCGCGTTTGTTCGGGCTCGGCCAACGTGGGTATGTGAGAAATCTTGCCAGTAGGTTCCCGTGGGTCGGTGGTTATTCCCAGGGATTTCTCGGGTTCTTCCTCCACCAAATATACTGGCCGCCATGTACAGCCTATCATGTGCTGAAAAATGGCGTTAAACCCATAACAACCAACCAATCAACTTGTAAACATATACGACAATTTCATTGTCAGCTACTTATTTAACTTCCCATGAATATTGCACGCGATAGGGGACCTATAGTGGGTTATTCTCGACGCCAGTCTTCACTAATCCAATGAGTTTAATGACGATCGGTATCTGCTAGGCGAAGCTCGAGGTTAACGGGGATTCAGAAAACTTCATTTGTTTAACCCCTTTTATTATGCAAACTTTATTTCCTGTAGAGCAAAATAAATTTAAGAAAGAAGATTAAATCATCGTGACGTTATTGATTTATTTTAATCGATTTCAACGTCTCTTCATCCAGTAAATTTCGAGGATTATAAATTCTGTCCCAATTTCTTTCAAATTCAATTTCCCGTAACCTAACAGGAGATAAAATCAGGACAAAAGCAGCCAATATCTCTAAATGTTCCCATCTTGCAATAAAGTTATAGAAAATTTCTGATTACCGTATATATTCGCGTATAATTTAGGTCCGAATGCAAACAACATAGACCCTGATCTGACGGCGCATAATGCGCCGGCAGATCCGGGTCAATGTTGTTTGTTCTACTGATTAGTCTTTACAAACTGCATCGACCCAGATTTGCCGGCGCATTATGCGATGGCAGATCTGGGTCTATGCAGTTTGCAGTTGGTGGAGATTTATACGCGAGTATATACGGTAGATATAAAAAAAATTGAACATATTGACAATTTCGCTATACATCACGTTCAATGCCTACGTCCATTGGAATAAAATTGCTATCAACATATTGACAATTTCGCTATACATCACGTTCAATGCCTACGTCCATTGGAATAAAATTGCTATCAACATATTGACAATTTCGCTATACATCACGTTCAATACCTACGTCCATTGGAATAAAATTGCTATCAACATATTAACAATTTCGCTATACATCACGTTCAATACCTATATCCTTTGGGATAAAATTGCTATCAACATATTGACAATTTCGCTAGACATCACGTTCAATACCTATATCCTTTGGGATAAAATTGCTATCAACATATTGACAATTTCGCTATACATCACGTTCAATGCCTACGTCCATTGGAATAAAATTGCTATCAACATATTGACAATTTCGCTATACATCACGTTCAATACCTACGTCCATTGGAATAAAATTGCTATCAACATATTGACAATTTCGCTAGACATCACGTTCAATACCTATATCCTTTGGGATAAAATTGCTATCAACATATTGACAATTTCGCTATACATCACGTTCAATGCCTACGTCCATTGGAATAAAATTGCTATCAACATATTGACAATTTCGCTATACATCACGTTCAATACCTACGTCCATTGGAATAAAATTGCTATCAACATATTGACAATTTCGCTATACATCACGTTCAATGCCTACGTCCATTGGAATAAAATTGCTATCAACATATTGACAATTTCGCTATACATCACGTTCAATACCTACGTCCATTGGAATAAAATTGCTATCAACATATTGACAATTACGCTATACATCACGTTCAATACCTACGTCCATTGGAATAAAATTCATATCATACGTAGTGGCAATTTCCAATCCTTGAATGATGGCATATACATTTCCAGTATGTATTGGTTTTAACTTTGTAGTAGTGATCTTCAAATAATGTGATCTAGGCACGTGACTGATGATAAAGTATGCAATTGTGTACAATGTCTTAGAAAGCAAAATTTGAACCATATAACCAGTGTAGTAATGCAACTCAACGCATTCATGAAAAACTATAACAGAAGAGAAGTGTTAAAAAATTTCTTCCGTGGTTTTAAAAGTTAGTTTTTTGTTGATATTCAGCATTAAAAATGTAGTCAATACGTCTCATATGCTTACAGCCGCCCGTATCCGTGTAGGTGTGAGAAAAACGACTAAAGTATACGAGATCTTTCACTGTTCCGAACATTAATGAGTTTCCCGGTCATGTGACTCTGTGTCGTCAGAGACGGGGCACCTGAATAATTTAGCTAGTTAACCTTGTTGTGAATTTATTTATGCCTGAATTTAGCAATTTTGGAAATAAACATTGCAGTTTCGAATATGGACTGACATTTTGATACATTAGAAATCCAGCTTGAGCCTTTGTCGAACGAACTCCTTGATTTTGAGAGCTCTGATGAAGCTCGTGTATCAGACGAGGCGGTGTTCCTAACAAAGTAATGTACAGTAACGGTGATGAAGGTAACAGTAACGTAAAAGAAATTAAAGTAATGGAGCAAGAAATTAAGTATTTTGCACACACAGTATTGATTTTGTTGAATAATTTTTTAAACAAATGTTGGTACATTTTGTTGTTTTTATTGTTGTTTATCCATTGACATTATTATGTAAATTGATGGCGCTGGTGTAAACTAATGGAACACCACTTGAATATACAGTAAGGTATACTATACTGTGGTAACAAATTTAAACACGACCTATAGTCATTTAACTAAGCATAATTATATTTATTTATTTATTTCTGTCTCCAGTTTGGAAACATTTTATTCATTGGGTTTTTTTTCTTCTAAGTTTGATTTAAAATATTTCTGTACAGTAATGGAGAGGAAATACAGTGACGGACCCGGAATTACATTAATGGAAACTAGCATTCTACACGAACAATATACAGATTATGGATGTTGATGAAATAAAATAGAAAGATATTTTTTGTTTAGTTTGTTGTTGTTATTGTTGCTCCTCTATTGACATTAATATATATGATGACGCTGGTGTACGATAATGGAACACCAATATGCAGAAAGGTATATACTATTCTGTGGTAGCAAATAAAAACGACGTATAGCCGTAAAGTCATGGAACTTGATATATTTCATAGTTATTCATCTATGTCTGTCTCACGCCAGCCCCAAGTTATGGTCTCCCCCCATCCCCCTCTCTCTCTCTCTCTCATGCACACGTCTATGTTTACCTTCAGTATGATAATTCTGAGACGGTTGTAAATATAAAGATTTTCATATTACAGGTGATTTGGAGAATTATCCTTCGTAATATTCTGGTATTTGTTCCTATTCTTACGAGTGTTTTGCTCACGTAAGCATACGGAATATGTAATAGTTTACAATTTATGCGCGTATGACAAGACTTCCACTGATAATTTTGTTATATAATTTTTCAAATGGGACAGAATCAAAGAAGAAAATGTATTAAAGAAAATCGTTGACTGTGAAATTGAGCTCATAAATATGCAATAGACGGTTATTAAATACATTCAATTTTAATAGCTTTTACGATCTGAAATCTTTTTCATCTAAGGGCCAAATGGTATAGGCGAAGATGACTCACTCAAGCTATCTACCGAATCTAATCTTGACCGTCTCGGTGATACGTTTGTTAACTTCAATTCACTGGCAATTCACTGATTTCAGATCGACCAAGCAATCGCGATTTTGTGTGTAAATCATATTGTATCGATTTTCCTAAAAATAAATCAGATCAAATCATTGAAAATCTATGTCGAAATGTAGATCCGTTAACAAGGTCTAGTCAAACCTTCTGCAAAGACTACTCTGAGGACAATCTGGAAGTGGTCTTGATAAGCAGGTAGTCTGTATATACAGGTTTTGATTTATGTATAAATGGGACCTATGGATCTTCACCCTTATACGCAGATGGTCCTTATATAATTTTTACTATAAAGATTATCTTTTATTTATTTATTTTCTTGACGTTACTTCTTATATAAATTTTTGTATCATGAAAAGCTAAATGCTGCATTTCGTTCTGGAGAATAGCATGCTAGACTATGTTCAGTTTTAAATAAGACCTTTATTTCGGTGCAGCTAGTAATTGCATATTTTGATCAAAACTTGATAATGCATGGAAAAAGGTAAAATTTGAATAAAAGCTATGTAGCGAAATGTTAAAGTGAACCCTAGCTATTATGTTACATAAATACGAAATATTAGGTAACTTAGCCGAACAGGGTCGTCACAATAAACGCCATACTTGGTAAAGATTTGTCTTCTCAAGTTATACCACGCCCTACAGTTTACACCTAAATTAATTTCAGTTGACCTTGCATAGGTCAATACGGGTTCTGAAACATTTATGAAAATTTCTGAACATATAATAAACACTATCTGCAATATTAAAATATGAACTTATGATGTTCAAAAAAGTAACTTCACGCTTATTTTTAAAATGTATTTGATATCCCAAAATAGTACATGTCTTCAAGGTGCTGATTTTGTAGACATTATTGTAATTTCTGGGCACGTATTAGGGAAAGAAAATTACTTGGTTTAGAACTTAAGTTCCCTTTGAACATTAACCCAAGAGTTAAAAGTTCAAAAACAGAAATCATGACATGTTTTCAATGTGTCTTAAAATGAAATCAAACCTGCTTTGTCGAAGGATATATTTCAATAGCACTAATTTTTCACCGTCTCTACGCAATTATATAAAATATAGCTTGCTGACGTAACAGCATCAAAGGTCTTATATGATGACTTAAGTACCCATCGACGACGAGAGGTCATATCATGTGACTTGTTTACACATCAACTTTGAGAGGTTGTATGCAGCAGAGTATGTTGGCATTTTTCCTCCTAAAACTAGCGTGCATCCGGCATTATCTTCCCACATCAGCGGTCGCACGCTGCTGTCCGTCTCCCGCCTCTGACGTCAAACACGCTCGGTTTCTGAAGATTTACGGAAATTATGCATACGAAGCGGGCACGCTTATTTTGACCTATTTTATAGAAAACGACTGGGTGCTTGACGATCGGACTTACTGCAAAGTAAAGCTTGCGTTTGGACATTTTAGTACATCCCAATAGATTGAATAACGCAATCAATTTTGAAGGCATTAGGCTCGAATTGTAAAATCACAATTGTCCATTCTATATGCCAAATGCTGACACGTGTTATATTCTATATGCCAAATGCTGACACGTGTTATACCATTCTAATCTTGCTGGCGTTATCTACAGATAAATCAATCATCCATTTATTTTCCAACTCAACATGTATATGATGTACAAAATACATAACGTTTTCTGATTCTTCCTAGACAGGTGCAGAAAGACTATAAAGTAAAAATGAAATTGCATATGATTGTACAACTAGAGAAATACAGCGAGAAGTAAAGGAGTCGTATCACATTTCATATACATCTAGAATTCTATATAGATACCTGCCATAGAGGCCACACACTGACTGGTAAATATATGGATAGGTGGATAGTAATATTTTCACTGGGTCATATTTTTGACCCATGACCGACTTGCTGCAGTACAATGGATGGATTAAATCAGTGGTTCCCAAACCTTTTTGATCGCGACCCTAAATACCATCTTTTGCAACCCAAAATGCAGTACCATTTGGGTGGCGACCCGGGGTTTGGGAACCACTGGATTAAATGCATCTTGCTCTAATCAGTCTTAATAGCATATCTTTTTATGAATCGATCGCGAAAATTCAACCGAAATGTGTAATCTACCAAAAATAATTACGGATTATCAATGGCTTTCCCATAATATATTAAACTATTATTGATTCCTATATTATTTCCACTGGTGTGGATATATGTTATTCAGTGGTAATAAAAGCAACATCAACATGACTTTTAAAACAAACACATTTGTGATTGAAATAAAAAAATGCCCTTTTCTTTTTATCACGATAGTATACATTTTCAAAAGATATAATACATATTTACCTTGAATTTCAATCGTTTCGTTTTCGTGATTCATCAATAAATTGAGCGCAAGATGAAAATGAGCTGGTTTTGGAATTGTCACTGATATCAACAGAGCGGGGGTTTTATATTTTATTTTTTAAAATTTATTTATTTATTTTTCCTCTCAAACTAATAAGTAGATTCTGTATCATTAGTATCGATGATACTTAATACGATTTCAGCGTGTTCTTGATATGAGGGACTTTTTATGTTTTTCAATAAGAAAGTGTCTTAGAAGCAAACGCGGCTGTATATAAATCTCCTTTGTCTTTTCTTTAGTTTGGCTTTTATTGTATGATGATTTATTGCAAAATTTAAAGAAAGACGGGTCTGCGCTTGATGTAAGTGCTTGTTTATTTTCATTGTGGTCGTAGTTGTTGCTGTTGTCCACAATAGGCGTGAGGTTTTTTGTATGGCCTTCCTGCCTTTACAAAGCAAAATACACTATCGATAGTCAGGAAAGGACTTTGTATTGACTCTGAAACAGCTGTCTCTGTTTTATGGTTGTTTTCTTTATTTTCAACAAAAAATCTGATATTTTTTTCGGCTATGAAGCGATCATCCCAAACTTTTTTTTTTTTTACACACATTTACGCATGAGCTGTTATGTTCGATTGGCTGATTCCATAACTGGTACTGCTTCTGCGATTAATGTTCCATCGATCTGGTGCCCTTCCAACTTAAATTAGCGCAGCTGAAATTTCTTTTAGGGATTAAAGTTTGTTTTTTTTTAATTGCTGATGTTCGACTATATTCATAAATTTCATAAATTCGCTTTGGTTTTCTGGAGTGATACTGTACAGTTCCTATATAGCACAAAATATTATTTGTTGAAACTTACCTCACCATGATCTCGAAACTGCGTCGAAGTAACGGGTAACTCGAACATAGTGATATACTTCTGATATGGAAACATATTATACTTCATATTGCTTGACAGCCAGAACCACTTGGCCACCAGGTTACGTACGCAAAATTGCATTCAAACATCTCTTAAGGTTATGCTGGTGATGTCTGCGTGTTACAATTTACCACGAAAGTGGTGCCTTAAGGGTTCAAAAACAATTTCGAGTACATAATGAATACATTGAATGACAATAGGCTCATTTCCGAATGCTAGTATATCAGAAGAAGGAAACGCTTGGATTGAGTTATTAATAGTTTTCACGACCACTACCACCATTATCATCACCATCATCGTCTCCGTCATCGTCTTCATTATTATCATCTGGGACGATCATATGGGGTTCGAGAAAAATCAAGAAACTCGAAATTGATGGGGTTAAACCACTGTCCCATTTAAAAGTGAAAGCGAAATATGATATATAAACTTATATTGGTATACGAGCTATGTAATCTTGAATGCAAATAGCTGATCTTTTACTAGTTAAAAAATAATCAAAAATATCGGCAGTCACAGAAAGGACCATGTACTTTAAGTTGAAGCAAAGCATATTCATGGAAATATTGTGCTAATGTATTACTGCCGCATAATAACTAAGACAACGAGAATTCTGCACTTTGCGGGCACAATCATGAAAGATGTAACGTTGGCCTGTTACATTGACCTTGAAGAAAGTACTATGAGAGTGGTATATGTACGTGACAAAACCTCAGAAATCGATATGCATACAGTTGACCAAGTTTCTATTTTTTTCCCACTATCACTATCTTTGGGAGTTTCCTAGTACCAGCTTCAAAACAAATTTGAGTAATATTGATTTTTTACTTGTACATATACATGTAGAACCGCGAAAGTCATATGCGATCAAATTTCATATGATTATCTTTAGCTGCTTCAGAGTCACAGCTCAGCCATGACAAACACTGATGTGATATGTGACCTATATACTGAAGACGAAGCCGTGGAAGTGGTAAATGACAGCTTCTAGTCTTGATTTTTAAAGGACAAAGTTTAATAGCACTAACTTGAACGTCTTCAGATTTTATAGTTCACAAACACAAAGTGTAACAGGTCAGAATGCATGGATGAGTCTAGTATATCCACCTCCCACCCACCCCCAAGCGGGTATAAAGAAAATAAGTTAGTAATATCTTACTCATAGTACTGCCGTCGTCCACCAGAATAATTTCTTCTAACAGGTGGCGTGGTGATCGGTTGACTAAGCTATAAACAGTCCTTATAAGTAGAGACGGCCATTCGTCATAAAATGGAATAATAACACTTGCCGATGGCAGATACTTAGGGTATGGTATTTTGCTGCAGCTGAAATTAGAATAAATAATATAAAAAAATAATATAAATAAATAAATAAATAAATAATATAAATAAATAAATAAATAAATAAATAAATAAATAAATAAATAAATACATGAAAATGTAGGTGGACATAGGAATGGAAGATATCTTCCAATCCAATTCCAGCTGGATGTACACAAAAGGGACAGAATGTATATATAAGGTCGTAACGAGAGAGAGAGAGAGGGGGGGGGGAGAAAGCTGTATAGTCTGTAAGTCTGTTTGTTGCCATTTGATTGGCCATAAAATCAAACAAGGGTTCCAAGTAACACAAGTTTCGTCTGAATGGTATCACTACACTAATAAAGCAAATCAGCCTATTGTAGTTCCGAGAAAATCATTAATATTTCAATCACCAACTCATACATACATAAAAGAGAATACAAATTTGCATATTTGACTGGTATGATAATGTAGGACTGTACCTTCTAGCTTTACCCGATGAGAAATGGTTACGGCCATTCGGCGACCGCTATAGTCTCTCTCTCTCTCTCTCTCTCTCTCTCTCTCTCTCTCTCTCTCTCTCTCTCTCTCTCTCTCTCTCTGTAGGGAGACCGCTATATTCTCTCATTGTAGGGAGAAAGTTCATATTGCCATCTCCTACCGATTATGTGGTTGTACCAAGTACATCCCGATGGATCGAACAATCATTTTAGAAGACATTAAGCTCAAATTTTAAGATCACAGTCGTGCATGCTATGTTCCAAATTCTGACACGTGTTATATTATCCTAATCTTTTTGTCGTTATCTATAGATAACTCACTCATCCATTTATTTTCTAACCCAACATGTATATGATGTACAAAATACAATTTCCAAGGTAAAGAACTATGATAAATATTACATCAAAAGTATGGAACAGATAATATGACAACATAATTAATGCCATAAAGTCATATTATCTGTGAAGTAACACAGCGGGGTAATTTTGAATTAATTCATTCATTCGTCATCTTTGGAATCCAATACTACAATGACATCATCTTAAAAGGGTGAATTACAGGAATTATATATCTCTAGTAAGATTCAAGATTCAAAATTGTAATCACCCAAGAGAGCAACTAACTTGGCACGCGAGGCTTACATCAAGAATATATATATATATACAAAGCAAACAAATGTAAAATCTGTAATATCTGTACATTTATATATTCAGTACAGCGAAATCCTAAAGTGTTCATTTTTCTTTTTTTCAAGATAAAGATAAAACTGTATATTGAAATCTCACTCAATCAAATACCTAATAATGACAACCATGTGCTTGATGCAGGCATGTTAGTGCAAATCCTAAGGTCTGCACTAAGAGCTCATGCATTGCACTTTAGATTGCCATTATATAGCAGCCAATCATATTATGCCAATATCTCAAGCTAAAACCTTTGTGGTCATTCCTAAAGTCTCTCCATTAAGTACATTGGGTTCCTGGAAAAAATATAATTATAATTTTCTAAACTTCTGGAAATACTGAGTTTGTAGAATAACTTTTGCTTGCAACTTTATTATCTGTCCTTTTACTCGTCTATAAGTTTGTCTGTCCATCAGTTCATTCATCTATCCGTTCGGCAATTGCCCATCCGTCCGTTCGCCCTTTGTTGATTTGTCCGTTTGTCTGTTTATCTATTCGTCCGTCCGTCCATTCGTGTTTACATCCATTGATCGATATGCAAGCTATTTGTTCCCCTCCCTGTCAATTAATTTCTCTGTCTGTCTACCCATTCCTCCTTTTTATCCATCTGTTGACGTGCTTGAATGCCATTCTAAACAACCGTATGTTTGTGTCGTCACAAAGTTGATTGTTTGTGTCGTCTTCAATTTTTTTTGTTACAACAGAAGATCTATTTAAAATGTAATACACCACGAAAATTTCTTTTCATATCTGACGTTTGAATGCATATAAATCGAAAAATAAAACTCCAAACACACTTGCTTAATGTTGTATTGATTGTTTTACATCTGGTCGAACATCCAAGCTCATCACAAATAAGAAACAGCAGGTAGCCATATACATGATTTCAGAAATGCAGCGATTGTGAGAAGAAGCAAAATTATTTTGGTGCATTAATACGTTAATATTATCTTCATGTGTGTGTGTGTGTGTGTGTGTGTGTGTGTGTGTGTGTGTGTGTGTGTGTGTGTGTGTGTGTGTGTGCGTTCTGTGTGTGTATTAAGAGGAATGTTTTATGGCTTAGACGAAAACGAATTTTATTGCACTGGCGTATAACGCGATCAGTGTCCTTTTCATAATTTAATTCCATGAAATATATACCCATTCTAATCACCCTATCTTATCCTTAGAGCCGCCGTAAGGGGCAGTAACTCCCAAAGCATCAAGGGAACACATTTTTTTAAAAATACTAAAAATATATACTCTCTCTCTCTCTCTTTCTCTCGCTCTCTCTCTCTCTCTCTCTCTCTCTCTCTCTCTCTCTCTCTCTCTCTCTCTCTCTCTCTCTCTCACACATACACACACACGCTACTATGTAAAATTAGATACATAATTGTATTCAATCATATTTTCCAGTAACACAGACAACTAACAATAACAGTTAAAATGAAGATGAATTAGGGTATTTGATGTGATTAGTTATAATAGTAAGTGCGATATCTGTAAGTAATAAAAACAATAGCAAAACTAACTAAACTTTGTTTACTAAAATAAATATTTGTTATAAATTGAATAATTTCACAAAGAAAATAGTTCCCAATGTTGCAACTGAGAACCGTCGGCGCTTGATGCAAAAAGCCTTATAATGAATTTTAACAAACGTTTGCCATATTCAAAAAACTTTAGAATAATATAACTAATAAGAGTCATATCAGTTTTGATAAACATAAACGGAAAAGAATATGAACTTCTACCCCTTGCACGTCAATGTATACACTGTAGTTCACAAACAGAACACGTAATTCACATACGTAGGACGTTGACGCATGTCATTTGATAATTTACGCTGGATATGACGTCATCATCCTTTTTGATTAAAACACTGTCCTTTGCTCACAATCATTAAACAGAAGAAGATTGAAATAAAAATAAATTGCATGGTTTGACAAAGATCAACAAAAAGACTAAAATTCGAACCCTCGATATAGGTTTTATTAGACGCCTAAACCACAGCATGGTCTCACCTTGTTTATTATGGTAAAAACTGCCGATGTCATAATCTTTCGCACAAACATTTCTGTTCAATCTTATTGCTATGGTTACCTTAGTTAAAAAAAATTTAAAGCATACCCCGAGAGCTCGTTTATAGTGCATTAAATTGTGAGATGGTGTTACTGAATTGTGTGCACAAAGTTGCCATTGTTTTGTATTTTAATATAAACGAAACAGAAGCAAAATCCTTCCATTATAATAACCCAACTTGTGCATGTGTGTAAGTATGTTTGTGGGTATAGTGTGTTTAAACAATGCGATTGTTTTGAACGTCTGAGGCATCACTGAGGACAAAAAAAAAAACACACGCAGGAGATTTTATTTGCATTGTTAAAACAAAACTATAAATTGGAAGATATGAACGGAGAAGTGTTAAAGGAACTTTTTAATTGCCTTAGTTACAACGAGTGATTAAGAAAGAAGACGACGTTTACGATATCGAAATCATTCACGATCGAAGAACACGTAAAGTGGGAAAACGTTGATTCCAAGAAGTGAAAGTTAGTTGGAAAGGATATCCATCCAGTTTTTATTCTTGGATTGCAGCTTCACAAGTCAATGACTAAAAAGAAGTAGAAGTTACCACCATGCTGTTAAACACAGCAGCTACCTCTCGTTCTCAGAGTTCCTCTCTTCAACAACTAAAAACAACAATCGCTGTGGGTGTGGTGTGGAGAACGTGTTCCTAAATATCAAATCGTCTTTTTCTGCCAAATCTTTGTGACGTATTGTGTCATTGGAGTAGCCATTGGAAATTTGAGTTTGCAACAAGGAGATAATTGTGGACCATTTTTCTGAGTAGTTGTACTGTTTATCTTCTTCCTAGTCCTTCGGTGAAATATACCGATAGTAACAACAACAACAACAACAACGGTAGCCTTGCTGTTAACGCCAGTCACTGTTCTTCCAATCACAGTAGCAACCCTCTTTTTGGACCATTTGGAAAATCATTCTCCTTTGACAATGAGTGACTCTTCGGAGACCAGAACCATTGAACTATGACTATTTCATTTTATTTACAGTACCTAGTGACAGTTCTATGGATGTGTTTCCCAACAACACATTATGTTGTTTCACAGCCAAATTACCTCAATCCATACAATTGGATCACGAAGCTCATTGTGAAGTAGCTTTGGTAGAAATCGTTTATCCCTCTCAAGTCAAGAATGTGGTTGGAGATCAAACCACTTTCCTCGTCGAAATATTCAAGAACACTTCGACAAAAATGATCCTGGTTATTACGAATCCAAAACACAATCACCAGCGAATCCCAAGTTTAATATCTATTCCGTGAGAATTCATGCAGGATTTTATTTTAATGCTCAGCATCTCGTCGAAACGATTTCAGCTATTTTCAACGATCGATTTGGCAAAGCACCAGAGAAACCTTGCCGAAGTGTGCTAAACGAGTACCATAAATTCGCTCACCGGCTTAAAATGTATTTTCCGACGGCAAAACGCTGTCTCTCAGATTTTCTCCCAGTTTATTTGCTATTCTGGGTGGAAACACGAACATAGCACCGCATTCAAAAGACATTCACAACAGCGATCGATTCTACAAGTCTTTTCGCTACCCAGTCGAATTGAACGAAGGACTAAATTTATTGTTTGTGTACTCGGAGGTGGTCGAGTACAACTTGGTGGGAAACACAGCCGCTCCATCGCTAAGAGGCATTCCTTTCAAAGTGGATTCTGCCATCGCTGCTTACGAAGAAGGTGGAACACGTATCACGTTCACCGAGAATTTGTACATCCTCATTATCTTCCTGTCAGTAAATCGTATTTTGACAGCGTCAATATTAGTATAAAAAGAGATCTTGGATAAAATATTATATTCTGGAAAGGAAACGTCACGGTGAAACGACATTTTTGAAAACGATTCTCCAGCGAATTGTAAAAACAGATGTATCCAGTGTACCAAGGGGTCGTTCGACAACGAGGACGTGATTGAGGAGTTATATCAAAATCAGCTTTTCGTACGGTAGTACCCGTCTTGAAACCTATGGTCACGCGAGAATTGCACGCTTTAAAAGATGCAACTTTGACGCAAGGAAAAGAATTTCTCCAAAACATACTCATCGACCAACAAAGTCCTACAGAAGCCTACCTGGGAGCAGGAAAAATTGCTTCAAACTGGAAAAAACATTTTGGGTCGCTCAAACACCCCTATAAATTCGATTCACGCTTCTGGCGAAGGCATTAATTCCTCCTCTACGCCAGAGCAAGGACAAGACATAAAGAGACGTCGAAACCTTTTCAGACTTCATAGACACGATCAGAAAACGAAGAAGAAAATAACAAGAAGAACATCTATCAGAGAACAGGACATTTTTTATTACTTAATGAAAAAGAAGGGGAAAAAATGATGCACCGAGATTCTTGCGAATGTTCCAAGTTTGAACTCTATCTGTTTGCCATGCTACCAACAATGATGACGATGCAAGAATCCCAATATGTATAATTTAATCCTGTGTCGTCTTTGACCACCTCAGCACATATCGAATTTGAAATCAAAGGACAAACCGAAGGTTACATCAATCTGAAAAACGGTGTCTTGTACTGAAAGTCAAAGTTCTCAAAGTGGACAGCGTCAATTCATGTGAAGATGCCAGAGTGGCCCCCGTCAACAATTTCATGCATTCGTTGTTGTTCAGCGAAGTGGGTTTGTACTTTAATAACAAACTAGTGAGCAGCAGCATAAATACTTACCCTTACTGAGCTTACATGGAAAATCTCTTGACGCATGAAAAAAAAAGCAAAAAACACACATCTGGATGATTCCGTGATATGAAAACCTCACACATTGGATGTCTTCAAAGACACAGGGTTGACAGAACATGACGTTCGTCACAATGTTGGATTTAACGACCATAGAAAGAAAATCAAACAAGGACGCAGTTAAGAAGTGACGGATATTTTGCATTTGGACATGTGGTAGCAAGAAAAGTATTTGTTAATTCAGTGAATGTACGCCTGAGACTGAATCGAAGTAGTACCGTGTTCCATTTGATGGCTAATGCTAACGAGTACAAAACAATCATCGAAGAAGCCAGATTTTATGTGCGCCGTGTGGACGTCTTACCTAAAGTGGGAAACGACATCAGACAAACTCTGACCAGAACGACAGCCAAGTATCCTCTAAGATGAGTAGAAGTGAAAACCTTCATCATTGCCTCTGGAAGTCACCCGAGATGGCCAGACGTGGTGTACCGGACGCTTTGAACGTAGCTTTAAACAGAAAAATTACTTTAGATCTTACTCGACACTGTTTGAAGCCACAGGACAGTTAGGTACCAACAGCAGCCACGGTATTTCGTATGACGATTATGCATGAGGTTATTCTTTTTTTGGATCTGATTTCACTCCAGACCAAGGTAGCGACAAAGAACATTTCCACCCTGTAAAATCAGGACAACTTCGTGTGGAACTTCAGTTTGCAGTAGCTCTGACAAACACAGTGAACGTCATCTTGTATGCAGAATTTGACAATACTCTGGAAATCAACTGTTTGAGAGAAGTGATCCTAGAGTATTAGAAGAAAAGATGGAACACGAAGAACCTATGGAGATAGGCGATGCGGATGTTTTTTTTATCCAGAAGAATAAAAAGAATAAATACAGTCATGATGTCAAGATGGCCAGAACAAGAACAACATTTAGTCTCCTGTTTTGCTACTGCATTGGCTGAAAGAATCACCAACCTGACCAGAGAACATTGTTATGGATGTTAAATCGATTATCCTAGTCAGAAAACAACATGACAAATGTTTGATGATAAGTGGAGAAGAAAGGTTGGAAGAGTATCTTGAAGAGGCATGGACAGTCATGTCAGACGAGACAAGTTTAAGAAAGTGGTATAAGGACTTGCGTGACCATTCCTTACTTCCACTGACTTCTCTGCAGACGAAACATATCGAAGCTCTCTTGCAACAGAGTACAGAGACTACCCTTTGTTCATCGACTTACTTGACAGAACTTTTCAAAGAAAAAGTCAGGTGTGAATTAATGACTTATCATTACATGTGAAGACAAAATGGATACTTGGGAACTTCATTACCTTCTGATTCACAGCTACTACAAGCTTCAAATCCTGTGGTGTGTGCTAAAGATGAACTTCCCCATCGAAAACCTAAAGATGTCCAAGCCTACATCATCAACACAGACGACAGTCATCGACCAGGAACCCATTGGGTAGCCGTCTACTTTCCCAACGATTACAGTGTGGAATATTTTAATTTTCATCCATTAATGACGACATCATTCGCTTTATGAAAGGAAATGCTGTATCTACTCGATTCAATGATGTGAGATTACAAGAATCAGATTCCATGGTGTGTGGACAATACTGTGTTTATTTTCCTGATCAAATCAGTCTCGGATTTCCCTTAGAACATTTAGTGACTTGCTTTAATCATGAGTACTCTACCAATTATGATAAAATAGAAAGATGGTTTGTGAACATTTTGGTTGTCTCTTTTCTTTAGCTCAGAAACGTAGTGTGGCAAAATGGCAGTGACTTCGATCATTAGAAGTCAAGTTTGACTTCACAGCGTTATCAACCCTTTAAATATGTTCATGTTTATAAATGTTTGTTTCTTTGTATTCCTGTTTGAGTTAGATAAGCTTCTTCTTATTATTAAACACGTTGATTTTGAAAATGAATGATGTTGTCTTGTTTTTGTTTTGTTTTTTTGTTGTTGTTTTTTTTTTTTTTGGCTGTTTTGTTTTTTTGTTTAAAACAAATTGTATTAACATGCTCTTTCGCATTTCTCTCTATCGATCTTGGTCGTGTTTTCTTACGCGTCTGCGTACCGAATCTGAGGGATGTTTACCTACACGTCGGTGCTTCTTCCATATAAAGCTGTGCTATCACCAGTCTGGCCAAGTCTTCAGTCAGCAGAGCAACCAGCAGCACGTAGGAGTAATTGGACTAGAGATGGATGCGATGCTTAGGTCTTAGGATTGCCTCGGGGTGGAGGCTACGGACTCAGGCAAGAAGAACTACTCTTCTGCTTACATGGGAGGAGAATTCCAACGACTACAGAAGCAGTAGAAGTAGCCACCCAAGAAGACCGGGACAGGGAGGAAAACCGCAGGATCGACAGAAACAGCAATCAACGCAGACTCAGCCGATACCGAGCGTCCGCCCCCCACCGTGTAACCCAGACCAGCAGTACCTCCACCTCCAATAACAACGCCACTTCTAGCCTCTAAATTCCCCGAGGCTAGGACGCAAACTCCGCTGCCACAAAGATCGACACCAGTTTAGCAGGGGGCAAGGCAGGGAAGGGAGGAGGAGAGAAATGAAGAAAAAAGAAAACAAGAGGCACAAGAAGTAACCATGAAACTAGAGGCCGAGAGGAGAAAACCCCACACGCCAGCAGCGACGCAGTCGGCAACGAAAAAGCATGGACCACTGATAATATAGCCGGAACTAGAGCGATGGTAAAGAAGATACAGCAGAAACAGCCTCAGCTACTATCGCCCAAACAACAAGTGTCGGCGTACCTTGACGACCAGGTCATGGAAATGGGACTGGGTGAGCTGTTGGAGGATAGGGAAGCAACGAGACAGCACATAGAAGACTTCCGGACGGTCTCGGCATGCTCTAAGAGATGAAGATGTGACGGGTTTCTAAACAAGACACAGAAATCCAGCTTCTCCAAGGCAGCTGAAAACATGCGAGCCCTTGGGGAGGCGTATAGAGGATGCCCAATCCCGCTAGCTGCACTCATCTTGAACGAATTAATGCAGTCGTGGAAGATGTCGTCACAGCCCGTCACAGTATGGCCGCCGATGAAAAACCTAGTGGTTGTTGACCTAATCGACCCAGACAGCATGAAGGGCCTTTTCAGACGCAAGTTCGAGCCGCCCGAATACCTGAGGCCATACCTGTTTCCAGCAACAGAGGTTACACCTCAGCTATTTTAAGGGCTAATAGAATTGCTTCAATTGCCAAAGGGTTTTCTTTTGGGTCTTGAAAACAACTTTTTTGTAATATGCAAATACGATCCATTTAAACACCGTTCCAAAAAAATCACTTGTTATTTTCAAATTAAGATCCCAAAATTTTATCAATAGGGTTACATTAACCCGGAAATTATGTACTTTTCTCGGAAAATTGGATGTACACAATGTACACTAAATTCCAAAAATGAGATTAGGTAATTCTTAAAACTGCTTAAATGCGATCGCAATTACAATATGTGGCTAACACACAATTGGTATTAGGGACAGCCCGACTTAGCTAAATGGGCAGAATTTGATCATGTACGTTCATTTCGTTTTAGTACTTTCGTCACGCATCGCGCCACCCTTGCCGAGTCCGTGCAGCCTGCCACTCCAGACATCAATTAAGTAGTGCGTCGTGAAGAGCACTGACAGGAAGAACGCCATCTTCTTAAAAATGGCGCAGGACCTAGTAGAAGATGTCCTGTACGACGAAATCAGCAAGGAGAAAGAAGACTGAGAGGAGAGACAGAGGCAATAGCAGAGGCAGCAGCAACAACAACAACAGCAAGAAGGAGAAGAGGTGGTGTGTAGAATGGAGACAGAGGACATCTCTTTCTCCTTCACGAAGAAGCGTCTCTGTGCTGTGATGAGACCGATGGTGAGACGTTAAAATCCAGGACCACTTACCAAAGCAAAACGGTCCTTTTCAGGGCCACCCAGATCTCTAGAATAGAGAGATACTAATCATTTGCTAACAAATTTGTTTTTGTATGTTTTTTGTATGTCTATGTCTTCTATAACAACTAAAACTTAAAACCCTCACCCACTCTCTTGTGTTTCAGCATGTTTGTATGTATGTGTAGTATGTCTTTGTTCCCCCCCCCAAAAAAAAAATTCTTAAAACTTAAAATCTATTCCCTTATAAAAATGTGTGTTTGTTGCGTATAGTGTGTATGTATAAACGCTCCCCACCTTTGTCTAATGTTAAACCTACTATGTGTAAGAAAGTGTAAAGAATGATATCTTTAATGTCAGCGCAATTTCTGTGTGAGGAATGTATTCTGTGTGAGGGATGTTTTCCATCACGTGCCTGCTTAAAGCATAAAAAGCCGCGCGTTCACCAGTGACACCATTATTCCACATTCCAGTAAGCAACCAGCCGTCGAGCCAGTAACATCGCAAGATCAGATCTGCACCTGCTATGGTAGGAAGAGGGGAGAGGGCCGCCTGTGGTGTGGCACGGCTGCCACGTGCACCCAACGACAAGCCGACTACTTGTAATAAATGAAGTACGGGGCGTGGCTGCAGATACGGGACAGACCGTCACAGAAGTGAGCTGACCCCACCCCCACCCCAATGAAGTTGAGGAGTACTAGGAAGTTCTACGAATTTACCGAGAAGTGCTCCGACGCAGCGGGTGCCAAGCCAGGCCATACGTGCAGCATGCCGGGAGAAGAAGCCGCCAGAAGAGTGGAGGGGAGAGGGTGACTGCAAACCAGAAGGCTAGTTATGCTGTCCTTTCAGCTATACTGACGCAGTACACCCGCCACCTACCACCACTAAAGCCGACTCCCCTGTGACAGATGCACCAAGACGACTGGAATTGAATCAGCCTGCCCAGGACTAAAAGACCCAGTGAGAAGTTCTCCGGTCCAGTGGTAGCCTGATCAAAATTGCCTGACTGTATGGGCTTTTCAGTTTGGATTGTGAAAACCCCTTTTGATTATGCTTTATTAGAATACAAATTTGGCCGTTTTTAACCACCGTCGAAAATATAACCTTGAGTTAAGTAATGTGTGCGTGACACTAAATTTAAATGAGTTACTTGTACTCGCTGATTTGTGGTTATTTTTTATTTATTTATTTATTTATTTATTTATTTTGAAAATTATGTACGCAAAATTTAAAATTGAATGATAAAATAAATAAAGAAATTTGGTACTGAAAAGATTGTCATAATTATACATGTGGTTAACACGTAATTGGTTGTTAGGCGAAGCCCGATTTAGTTAACTGGGCAGAATTGAATTATGTACGTTCGTGGCGTTCCAGAACTTCCATGCCGCTTCGCGCCTCCCTTGCCGAGTCCGTGCAGCCTGCCTCTCCAGACATGTAATTGAATAGCGTGCCATGCACGCAGTAATGCGTCAGATTGGTTTGCAGACCGGCAACTCATCTGACGAGTAAAGTACACACCCTCCCATTTCGCGCCGCCAATGAACCCTCAAGGTGGGGAAACCATGCAGCGAGGGAGTGGTATGTATTAATTAAGTAGGGCGCCGTGGGCCCATTAACCACTCGTACATGGCCGAATGGCCGAACACGAGTATAATGTAAGTCAACAACAGTGATACCATTCATCGTCGATCGTGTTTACAAGAGAAATAGCAGAACACTACAAAGTGGGAGACTTAAACACTGCCATGAGCCTATCGGGCAGAGTGGAACACGTTCTGGGTCAGGTTGAAAAACTGGAGTACTACCCCACCAAACGCCATCTAAAGAGGGAGATGACCTTCTTTAAAAACAACGAAGGCCCTTATAAGTGAGGTCATCAATGATTTGGACTTCAAAATCTGTTCAACATTATATATGTCATCTTGTTTTTCGTATATAGATAACTCTTTGTCATAAAACATGCCCTTTATACCCTTTGCCTTTGTCATAAAACATGCCCTTTATATCCTCACACTTTGTCATAAAACATGTCCTTTATATCATCACCCTTCAAGTCTTTCAGATTGTAAACGACTGATTACTTGATTGATTTTAAATATTTCTTCTGTAACTTTAGGAAGTTAGCCTTATCAAAAATTGTTTTGTATTTTAAAATTCTGACTGTTTCACCGATTTGGAATTTAGGCGTTAAAAAAACGAATCAGTTGTCAAGTAACCAGATAGATTGATCCATACTTTTGAGTAATGTCTATTGATGTGTGATGAGTGTTTGTTTTATTATTTATTTTCTCATCCATTAATTAGATTTGGTTAAACGTCAATCCATTTTCTGGTTTCATCGAGGAAGTTTTTCCGCATTCAAGCCTTCAGAGTTCTGTTAAACCTTTCTAATACAGTTGCTAGAGACAAAGCAATAATTTATAGTGTTTTATGTAGTGCACTGATGATAGCAGCTTTCCTAGATTCTTATCCTTAAACATTTCATTTCTTCTAATGATAATTTTCACTTAATTTTATAATTGATTATTTCAATATTTTCTCTAAACTTGTTCTGCAACTGTGTTAATGTCCAACTAATTGCACTCCTTTACTTTCGGCTCTTTCCAAATTGTCTGCAATAAATTTCTTTACTTTGAGTCTGTTTCTTTGCTGATGGCTCTTCAATCTGTTTTTCATATGTGTCAACATCACTGTTCATAAAGTCTGCTTTTATTTAACAACTTCTACAGTATTTACCTAGTCTCATAATTCTCTTTCCTCTTCTGTGGTAAATAATCGTTTCACTAAAGTTAGACGTTTTTCTGATTTAAATTCTTCGGTGGTGTTCTTCAATTATAGTCTCTGCTTCTCTTACCTGGCCATCAAACGGCTCATTTGTGTCTATTATTTCCGTTTCTGTTTCCTCAGGCATATGTGTTTGTTTCTTGGTACAAGAGTAGATTTAAGCTGATTTTTTAGTGTCTTTACCCTCTTTAATAGGCATCACCCATTTATTGACTACTCTTTACTGACACTATGCAACCAACAAGTTTCTGTCAGTGATAGATGCTAGTATTGATTTGCTGTTGCATTTCTACAAAATTTGAACTGCTGTACCATCTGGTTTTACATAATAGAGTGTTTGGTTTGGTATTCTAAGGCTGTTTTTATTTATTTATTTATTTTTTTGTTTTCAAGTTGTACTATAATTGGCTCACGCCAAGGTCTTCCTTGATGGCCTCATTGTACAGATCCAAGAACTTGTAGTGAAATACTACTACCTTCCCCTGAGCAAACTCTTATAAACGTCCTAGACGTCGATCATATCAATCATGAGCACGATTTACAGTGTCGTCAACATTTATTTGCTTTTGATTGTGTACCACGTTAGCATCGTCATACAAAAGATTGATTTTTTTCATTTCAGAACCTTTACCCTCAGCCATCTTTTCGTTAACTAAATAGCGAAAACACATGTACAAACGGCATAAAGAATTGAGATTAATCGAATACAAAAATAGCAATAACCCCATTTCTCCAGATTTGGAAGCGTAGAAACAGGTTTGGTTTCGTTCTTTAGCGCACAGCAACACAAGTAGGTAATTTAGTACCGAGTCAATTGGGGTAAAGTGCCCTTCCCAAGGAAACACCACAGCAACTGACCCAGTCTGATCGGACGGTTGGATTCGAATCCGGACTCGTTTGGTCGCGAGCCCGGAACGCTAACCACTGAGTCACCGCGACTCCTGTCTCTATGAGTCGCCTCTTACGACATCATGCAGGAGAGAGCATCGGGATTATTCTACACTCCCGAGTATGCAAGGTGTGTTACTGTGTATGTGTGTGTGTGGTGGTGGTGGTGCTGGGGGAGTACAAATAGGAATTGGAAATAGTTTGCAAATGGAACATACAAAGAGACAACCGGTAAATATTTCATGGAAAAAGAGTTTGAAAAGATGAATGAGAAACAAATCAAGAAGACATATGACAACTTTTAAATGATAGAGCTGCTAACATCTCCAAATCATTGTTAGATGTCGATATTGATACTGTAATATCATTAATTAGAAAACTTGTTCCAATCCATTATTGAGATAGTTTGCAGAATAATCTGAAAGATGATTACATAACATAAACTAAATTCCATTACTTCAGCTGATTTTTGTCATGTAATCATGGTTTGCCTCTATCTGCAATGAATAGTAGTTTTATAGCATTCAAACATATCAATTTCAGAAAGTGAACATAAAATAAGGAACCTAAACTTGCTGAAATATATCTAATTCAAATGTGTAGTGGTTGCATTGTTTCAGATGAATTTTGGCCTTTAACCAAAATTGTTACATTAGTTGTAATTAAAGGAGGGAGTGCTTATCCTGCGATGAAGCTGATAATGAAAAACAACGGAGACAATACTGTTATAAATCTCTTCAATGATGAAGTTAACCATCTTTAATAATTCAACTTGTTTCATATGCTCCTCAATCTCTTTCTCTGTTCACATTTTTGCAGTTACAGACCTGTTATCCTTGGCAATCTCACATCTTGTGTTTGACCAGTGGAAACATCTCCTTGGTTGATCTAGATCAGATGGATCAAGTGATATATTATAATCTTTCTAAATCTTCATCGTTGGACCCTTCTGGTTTAGTAAAGTTTAATCATCTTTGATAGAAATCAATTGAGTATGTTCAATGTGGTATTAATGTTTTCTCCTGGTACAGATAATATTCTGTTATTTGCTAATTCTTATACAGTGCGTTTTTTTTTAATTGAGGCATCTTTGTGTAAAGGATTTTGTATAGTAATCTCTGTTTTTATTTTGCCATCTTTTCGGATAAGTTTTCTTCTGCTTTTTCTCGTTATACAATTTTTAAACTTGTATTCTGCTGTATGTCTTTTCACAAGGTTTGCAGTAGCCGCCAGTTTTCTAAATGTCAGCTAATTGCCCTGAAATCAGACTCTTTAATTGACCAAATTAGACTTAAAATCATTTACCACTATTGCAAACAGGAACAATAGTAACATCTGTCATCACCAAGGTGAACAGTAACAATGACCTAATAAGCAAGGCGAAAAAGATATCAGTGATAATTAAATAAAACATGTGGTTCATTTTGTTTGACAACATCTACAAAGAGATTATATTACAGTTGATGTAATCATATAGAGGAGAGATTAATTATATAGCGATTTAGATTACAATCGATGATTGGAAAACAGCGCGGGGGAAGAAAAAGTTTCCCTTCGTGTCTATCTATGCAAGATCCTATTCTGGGACATTTAAGAACATACACAAAGACAAAATTAGACCTTAGATGCAAGAAATTTTGTTTAAAAAATGATAATTTTAACCATGCAAATTTAGTCATGCAGAAATATCAGCACCCTTAGACTATCATTCCATATATATCAGAAATTTTGACCTAACATATCGGCATAATAATGAAAAATTGTCCATGTGGTCAGTCCAATAAGGACCTAACATATCGGCATAATAATGAAAAATTGTCCATGTGGTCAGTCCAATAAGGACCTAACATATCGGCATAATAATGAAAAATTGTCCTTGTGGTCAGTCCAATAAAGACCTAACATATCAGAATAATAATGAAAAATTGCCCATGTGGTCAATACAATAAGGACCTAACATATCGGCATAATAATGAAAAATTGTCCATGTGGTCAGTCCAATAAGGACCTAACATATCGGCATAATAATGAAAAATTGTCCATGTGGTCAGTCCAATAAGGACATAATATTGTATATCAGCTATTATAAAACTGGGGTTTTTATACGGATTTGAAATAGGTTTAACAATTAACTTTCACTCATGCAAAATGATCAGCACTGTCAGATTTTCATTGAATATATATATATATATATATATATATATATATATATATATATATATATATATATATATATATATATACATATATATAATTTACCTGTTTTAAGAATGTTTATCAATTTTTCCTACTTTCTTTCTTCTATTTTTTTCCTTTGTTTGTATATTTCCCCGTCATTCAAGAATTTCTCTTGCCTTTTGTGTTTAGTGTTTGTTTTGTGGCTGTTACTTGTTTCTTCTCCTGTTTTGCATTTGCGCCGTTAGAAATTTTTTTGTGAATATATATATGTGTGTGTATATATATATATATATATATATATATATATAGAGAGAGAGAGAGAGAGAGAGAGAGAGAGAGAGAGAGAGAGAGAGAGAGAGAGAGAGAAACTCTGACTACTCTTCATTAAGGGTAAGCCTACCACAGGTTGGTTTTCCAAAAGTTCCCATAGTATTCACTAAGTGAAGACTGTAATCACATGAACATTGAAACTTTACCTTCGCAAAGTTTGTAATAAGCATTACATAATGTACAGGGAAAGTCTTCTCTTTGCATTTACATCGTTCAATTTGAACTACTGACACAATGTTGCCCAAGGCATCCTCATATTAAGTCTTTCCTTATGATCTTAAAGAGCACTGTAAGAACATATAGGTAATATAGGTGAGACAAAATAAACACAATGTTGGCTAAATGAACTATTCACATTCCTAATGCAAATTTTTTTATATAATTTTGTGGAGAGGCAACTCAAATATAGCTAGTTAAAGTTCATTCCTTGATTGGAAAATAGGGGCTTAGCCTCAATGTGTCTTAGGGATTATGTAGTCTCTGATGTCAAACTAAACAGTTAGGATGGAATCATTGATGAGGTAGTGAAGGCACAACCAACATTTATTTAGAAAATGCCCGTTTGAATTTTTAATGATAGTGTCCTAACCAGTAACAAGGAAAGGGATCGTGTAGTTTCTCATCTAACATTAACCGGAATGTAGGTAACACAATATCAAAGATGAAATGAAGGCTGAGAAGGTAACCTGAGCAAAGAAGAAATATCCCCGTAGAGTTGAACTTGGTAGACAACTTGGAAAACGTCCACAAAACTTTAAAACAGTCAGAGAGAAACTGAAGATGGAACAAGATACGGCTACATCAGCCGAAGTAAAGACTTATATATGAAACATTTATTACTATTTGGGTGGTGAAGTACTTGCAGTTGTCACTGTAGCATACTCTTAAACGGCATAAATAACCTATACAATCTATACAACCCGTGAAAATGAAAAATCCTTTACCAGAGATGTTGTAAAATGAAACCAATGAGTGAGACAAACCCTGTATCATCCAAAATATTAACTCAGCACTTGTAGCTGGTTGTAGCATGCTCTTAAACAAGCTACTAAAATTTAGTTTTGGTTCACCAACTAAAATACGTTTTGAAGAAGTTATAAAAACCAGTTGTGTCTGTATCTCTAAGTGAGTTCACGCTTTACTACCTTGGGATATCTGGTATATTACCTGACAAAATTATTAAACATTACATGAGTGCTATTGAATCAAAGAAATACATTTCTATTTTGAAAAACAAATCTAAAGCAAAGAGAATATTTAGATTTGACATACAAAACTAACCACCAGATAAAGCGTTAGATAGACTATCCGTAAAAACTAAGTCTAATATATATGCGACAGCATATAATTTGGTACCTTCCGGAGACATCTTTGTACAGTGAATATGTGCGCGACATGATTGTATATTCTGTGGGAAATATTGAAAGGAATGTTAAAGGTACGAAAAGGGGGTAAACCAAATGAAATGAAAAACATATATCTTGCATCGCCCATTTACCGTCAACAGAAGATAAAACGATCTAATTTCATGCATATGACCTACCATGTGAGTGTGTCGCCCAAAGATATTTTGTATATATGACGCTCAACGGTAATAAATATTTGTCACCCAATGGTATTATATACAGTAAAAATTCGCTATTACGACCATTAGCGGGACTAAAAGAAAGTGGTAACATAAGCTGGGTGGTCTAAATATCGGGGTTCCGCTTTCAGAATCCATCAGGTACTGGTTATCTATGAATGTATGCATGTATGTATGTATGTATGTATGTATGTATGTATGTATGTATGTATGTATGTATGTATGTATGTATGTGTTGATAAATAATGTTATCGGAGCCAAAGAAGACATACACAAAGTTATAATGATATATTATTCAACATTGTGGGGGCTAGGGTGCGAGACAGTTCCCTCCACCCACCCAGTCAAAAGATTAAACTTATTATTTAAGGTAGTCCAATAATATTTTGCTTCGTGCACAGTGAACATTTCTCTGATGTTTACAATGAGTTGGTACTTAAAAAAAGGTGTAAATTGAGCTAATAAATATGCATTGGACGGCTTTGTAAATACGTTAATTTGAATAGGTTTTACGATCTGAAATCTTATTCGTCTTTCTTTGCAAGAAACTCATTATCTATGCGAAACATGTTAGAAAGCTGTAATTTGTCGCCCACTTGGAATAAAGCTAAGACCCTAAGCCCAAAGTTATGGTATCCCCCACCTCTCTCTCTCTCTCTCTCTCTCTCTCTCTCTCTCTCTCTCTCTCTCATGCACACACCTCTGTTTACCTTCAGTATAATTAATTTCAGACGGGTGTAGATATGAAGATTTTCATATTACAGGCAACTCGGAGAATTACCACTCTTAATATGCTCGTATGTTGCCTATTCTTACGAGTGGTTGTTCACATTGGAATACGGAACATATAATAATTTAAAATGTATGCACGTACAACAAGATTTCTAATCGACACAAATAGTTGGTGAAATGTAAAATATGTCCTAGGGTGGAAATAAGGGCTAATAAAATTGTTATATATGTTTTTCAAACGGGATAGAGTCAAAAAAGGAAATGCATTAAAGAAAATCGTTTTCTCTGAAATTGAGCTCATAAATATGCATGCTAGGCTATGTCCAGATTCAGTTTTAAATAAGGCCTTTATACCGGTTCAGTTAGTAATTGCATGTTATTATCAAAACTTGATAAGGCATGGAAAAACCTAAAATTTGAATAAAAGCTATGTAGCGAAATGTTAAATGAACCCTAACTCTTAAGTTTACATACATAGAAATGATTACGTAACTTAGCCAGAAACAGTTCGTTACATTAAGCGCCATACTTGGTAAATTTGTCTTCTCAAGTTACACCACGCCCTAATTTACACCTAAATTATTTCAGTCAACCTTGCATAGGTCAATACGGGCTCTGAAACATTTATGAAACTTTCTGAACACATTTTAAACACCATCTGCAATATTAAAATATGAACCTATGATGTTCAAATCATAACTTCACGCTTATTTTTAAAAGGTATCCGATACTCAAAAATTGTACATATACGTACATCATCCTCTCTACGCAATTGTATAAAATATAACCTGCTGATGCAATAGCATCAAAAGGTCTTGGATGACATAAGAACGCATTTACGTTGAAAGGTCCTATCATATGACTTGTTAACACATCAACCTTGAGAGTTCTTAATGTTTACATACCAATATTAGGATGATATCAGCCATTATGCATTTCTTATTTTTGATTTCTTTATAAATGAGAAAATACTTCTTGTTTGTTTGTTTTGTGGGTTTAACGCTATTTTTCAGCACATGATACATGGCGGCCAGTATATTTGGTGGAGGAAGAACCCGGGAAAACCCCGGGGAGAACTACGGACCCGCGGGAAGCTACTGGCAAGCTTTCTCACATACCCACAATGGCCAAGCCGAGACTCAAACCCACGCGGACAGAGGTGAGATGTCAGTGATCTGTAAAGGCGAGCGCCTTAGACTACTGGGCCCCCCGGCGCCCCCGAGAGAATACACACCTATTTACTATAGTCATCTCAACGTTGGTGTGTACAGAAGTCACACGATAAGATCTCACAATGTTGATGTGTAAACACACACACATACACACGATGTGTAAACACACACACACATACACACACACACACACACACACACACTTGAGTACAAAGATAAAATATCCACTTACTGTTATCCATTCTCAATATGGTGTTTTATTTTATGCTAGGCAGTGAATTACTGGATTTTCCGAGTTAAATAATTGTGATATTTCGCTGCAGTGAAAAAATGATGCCATCAATAGACATTGATAACATTATAAGTAAGAAATTTCAAACTTTTGGAAAAATGATTGTATGGTGTAAAGGTAAAGATGGCCGCTTAGTATCCAGGCAGACCGGGTTTAAATGCAGCAATAGGCCAATATTTTTTGTTCTTTCCATTTTCTTTTTATCTGCTGTTTTACCTTGAATTGGGAAGGATCATTATGTAACTACTGATATTTTATGTGCAAATATGCACAAAACAGCAAAACATAAACGGTAAACTGCTGACATTATCGCGCGGGATACAGTAAGAAATCGGCTCAGTTTTTCAGTGTGTTATACAAAATTGCTAGACAATACGCTTGAGCATAAAATAAAAAGAATATTTGCTTGCTCTGAGTGAATAACGGATATATTTCATCTCGTGGATGAAAAACTTAAGTATTTTCACCCACTCGATGAAATATATTCGTTATTCACTCCTTTCAAGCAAATATCCTCTATCTACCTTTTACACTATTTACACACATACGTGCGCGCACAAGATGAAAAAAATGCAAACAGAATAAGACAAAAAGTTCTTTACGAGATTTCAATATCCGTTTGAATGCAAAGGTACCGATTGATTTTCAAACTCTTTGGCAAATGTTAGTTGTATTACAACTACAACACGTGATGACATCTTAGCATTCTTTGACAAATTAACCTTTGCATCAATTGATCTCGAGATTTGAATTATCAAAATTACTACAGGGAATGAGGTGATCAATGTGTGGTTTTTTGATACATTTGGGTTAAGTAAACTCTAACCATTTAACAAGAAAGTCTGCTGATGGTAAACCCATGATTTTCAAAGTTCAAGATTCTAAAAAATATTCTGCCAATAGATTTCTTCATTCTTGACTCACATACAAATAAAGTTCTATCTGTTGGGTATAATCTGTATTTCAGTATGTGTTAAGTATTTTTGTATGTGTTAAGTATTTCTGTATGTGTTAAGTATTTCTGTATGTGTTAAGTATTTCTGTATGTGTTAGGTATTTTTGTAGTATAGGTGCCACATTTTAAATGCCTAAAGGGCAAGGTATTATGTGATCCACCAGATAAGGCAGACAATGCAACCTTATTCACTGTCACCCTGAAAATTTCGTGCTTATACGATCGAATTCAATTCATACATCGATAATTAAACTTGTGATTAAATAGGCAATTTCGATACATCTCAAACTTTAAATTCTTCTCGGTACTAATGTCTAGATTCCCTTACAACTTTCTTTTCTTCTTTGTCTGTCCTAAAAGAGAAGAATTCGTTTCTTAACCTACACAATTCCTTGATAGGTATGCAAATTAATTGGTCCTTAAATAGTTCAGGTACTTTCTTGCTTATTAATGGTGTACCGTATATATTATCTTTTTTGTAATCACTGGTATCGTACTAATTTATGTTTTGCGTTATGTCTTCATAGAAATTATCAATATAAATAATTAGGCATAACGAATCCGTATATGTATAATTTAGTGTGCCATTTTCTCTATATCTACTTTCTAGGTTAATGTAGAAGAAATTATACATTAAAGCTTTACTTAAATATAAAAGAAAAAATCCACCATATACTGGGTTTGATAATCTAATCTTCCTTTTTTATACAGACCGATGCAAAGTCCTCATCTATGATTGTCCTTCTCGCAAATGAAATGTCTTTCTGATATTTGGAGAACTTTTTCTCATATGCACATATTTTGACTTTAGTATGTTTGAGAAGAATTTCCATTTCTTTCTCAAATACTGAATTGTTCATCAATTTCAAGAAGTTATTTTCAAACTCATCTGTACTCTATGTCCTTAACTGAGTATTAATTATAGTATATATCTTTAACCATGTTCTTGTTCAAATGGGATGTCTCTGTGTATAATGATCGATTTCAAACCAAATTGGACATACAGACACGGTTTTATAATTATCGCCCGTTGTACTGATATCGCTCGCTAGGTGCGTAGCAGTAGCGTTCGCAATATCACTAGTGAAATAGATTGTTAACAAAGCGAATCGGTGTGTAAAAATACCCATAAGGATTCTGCTGATTGTACACATTTTATAAGAGAATATTTACTTTCCAGATTTGTATGAAATACATTCACAAACCACGGACTTCAAAGTGAAGTGGCAGCAAAATAAAGTTTAAATTATAATGGATATTATGTTATTGAAAAAGGAGTGCATGTTTCTGTGCAGGAAAACTTGTTGTCAGCGAGCCCAGATGAAATTTAAAACGAAGACACGCTGCTTGAAATTAAAAGTACAATGCCTACTAAGTGAACCATATTGGATGATCTTTTTTTTCAAACAAGAAATATGATGTCCCAAATAGTGGCAATGACAGTCTGAATACTAAGAAGAAAGGGAATAGTGGGTTCTATATGCAAATGCAGATGACAATGGTCTTAGGAAATGTTAACTTCTTGAATGCAGATGACAACAAGTTTGTGAATATAAAGTATGATGAAAATTATGTAAATGGCATGTTACAAGAGTACGTACATTTTATGCAGAGAAAATGATGTCACATATAGTTGATGAAATTGAAGATCACTTATTGCTCAGTAAGACTTTCAAAACATGTATGCGTCTGTGACTATACATTTATATAATTTTAGTTTTATGTTGGTTCTGATTTTTTAATCATGTTATAATGTTAATGAATGTGTCATTTATTTTTACAGATTTGGGAAAATAAAATGTAGCCTTGGTATGCGTCAGTTCAAGCTTCACCTATAGTCAAGCAGAAAAACATTAACTCATAAGAAGAAGAAAAAAATATGAGTTTCTTCAGACCTACAATGTAACATAAATTTCCTTGTAGCAAGAAGGACTAGTAGACTGAGAAATTTACTAGTCCTGCTGACTCCTCACTAGTCCTTCCCACAAAACAATGCTACATATATAGATTAACAACACTCCAAGGCAAAGGTAATTTAAAAATCAGTTTTTTTTAACTATGAATTTATCACTTGCCCGTCTACCAAATGCCTTTGTAATAAACACAATTCGCCCTTGTGGAGATATTCCTACCATATATTTGGCAGTGTTGAGCGATTTATGACTGCCGTAAGTCTCACCTCTACTTTTGAGATTTGAGATTAGTTTGCCTCGAATAAATGTTTCTGCACAATCAATAATACATGTAGTGAGGGGTAGTTTTCTCTGAAAGATTCCGGGCAAAAGTTTCTAATTATTTCTCTGGAAGCCATGTTATCAGTGACTTCAACTTATCTGCTAGGACTGGAATCCAAGAATTGTAAATCTTGCATGCTCATCTGACGGCATAGACTGAAATTAAGAATGGAACAAAACACGTACAGTCTTCATGCACTTGTCGGTGTATTTCATACATTGATTTCTTCCATAAACTGTGTTTGCGGCGATTATTTGAACATCCGTTGATGGAACATGAATCACCTCCATCTTTTAATATATTTTTCATCGCTATCCATGCCAATTTTAAAGAAAACTCGAGCAAATATAAAATGTAAACAAAAAGACTGATGTTGTTTTGATTGCGGCACGTGCGGTATCATGTGATTGTTAATGGCTGCGCTCATACATATAACAGTGTCTATAATTTAAGGTTACGGTTATAAATTACATATCTCTCTTTGTTGCGTAGTGTACATTATAGCTTGGGTACTGCTGGTTCATACCTTTTCTATCTTCGGTCAGTTCATTCTGCAAAAATGATAATTCTTGAACTTGTGGGATTACCTTTTCGGGGGCTAATGGGTCGTTTTTAAAATGGTCATGTAAATGTATGGGTACTTCCAAATCAACTTCCAATATTCAACCTAAAGTACTGTCATCATTCTATGATATCAAATTTTGTCTTGGATGATTTTAATCTGTTTTGAAGTTGCCCACATAAAGTTTCCAACAGGCATATAATTCGTCACTGAATGACCGTGAAGGTTGTTACAATTTCGATACATTATAATCTATTTTGACCTTGTGGTGTCACATTCACAATCATCTTTCTATTTGCCTTCTTCACCTAAGTAGTATGGATGGTGAGCTTGTGCATATATATGTGATACCATGTTATTTCCTCCACGAATGCATGACTATATCAAGAGAAACATATCGTAATCAGTTAAAATGTCTAAATCTACTTTGCTAACCTGTAAAGATATATCATGTGCTGGAAATGGTGCGCTATAAGTGTTTGCAGGATTTCATTTATAGTTCTGCATACATACATACATACATACATACATACATACATACATACATACATGTCTAAACTCTTCAAATACGTCACACCAAACAATGCATCCTTTTTGACATAGTAGACATGTAAGTCTCCTAGAGTTTGTAGTTAGTTTCAAATGCTTCATTACATTTTGGACATATTGATAGTCTTCTTGTGAAAGGTTTATGTCTTTGAGTGATGAATAGAAAATGCACTTAAGGGTGGCAAAGTCTTTTCATCAAATCTCTCTACTTTGTCAAATACAAAGATGTCCTTTCTCAAATACTTTAGTTTAAGTTAAAGTGTTTCACGGTTTCTCTGAAATTGTCATAGTTTATATCTTTGGCCAACTGTTCCAATATAGCTATCTAGAAGTCTAATTGTCCTTTTGACTTGAACGTCTTTACCATCTTTTACAAATTTGTGAATTATGAAATCTTTTGAAAATGAGATATACTTTCCGTCGTTCGTTTGGAATGATCGCTGTCATTTGATTAGCGGCATTTGTCACCAAGGTTTTGATAAACAGGTGACCATTATTATAACCTGATAAATTATGTATGAACAAGGGTATATATTTTGGATATCTGTAATTTTTGTTGCAGTCTTGATGAGCTTGACCTCTATAAATACATGCTAGGTGACAGCGATCTCTAACCAAATGTCGTATGGGTCAAGGCAATATTTAGAAGTTTTATGTGCATTTTTGAGAAGAGGTACTGCGTATGCTTTCGGTGTCATAGAAGAAACATTTGTCATCTCGATTACGAAAGTTAATACATGCATTCATCTTCTTTACCAATTCAGGTACATTAATGTGGTGTAGAGTGAGAAACTATATTGTGACAAAGAACAAGCTTTAATCTTCACTTACTTCCTGTGAAACATTAGTATGTAACATTTCAAACATTCTCTCAACAAACTCAGGTATTTATCTCGTGCTAATGATGTTTTGAAAGTTAGGTCTATGATACCATGCAAAATGTATTATTATACCATCTGTCCTTGTAACCATAGTAATGACCAAATCAAGTTGTAGTTTTCCTCATCTTGGTAGAAATGGCCTTCTTTATGTAGAGTTCAGCATCACCAAAGAATTCACATAAATCCTGATCATTTCCATTATAAAATCTATACTCGTTAACAGCTTGTTGAAATGCGTCTAACATTCTACGGGTTATGACTTTGTTAAGGTTGTCTCTATCCATTCTCTTAATTCCTTGTTAGTCGAAAGACATATTAGTGGTATTAGCGGATGTCTTCTTTCACTCTTTGGTATTGGTGAATAAGTAATTGCCATTTATTGTACACACTATATTTAAATAGATACAATATTTTCAGCTTGTTTCCAGCTATTCAAATAACTGTTACACTTTTTACATTTTACTACAACATATTTCTTACCTTTCACTGGGTTGTTTTTCAAATTCTTTTCAATCTTATACAATTCATCCCGCTTGTGATATAGAGATAATTCTTCTTGGTAAAAAAAAAATCATTGCCTGAATTCCCCTTTAGGATCTTCTAATTTGTACACTACATTATCAGCTTAAATGACTTACCTTATTTTGAAACTATCTTTTGTGAAATTAGGCAAATAGAAAAGATAGACTTATATTTTCAAAGTTGTATACTTTGATCTAATTTAGATTTTGGGGTCGAAAAATGGTCACTTGTTAGATAACTATACAGATTTATCCATATCTTATTTGTGCTTTCCTCCTTTGATGCCTCTATGGGAGTCATGTCGATAGAAGTACGATAAGTGCTGTTGTAACGTTTCACTAATTTGGGTATACTTCAACAAATTTTCGAGTCTCATTTAGCGTAAAATATTTCCACATTCTAGTTATTAGAGTCCTATTAAATATTTGCACCAGAGATGCCTTTTTGTCTGAGTGAGAGGATAAATACTAAGTATGTTCTTTATTCAATAATTCTTCTTCCTTCCTAACATTCATGAAATTGTATCTTTTTGGATTCGCCAATGAAAGGTAGATTTAAATGCCTTGTACATAAGGCTGCAACTTTCACCAAAATTTGTAAACGTGTACACGGTACACAATAACCGAAGCGATGCCGTTTAATCGAAACGATTCCAGACTCTACCTTTCCCCCAATCTACTTGTGGGGCTTAATGTACATGTGACAACTATTTATATGTAAGACATTAACAATGTACATGCCGTACCTATCCCAGCTTGAGATTTTTTTCCTATACGTCTTTTACCGCTTATTATGACTAATTTAGTTTGTAAACGTGTCATTGGTGAATTTTGGTATCTCTGACAAATTAGGATACAAATATCCTTATGATCGTTGTGATATTGTATCCCATTGTTACATATATATATACATGATTAAAAAGTGGATAATGCAACCGGACGTACTTCCCGGATATGCGTAAATGATATCTTTGTAGGAACTACGATGACTACGGAACTGTGCAGTGAGATATAAACTTGAAACGATGTTTCTTTAAAATAAAATGTTACATATCATCAAAGATCCTGTTCACGAACATGTTAATTAAAAGTAAATACTGTGTGTTTAATACATTTTTGTAAGCATTATCAGTAAACCAACATGACGTGTATAGTGCGGTTCAACCAATTCTCGTAACCTTCGGCTAATTCCTAGCGATGTCATTTTCTATGTGGAAATTATACATACTTTAAGAAAAGAATTAAGAAATAAACCAAACAGTCTAATTAAGCAGAGATGTAGAAATATATCGTTTAATTGGAACTGGTAGTTACTGTGGGATTGACAACCACGTGCATGTTCGTGAACACGGTTACCGGTTTTGTAAACGTTTACAGGCAGTAAACTAAATTCTCACCAAGATATCTTGGTGAGAAAGCGCTTCGGGTCTAGCGTAAACATTGCCAGAACACGTAGCTTCCCACTAGCTGATATAGGAAGCGACCATGACTTGCTGATGATGACTATCAAACTTCGTCTGAGGAAGACCAATAAGCCAAGACAAGTTAGGATCAGGTTCGACCTTGAAACACTTAAAGATCCAAGCGTGGCACAAGCATTTGAAGCATCAATATGCGGCAAATTTGCACCAGTCAAATTTCTGGGACATGAACGAATAAACCTAGACTCCTTGATCATCACCTTCAACAAGGCAGTAATAGACACAGCCGGAGAGATCCTTGGCAAGCATCGTAGAATAAAGAAGCCCTGGGTCACAGCAGATATCCTCGACCTGTGCGATGTGAGGAGAAAACTGAAGAGTAAGCGAGGAGACCATGAAGGAGCAAAAAATACAATGAGATTAACAACAGGATTAAGACGAGCATAAAGAAAGCAAAAGAAAGCTGGTTAGAGGACCAATGCAAGGAAGTCAAGAAAAGCCTGAACCAGAATGACAGTAAAAGGGCATACCAGTTGGTGAAAGACCTGACAACAGAGAAACAGGGGTGATCTAATACGATTCGGGACAAGGCTGGTAAGAGTCTGACAGAAAACCAAGACATTCTTAACAGATGGACGGAATACTGTTCAGAGCTTTACAACCAGGAGACTTCTGGAGACAAAGCTGTACTAAACGTACCACTGACCACAACAGAGGTTGACCACCCGATCCTCAGAGACGAAGTAGAGGCTGCAGTAAAGGCGCTAAAGACGGGGAAATCAGCTGGGGTAGACAATATACCAGCAGAACTTGTTAAAGCAGGACTAACGTCCATGATAGATGTCCTCACAACAATCTGCAAACAAATCTGGCAAACAGGAGAATGGCCCACCCCATGGACCCAGTCTCTGATCGTGACTCTTCCTAAAAAAGGGAATCTACAACTGTGCCAGAACTACCGAACAATCAGTCTCATCAGTCACCCAAGCAAGGTTATGCTTAAGATCATCCTCAATAGACTGAAACACCAAGCAGAGCACATCATTGCGGAAGAACAGGCAGGTTTCAGAGCAGGACGTAGCACTACAGAACAGATCTTCAATCTCAGAATCCTCTGTGAAAAATATCTCCAGTATTAACAGAACCTCTATCATGTCTTCATTGACTTCAAGAAGGCTTTCGACAAGGTATGGCATGCAGCCTTGTGGGCCACCATGCGGATATACAACATAAACGCAAAACTAATCCGCACTATCGAAACCCTGTATGACAAGGCGACTAGTACAGTTCTAATCAATGGCAACATAGGAGACTGGTTCAGAACCACAGTCGGAGTCAGACAGGGGTGCCTTCTCTCACCCACTCTCTTCAACATCTACCTGGAAAGGATCATGTCCGACGCCTTGAAAGACCATGAGGGCAGTGTCAGTGTTGGAGGCAAAACAATCACCAACCTGCGCTTCGCTGATGATATCGATGGTTTAGCAGGAGATGAAGAAGAAATGGAAACCTTAGTGAACCGTCTTAATCAAGCATCACTAAGATATGGGATGGAGATCAACGCTGAAAAGACAAACCTAATGACAAGCAACCCGAGTGGCATCCAAAAGGAAATAAGAGTGAATGGACAGAAGCTGGGCACAGTGACAAGCTTCAAGTACCTAGGTGCTATCGCCTCTCAAAACCTTTCAAAACCCGAGGTTCTTTCCAGGATTGCGCAGACAACAACTGCTCTGGCAAGGCTGAAGCCTATTTGGAAAGACAGCAACATCACACTTGGGTCCAAGATCAAGCTTATGCGCTCCCTCGTCATGTCCATATTCCTATATGCATGTGAGACATGGACCCTAACCGCAGAAATAGAGAGAAAAATCCATGCCTTAAAGATGAGATGTTATCGAAGGATCCTGAAAATCTCATACTTAGACCACGTCTCTAATGCGGAGGGGCGCACTAAAATCGAAGGCGCAATTGGACCTTATGAAGATCTGCTCACCACTGTAAAGAAACGCAAACTAAGATGGTATTGTCACGTCTCACGCTCAATTGGCCTGTCAAAGACAATCCTAGAGGGCACAATGAGAGGAAAGAGAAAACGAGGCAGACAGAAGAAGAGATGGGAAGACAATATCAAAGAGTGGACAGGCATGGACTTTGCAAAGTCCCAAAGAGCAGTGGAGAACAGGGCGAAATGGAGAGAGATTGTCGCAAAGTCATCAGCGGCGCCCCAACGACCAGCAAGGTTACGGGAGAAACGAAAATGAAATTAAAAACTAAATTAAGCCGTTTACACGTGTAAACGTATCCGCCTTGCTTGTATATATCATCTCATTGTTAGATCAGCTTTCTCAGCCACGCATATTTAGAGAAAACATCTGCAGCAGTCAAAAAATGTTTGTACCCGTTATTATCTCTCTCGTAAGCTTGCATATCAACTAAGTCTGCTTGCATTTGATCATCTGCATGACTAACATAAACCTTTCTAAATGGGAATCGTTTTCATGCTTGCTTATGAAGTGCGTAGGTTGATTGTTGGGTTAAACATTCCTTTAACTCAGCATATTTGATTTTCAGATGGTCTTGCTAGATTTACTTCCACAGAATGTTTATGTTCATAAGGTCCACAACATTTTCATAATATTGGTTACACAAATAATTTTTCCTCTCTGTCACTGTACATTTTAAAGCTTATTTGAATAGGTTATATTTTGTGAAACCGAAGGTCTTTGAGGAAATAATTTCAGTTATTTTGTGACTTTTGACCAAAAGTGTCTATATCCATTTTACACTCTGATGGGCGATTATTTGCACATGTGAATGGTATTAAGAAATGATCTGAGGTTTCCACCCTGGAAAGAAAGTGCAAAACATAAATGTATGTCTGTCTTAAAAGGATCTAAAGACCATTTTATCGTGTCTTAGAAAGGCATACAAGTTGCAGGTTGTATTGGGTGTGCACAAAATTGAATTTAGAAGTCATTCAACCATAATGACTGGAAAAGCGCTATTATCAAAATCTCTTAAATATGACACTGGAAACAAACTTTATATTTTACACATAAAACTCAAACTAAACGGCTTCGCTTGTTATGGAACTGGAAAAGAGAATTGCATTTTCTAAAAATCTCAACAAGGCAGAGATTGATTTTTCTACAGGAATAGTTAGATCTAAATCTGAAAAATCGGCTTTAGAAATGTCAGCGAACACAACATTAAAAAGGTATATTCTAAATATTTGTGCTTTTTCAGATTTACGAGGTTTGTAAAAATAGTGTGAATTTCAAATCGTTAAAGTTGCTAACTTTGGGTTATTCATTTCGCTTGAAAATGGCAATAACTTTCATGCCTTCGTTCTATTTCAAATGTAGCAAAATGTTCATCTATCAACCATAGTCTATTAATCCCTAGGGAGTCATCCTCTGAGTATTATTTGTACCCTGACTACCCTAGTCAAAGTTAATTGCGTTAATGTGTTGTTTTAAATCTAACGTTGTTCTCCATAAATTCTCTGTTTTTTTATTTTTTATTTCATCGTTGTATATTAGCCTTATAAAAGTTCCAAGATCTTCAAATTGTACTATAACTTTTGTGCATTTACTCACATAAAATACCTAATGTATTCCTTTTTCATACCTTACCGTTTTAACCATCTTGCTATCAGAGTTGTTGATCTCGATGTCATCATCATTAAATGTAATCTGTAAGTCAGCATGTTTGCTCGAGCATTGCATGATATCTCATTATATTTAAAATCAACGTTTATATTCTCTTCAATGTTATTTTGTAACACAACTAACTTTTATTACACTTTTACCATTTCCAATCTTGTAAACAAATCCATACAATCTCTTGATACCGAGACTGTTGCTTTCATGTTAAACTCATGAAATATTTAAATCAACTCTCTCAAAACTGTTGAATTCAAAACGATACAGCTTTGTGCCATTATATATTTTGTGTAAAAAGAAAATAAATCAGTGTTGTGCTTTGCACAGGCTTTGCGTCCGCTTTCCGCCGCTTTGCCGCTTGCTAATTGTCTTCAAAGTCTGAGTGATTTTATATGTTTAATAATTTGCTCAATACCTCCAAATAGTTCTGGTATAGTGATGTTTAATTTGGATTTTTAATGTTCTCATATCCACAAACAAAAACTGTTAAAAGACAAATATTATTGGCGCATCATCGACCATTTGCCTACTACTCCTAACAATTATCCGTATTAACCGCCATAAATAAAAATTTCAGCTCTAAACTCTATGTAGCATGTATGTATATGTTTATGTACATGTATGGGATTCAGATCCCTTAAATAGGGTAATTTTCAAACATTGATGGATATGTTGGCGTTTCACTGTAAAAGAATAGCATGCGAATAATTTATGAACATCATCCAAATCAATGGTTGATACTGTTTGCGTTGCACTCTTCTGAGAGAAGGCTATTAATCACGAAAACCCGCATTTGACAATATGTACTGTATGTCTACAACATAATAGAGCATCATGTGTAATATTAAGCGTCTCTTAACAGATATGAACAATAATTGGAATCCTTTGTTTCACTCACTCATTCTCTCTTTCGTATTGTCGAATAAGGAGAAAAGAAAACATTGAACGAGCAAAGTAGGTTATCAGCAAGAAAGAAATTGAAGGTTTCCAGATAAAGTAACTTAGTCATCATGGGTGTATTGTCTATGTTAGTCTAGCACTAGCACGCGCAGTCTAACATGTACAGGGTCAAACACTTGTAAACATACGGAGAAGTATACACTGTTAATGTCATTATTTTGCTTAGCAGCTGAACCCTTTTGGAGGCGGGCGACTAATGGATATCTACGGCAGTTGAAATGTCTGTATGAACGAGGCTGAAAAGTATGTGGAACTTACAGATATCAAAGGTAATAACTAATAATAGTGACTTTTCTCATTGAGATGACTTTATCTCAGATGAGTAATTGTACGTCAATACTATATACAGAATCAATGTGGTTCAGTCGCATCTGTTTGTAGGTTATCAGACAGTAATCGACATCTCTCTCTCTCTCTCTCTCTCTCTCTCTCTCTCTCTCTCTCTCTCTCTCTCTCTCTCTCTCTCTCTCTCTCTCTCCAGATATGATCTCCAAATTCCAGCAAGCATCAGGAGATGGATATCTGCGCCATGTGATTAAGCCCAAGATACACACTTGCTTAGATCAAACACAATGATTCTTGAGGCTCCCAATCCCTCGGCTACTCCACACATGACCTCCTCTTATTTTCGCTGTATCGAAACGTTGCTAAACAGGCTCAAATGGCGCTTGCAACTTTTTTAATGCAAATATCGATATAATTAAGACATTATACGAATTCTACATTATAAATTAATTAAAAATATAACTTAACGTCAAAATAACTTGGTGGTAGAAAAATGCAATTGACATATTTTACTTTTACCAGGTGGTATTGACAGTGGCGTCACTAGGGTTGGCGTCACCCAGTGCGGTAAACTCATGGTGTCACCCCCTCCAGACTTCCCTCATGGACCTCCTCTGCTCTGCTCTGTCGAATTTGCATTTTTCCATTTTGGTGTCACCCCCCTGTGATGGTGTCACCCGGTGCGGCCCTCACCCCCCGCACCCCCCCCCCCCCCTAGTGACGCTACTGGGTATTGATATAAACGAAGATTGAGAAAAAAGCAGTGTAGATAACTTCGAGTTTATTAGTAACTGGTATTTCGTTTTCGAAATAAAAAATACTCTCTAGGGAGTATATCATCGTACTGAAATTCAGCCGATCACAGGCTCTTTGCAATCTCCTGTTGTTCAAAATCATATTTCAACACCACTGTACGTGAATTACACTCTCTCTGTAAACAAATAGAACAATCATTAAAATTACCTTATATCCATTTAATGAAAACTATAACGTTTAACTCTAACTTAAAACAAATAAAACGCACGGAAGACCTTGTATGATATCTTGAGGAAAAATACAGAAAGAGAGAGGCAAGGGCAAAGATTAGAACTTACTTAGGGAATCTTGAGTCCGGAACCATCCTATTTAATGGTATCAGGTCACTGGCATACACATTAATACGATATTGGTCTATTAATTTTTGAGCTTTTCTCTTTTCTTCGCCAAAAAAGGTTATACCACGTCCAAGTTCTCCATTTTTAGCGATATCATTTTTACCATAATCGTCAATCAAAGGGTTTCCTGTTATGGAATTCGGATCAAGCTGGTATTCCTTCCAGGATTTTGCGACTTGCCCACCAAGAAGTATTTTCTTAGATCCATTGGTAGTATGACCCTCAGTGTTCCTTTGCGACACAGTTCCATACGTTTCATAATTATGGGACAGAGAAGAATTACTAAAAACGCCAAATAGCCTGTAGTTACCTGGCATCAGCTGTGGAGTTTTCCCAGAATAATGAACTAATTCCAAGGAAATTAACAGAAGAAAAAGCACGACAGCAATTAAAACATACCTCGTTGCAAGCCTCATATTTTATATCACAGCTATTTATCAAGTCAAGTGATAAAAAAATTACAAAGTTCGTCCGCGCTTATAACGCGTAAGATATGCCACATGCATTTGGCACGTTATCCATTGTTGCAGAGTCGCGTTTGGAGTCGTAAATCTTCAATTCAATCCACGCCGTGTCCGGCTACAATATGTGCAAATCAGCTGTCACAGTTAATCCAAAACTATGATAGAATGTCGATTATGTAAACACAGATGGATGAGGTTTCAAGAAGTAGTTCAAATCTTTTAAGAAAAAATCTCTATTAAAACATCACCAGCAAGACAACAACAGAAATTTCCGTTATCTGATTTTGTACTCTCTCTCAATTATAGACGTGTACATACATATGCCGTCTGTGTTGGTAGAGGTATGGGAAAGAGACAGGTGCATGCCGATCATGTCAGATTAGTTTTAACCTCTGAATTCGTCGAATTTGTGTTACAGGTGAAAATAAATTAATACTTGCGACTAATCGTATTTAAAACCTCTCGTTCTGTCAAGCCCTGATAATCTTAAGCGTATTAGATTCGAGCGTGTATCTGTATAGTCCCGGCCAATTAAACAGCAACACTAACTTATACATGTATAACGGGACGGGAGATAAAGTCTAAATGTAGCGGTCGGGAATCGAACTCTGTTCGTCTGTTTCACAGTCGGGAGCATATGCCACTAGACTGAAAGGTCCGGACCAGCTTGGCTGGTTAGTAAGTTGCAATTTGTCGTCGAATGTCACCTACATTCATCTCTCAGAGAGGTTGAAACCAATTCTCAACCGGGCAACTAGCTACTGAGAGTCGGACAAGCCCCCAAATGTAACGGGAGGAGAGATAACGCCTAACTGTTGCAGTTGGGAATCGAACCCAATTTATCTGTCTCACAGTTGTTCGCACATATCACCAGATCTAAAGGTCCAGACCAGCTAGGCTGCTAGGTAAGTGGATTTATATATCTGGACCGAGACACATGTAGTGTGCATTTGCATGTTCTTGAGTGCAGTGATGACTTATCGGGGCTCATGCAGTAGTATGTTTGAATGGAGACCCCTTTATACACCACAACTTTATCAAGATAAGACTGTTGAAAATGTAACTGAAATGAACAAATTGCATAGTTTACAATTAGCTAAGTGCTCTGTATAGCTTTCAAAACCCACGAATCATACAATATAATCTCTAAAAATAATTGCAATGACTTTGGTTTATAATTCGTGAATGATAACTTTTAATGAAGATGCGTAAACAAATGGATGCAAATAAACTTTGATAGAGCGTATGTACACTACTACACATACACACATACTCTCTATCTTCCCTCCCCCCCCCTCTCTCTGTCTGTCTGTCTCTCTCTCTCTCTCCTAAAACTGAATCAAGAGTTTACTTTCATTAGGCCATGTGTATAAGGGTATTAGAGAGATTTTATAATAATAGCGCCTTTTTCCTTTATTTAACGGACCAACAAGCTGATCGTCATTTTATATGCAGACGGATATTAATTCTGTATTATCCACAAACAATGCCATTGTTAATATCTTTGACTGAAGAAATTCACCATGAAAATATAGGACACTCTGTATTGGCATCTAGTCGGTAGTGACTTGAAGGTAGATACAGTTTGGTGTGAAAAGTTCATGCATATAAATGAAACAACAAATAACAATAGGGAAAAGAGAGAAATACAAATAATCCCATTATTCCGAATATATATATATATATATATATATATATATATATATATATATATATATATATATATATATATATATGGGTGCTATCTTCATGTAGTAAGATAATAGTTAGTACGAAGCCATCCACTTCGCCTTTTGATAATTTACACCAACCTTTTTTCAGCTACTGGGGGCTACTTTATAACGAGGAACAAACCATTGAAAATATACAATTATATCAGTAGCAAGCGCGTAGTGCTCATCAGTCATTATTTCTGCTACTTTGGCGATGGTAAATGTAATCTGGCAAATAACAGTGAACTGTAAAATGTAACAGTTTCACAAGAGAAAGCAATAAAGAAGAGATGGAAAACGTGCAACAAAGTACAACATATGCCATCCGTTTGTATATAAAGATGAAAATTATCGTGGCTCTTCGAAGGCTTGTTATTACATATCGGAAGTCATTGATGATGAAACGTTTAAAACAAATGAGGTAGGACGATGGAATATATATATATATATATATATATATATATATATATATATATATATATATATATATATATATATATATATATATATATATATCGTTTGACATACATTGCAAAACAAAAGTACAAAAAAGGTATGTGAAAAAACACCTCTGAAATAATTTAACATAATCTTAAATAACTTTAACACTCAATCAAGTTATTATGAGAGATACATTAGTGGAAAAATATATGCTTGATTCATAATGGACATTGATAATGGACATGCAGAACATAAAGCGGTACATTGTAGTTTGATAGATCGTACATTTGTTGATGTGTTAAATGCTCACAAAAGGTATTATAACTATGGAGCAGCTGCTGTTGAATACTTGCGGAAATTGTTGGCTAATGAAATTAACTAAATGGTAATAAGTGATGCAAAAATAGAATGGACCTATTTCTTTTTGCAAGATATACCTGGTCTGAGGGAAGAGGAATAGCAATTGTTGTATCGGCTGCTTTAATTAACGTTATATATAAAAAAAAAATTTCTTTTTGATATTGTAGTTTGAACACAAATCAAAATTGCAAACAACTAGCCATCTAATGCTGCAACAAGAAAAATTACATGATCGCCCACGAAAGAAACAATATCTCCAGCACTTTTCAAAAACCAACTTATTACACTACCAATGATAACAGGCAATACTGCTACTGATTTTTATATAGCTCGAACAAATTAGTTGAAAATAGTTTGCATACTTTATTCAACTTTGTCCACGAATGATTCTGAGCTACCTTTTCCACCACCACTTCCGCAAGCACTTGTTTCTCCTCTACCTCCTGTTAAACCTTTAACCGAATTTGCTATCGATATAGCAAGAGTTGGTGGAATCGTTCCTATGGCTGTAATAATTGTCGTAATTGTTACACCTTTCTCTTTAAGCAGTTGTTTTCACCTTTCACATAATTCTCACTTTTCTTTAACGTTTGAATGTATGTTTTCAATATTGTCTCTTAGAATTATCTACAAAAATCTGTTAAATGTCCAACTACCTGTGCTGTGCTACTTTCAGCATTTTGCAACAGTTCATTCAACTTATGATTTGGTTTAGGACATGTCCTGAAAGCATTGGAGCTTTTCAAACACAGAAGTATTTTTTAATCTTCATTTTAGGTGGCCAGCTTTAGGTGCTAGGTGGTACCCAATTATATACGCAAAATATTTGTATCGGAAGTAAGACTCAATCCATCAATCTTTGGTTTGAAATCAATTATATCACTGAGCTAATTCAGTCAGTTACTATTATTGTAATTACAAGTGTATATGAATTATTGTAATTACAAGTGTTATGAATTATTGTAATTACAAGTGTATATGAATCATTGTAATTACAAGTGTTATGAATTATTGTAATTACAAGTGTATATGAATTATTGTAATTACAAGAGTATATGCATTATTGTAATTACAAGTGTATATGAAAATAGTTTTTCGCTGTCGGTCTGTTTGTGATTAATTTTATTAGCTATCCATGTTTTGTCTGCCTGTCTGTCTGTGTCTCAGTATCTCTCTGTAGGTGAATACATTTCTCAACTATCATTGTGTGTGCTGGTAACAAAATACTGTATGTACTAAAATAGCATCCCCACCTCTACCACCAGTTATGTATAAATCCCCTAGTCTTACTGATATATCCTGAGAACATTCTAGAATAGTCTGTTGCCCAGTGCTTTCATATACATAGAGCGAGGAATAGAGAGATAGAGCTGGACATACATACTATGTAAGTAAATGGGGATGCCTGGAATCTGAATTAATCGGTCGGTCAGTCTTTTAAATCAATCAAATTGTATATTACGACAGATTTACCGTATGTACACGGCTCACTCGTTAGCATCGGTCGATTTACATAAGTATTGTATTACTCTCTATTTTGGGGTATCATTCTTTCTATCCTGCTTTGGATATATTCTTCATTGATTTTTCAAATTTTGTGTTTATTTTTGTTTTAGCATTCTGGTGGAAACATGTATTTTCAGTTTTGTTGTTTTAATTGTTTTGTTTTTTTTAATTTACTTTTTTTTTTTTTACATACAGTAGTAAGGGAAGTGTTTCAGTGTTGTTATTTTTTATGCAGTAGTAAGGAAAGTGCTCCAGCAATGAATAGATGGCTACTGGAAGAGCTGGAATTTGAATTAATCAATCATTTTCTGTTTTATTTGCTGTGCGTGGGCACAGTCCATGCCAAAAATGTGTTTATAATTGTAAATTTCACTAGAGGTCTAGACTTTCCATTAGCCATCTTCTTATTTGGTTAAGTAAACATAGTCAAGAACTAAACAATAAATACACCGTGCTTAACAGAAACTTGTACAAAACATTACATAAATGTATCACAATTCTTCTGACGTGATTCTATTTTTTTGCCTAGTGTACTTCAGGTCTCACTAGAAATTTTTTTTTTTTTTTTTTTGTGTGTGAATTCTCATCAGACTAATGCCCTCTACCATAATAATGGGGGGGGATACGAAACTATTTAAGTGAGACCTCAGAGTCTCTTTCAGAGTCGAACTTATTCGACTCGCATCGGAAAGAGACAAAGATGTTCCGAAGATTGACCACGAAGTTGCGAATGCTTGGCATATTCTCATGCCATTCTACATAAATAGTCAAGGTGGTCCGAATGGATTTTAGTATAAAAGTCACGAGATATTCCGATTGAATAAGCGAAATGGAAAATAGTACCCAGAACTAGCGGGAAATTACAACTGCATCTAGCAGATGATGGAATATCATTCAACCAGCGGATTGTTTCAAAACTTGAATTGGTAGTACATATTCTCGATAAACTTTCTCTATATCTATAGATAAAAAAGTTAGACTGCAAATCGCCATCAGACACTATTCAGACTGAAAAGTACACTTTAGATCTACATGTAAGCTTGTATGATGTTGACCTTGATATATCGGGGACAACTGTAGGTAGTTATAGATCTCTGTTTTGATGTAGGACTAGTCAACCGTGCAGATTGTTCGTGGTCGTTTCGCTCAAAAGTCGGTCAGTTGGATTGCCCCCGAAGCAATAGTACATAGTTATGTTTTGAAGAGATTTTATTCTTGTAGGTAGTTGTTTGTTGTTGTTATTGTTTTTTTTCGTGAATGTCAGTGACATATATAACAACGATTTATGGTAAAGACTGTTAATTTCGGTAACCTAACTATGTGAAACGCCTGTGTGCTGTTGGTCTCCATGATGTTCTCTAATAGACGTTACAATCGAAAACTGGTGACTCGGATTTCATTTGTTTTATATATATATATATATATATATATATATATATATATATATATATATATATATATATATATATATATATATATATATATTAATGTTTTAAGGAATACAGTTGGATGGGTAAAAATCGGTCACATGGCAGGTACATTGTCAGTTGCATTTTTATAAAAAGTACTCGCATATAGAAACCAATTTTGAACATTGAAGGTAAAATTACATGTATACACAATTGATAATTCAGAGTGCAACTACAGTATCAGAACTTAAAGGCCTTCAGGGTGGCCTGTTTTGAGATTCTGCCCAAATGCCAAGTACATGTTCTTGGATGTCCTGAGGTGTGTGCACCCGAACAACTAGAGTTAATCTTCGAACAATAAATATGGTGCATCACATCAGTGCCGGATTAAGGTGGGTGACACAGAGGGCACATGCCCCAGGCCCCCTTAGTTATGGGGACACCCTTGATTGCAGTGGATAATATTCAGTGATCTCCCCTGAAATTTTGATAGCATTGGGGTAAGCGCATTAAGGTCATAAAATGTTTTAAAAAGCACGTGTTAATGTCATAAAAGTGAAAGAAATTAATATCAATGAATTAAAAAAAGAAGTATATATATTTGCATAGTATTCTTTATTTACCTAGGTTATAACAAGGCTTAATGTCTATCTCATTTGTTTCCTAATTTAAATAAATTATATACATCTCTTCTTCTTTTCGCGATATATACTGACTGCCACATCAAAATTAAAGTCTTTTAAGGATTGTCCTTCAGTACTGATTGTCATCAGGTAGTTCAGTACCCTCTGTGTCAACCTGTTCCTTAAAACACTTTTAATTATATTCGTTGAGGAGAATGACCTTTCACTATCTGAAAGAAATGGAATATAAAACGTAATAATGGATGTACAAAAAAAGAGACAAAACTACCTGAATCCTAATTAAGTGAAATACTTACGACAAATTCTTCAAGAGTCAAGACAGTGCTGTGTTTTCAAATAATCATCACAGAATAAGATAATACATATTCCTTTCCATTAAGAACAATATATCAAAGTGTTTGATATTTTTAATTTCTTCACTGAATCAATGTCAGAGAGTCTAAATATTATTCAAAAGTTTAAATTAAATTAAAAATGACTTTATTGAATTAGTAAGCATATGAATGAAACTATTTAAGTTATATTTATGAAGGAATACTTTTTATTTATATCTTTTCAAAAGAGGTAAATTAGGAAGATAAAGACTGTTCCGTTTATTATTTGGATAGACAGAAAAGAGAAATGAGAAATTAACAGGGCAGCACCCACTTAAGTTAAGGTTTACTGACCAAACTGTATTTCTCTTGCTCAGAGTAAACTATGTAAACATAATAACAACTCCTGAATAAAATGCAACTTTCATCCCTTGTCACAACTTAATAAAAACAACAATAGCAACTACAACTACCGGTTACTACTATAAAAAATATATATTACAACACCCACCCCCCAGTAGATCTGAACCAAAATTTAGCAATATGGAAAACTTACCATCCGATTCAGCAATTTCAACCAAAGGGTATAAAGATGTCCATTTATTGTTAAATCCCTTCCTTCTTTACTTGATCTCTTTCTTTGTGGAAATCATGCAGACGCTATCAGAATCGGAATCACTGCCACTATCAGTTTCAGCAATTTCTGATTTTCATAACTAGGCCAACATGGGGCTAGCCGGGCGCTGGGTTCTTTTACGTTTCTTGGAAGGTGGTGTGTTCATTTTCACAAGAATTTTTAATGTAATATGTGTAACTTTTTTGGCTGATAGTGAAAATGACTGAAATATATATTGCACACTACCATCGTCACTGGCCAATAACGTGACTATGTGCAGACGAAACAAGCACCAAAGGTCGCTCACCGGCAGGCGCGGAAGCCAGGTACAAAAGATAATGGTTAAGTGAGTGAGTAATTATCCTGGATTATCTTAATAAAATACCCAGGAAGAGGTAAGAACAGGTGTCATTTGAATTAGGTGACAGGATGTTTGTTTAACAGATTAATTTTATAAGGGTAGTGGGAAACATTTAAGCATAGAGGCACAAGAGCATAGAGTAGTGGCAGGTTCTAAAGCATAGGGGGTTTGAAACGATAGGGTAGTGGGCCCGCTACGGTAAAAGGCCCTGGGGAGAACACTGATATTACATGTGTTAATAGGTTGAAACTGTAATTATACACATATAAATGACAGATTTCAGGGTGTATTTGTAGCTCAATATCTTAAGTGCCCCAGAACCCCAAAAACCTTGATCTGCCCTTACATTACACTCAGCATGTTCCATCATCTTTGTTCTTGTCCAGTCATGACTCCAGAGGTGGTCTGAGTTCTCACACCAAGAACAAAGTTCATGTTAGGGCTAGAAGAATCATGAGTATAGTCAAAAACTCATCGAATGACACCCTAGGATTGATCAAGATGACATCATAGCCCTACTGGCGCGCACAGTAAAAGATATAGAAAGTGTAAAGGGTAGTGAAGAATTAAACTTAGTTATATAAAAATAGGGCAGTTTTCACGTCTTTTATTGCATTGTTGAATAGGAATGTTTCAGCAGTATTTTAATCCATTAAAGAATCATAAATTGCATTTATTTTTATACATTTTAGCAGTAACTATTGCCTACATTGAACCTGTATGTATGTAATCCAGCCATCCAGGATCGGATCCAAACAAATCACATGACCATGTTACATAGTGCTTCAAAGGGCTAATACTGTTGGATTTTATTGGGCAGTGAAAGAAATAGGGTAAAGATGGGTAAATGTGTCTGTGTGTGTATGTATATATATATATATATATATATATATATATATATATATATATATATATATATATGTTTGCATGTGTTTATATATGGAATTGACAAGATCATACAGGGCCTCACACAGCACCAAAAATTCATTCTAGTTATACTTTGACCCGAAAGCCCATCCAGTAAAATAGATTTTAATGAAACAGGTTAGTGTTTGAAGAGTCCTGTCTGACTAGTTTCGTTAGTACTTGTTACATCACCTATAGGTAAATGAGATCATTAAATGTGACTGAAGTTCCGAAAATAAATTCTTCATTGTAAATTAAGTTGCTGGAGATGATTGAGAGCAAAGCAAAACTTAACATAAATCTATCACTGTGCCTGTAATCGAGTACAATTGCAATAGCAAATCACCAAATTATATTGAAATGTTAGAAAGATGGAAGAATTGTGCTATCCTTACATTTAGAATTATTTATTATTGGTTTGAAAGGGGCCACTGAGAAAATATGATGAGTTGAGCATCTCTTAACATTGCTCATGGAGCAAAATGAATTCAGTTTACCATATATACTCATGTATAACCCGGGTCCAAATGCAAACAACCTAGACCCTGATCTGCCATCGCATAATGCGCCAGCAGATCAGGGTCTTTGTTGTTTGTTCTACTGATTCGTCCTTGCAAACTGCATAGACCAAGATCTGCCGGCGCATTATGCAACGGCAGATCTGGATCTATGCAGTTTGCAGTTGGTATTGGATTATACGCGAGTATATATTGTATGTGAAATATGATGTCATATCATCATTACAACAGCACATTGACTTGTTACATCAGCCTTATCCCATCAGTCAATAAAATCACTTTTCCAAATTTTGGAAAACTGAGCTTATTAGACTAGACCCTCATTAGACAGAGATCTTTCAGAGCCATGCCAGGAGTTGAATGAAACTATCCCTTATAAGGACTGTCTCATTTGATGTGGTGAATGACTTGGTCTTTACCAATATTTGGTCTTTTATGTTTGACCTAGATGATGTCACGTCTCTTCTGCAAAGGCAGGGTCAGGAAAAGCACTCGTCCTAACCGGGCAAAAATTGGCTGGGCCGAGTAGATGCAGATGCACCTTGAGAATAAATCTGAATTCATTTTCTTTCTTTAACAAGTGATGAAGTTCAACATCGCTTAACATTTGGCATGCTCAGTTATAAATAACCTATGTCTTTTTACACAGGTAACTGATGTAAGCTTGATACTAAAATTGGTAAATATTATAAACATAATATGTTGCAGTTTCACTCTTAGCCCTCGATTTTTTAATGGTGTTTGCATATACAATTACACTTTTCAGTAATTTATGCGCCAATTGATGTGGAGAAAGGTTCTCTTTCAATGAGCTATCAGACATCTGTATGAGTCTGAGAAGAGACAGAGAATGTAAAAATTTGTGTGATTTTTCATCTTGTCAGGCAATGTTACGGTAGCTGCAGGTAACCTTTATTTTCAAGACCGAAGCTTTATTGATGCATTTTCATGCCAAAGGAAAGATGTCAGCAGATATTTCTATAAGCATGTATTATGTTTCACAAGAAAAATGTTGCCAACTTACTTTTGAAATGGGTATTTTAAGTGTCTATGCCAATTCTCACCAACTTTCATATAATGTATGCTGTTGTAATCTATTTATAAAGCTGATAATGTTGAGACAACAACTGATTAATCAAAATCTAGTCGGGTTAAAGACCTAGAAATGTTCCAATTCTTATCGCCAATCAGCAATCTTCCTTTTTATGGCACAAGTGTGTAGCTCTCTAGAATGGAGGTTTGACCCAAATGGATCATTTAGTATGAAAGTTGGTGGAAATTAAGATGGTTGGAATTCTTCTTCCAAATGCAAGTTACTGACAATTGTCTTGTGAAAAGTAATTACATACTTATATATATATATGCAGGCATCTTTACTTTGGTGTGACAATGTATTAATAAAGCTGTACAATCTTGAAAATACTGGTGATCTGGGGCAAGCTTGACAAAGTCTGACCAGACAATAATAATACAATTTTGACATTCTCTGTCTTTTAACTTCTCCCATATATAACTCATAAAGAAGTGTGATAGCAAATTCGAAAGGAAGATTATGACACCTGGATTACAGCAAGGTTTCACTGTAAACACGAATACCACTAAGAAATCGAGGACTGTGTGCAACTGCAATTTCTCGAGCTACAGACCTTGTCTCTTATTATATGTTTATCTGAGGAGCCATGTATTAGAACATAATATTTTCATGATTTTGAACCTTTTTAGAGTCAAGCTTGCATCATGTACCTTTGGTTCTTTAGTAAAAGCGTAATTAGTGTAGTGGAGAAGTGTATTGAGTTGAGTATAATGAAGACAAGGAAAAGTAACTCTTGCAACTCACTTGTCCCAGGGATGAGTGCTTGGGAAATTTGTTCCTGAGCCCAGAAAGGACAGAAAAAGATATGGGAATGTAAAGGGCAGTGATGAAGCTCAATAATTCACAAATTTGGCAAATTTTCACGTATATCTTGTATCATCTTGTCAAATAAGGGTGTGTTAGAATTGTTTCAGTCCATCTGATAATCAGAAAATTACATTGGTTTTGATAAATTTAAGTAATAAAACCTCTTGTCCACATTGATTCTATATAATTCTACCACCCAGGGTTGGATCCAAATGACCAGTCATGTGACCTTTTCACATGGTGTGTGACTGGGCTAATGCCAATCACAATTTTGGCAGAACACTTAAGTCACTACACTTAATTAATCTCCGTGGTTGTGTTGAATATTTTGAAGAAAATTTCTTCACTAGTACTTTTACAGATTAGTTTTGTAAAAGAGCTCCTCCCTAATTTCTTAACATAGGGAATTCTCTGGATATTTATAGGTATATGTGTTTAGTAATTTGAGATAGGAATAATTCTTTGTACTGGGTGTTTGGGTAATGTTTTGTATTACATGGTGGGAAGTACTAATATCCGGCTTGGAAAGACTTACTGATGATTCGTACAAATGTGAAACAAGAAAAATCATGCAAGTGTGAAATTAGAGTTTTGTGATGTGTGGTCATTAGGTGATCAGAAGAAAATTATTGTAGTATTTGCATGTTTAAGAACGCTTCAGTTGACAAAGGCTGTTGTCTTGAGGTCCTTGGAAATATAGGAAAACGATGGACTTCAAGCCACGCTCACACAGGTATTTGATTTGCTCTGTATGAGACCCCTTGCGTGTAACAATACATAGGTACATAGTACCACATAGTCATTTTGAAAACAAAAGAAAGAAAATGCTACTTTTCCAACTGTCTTCCTAATGAACTGCAAATGAACATATTAATTTAAAAAAATTGTGTGCAGAAAATTAATAGTAAGAATGCATGATGTCACTGAATTGAAAGTAATGTCATGTAAGGAAAACCCATATTTGAATACTTATGGCACATGTGTTTTTACTGAATTTTACAAAATATTAATGAATTTGCACAAAACAAAGTCTGATGAATCTTTACAGAAAAAGTGTTGAACTTTATTAATTGGGCTGAAATTGACCCTTACATTTCCTACCCCTTTAATCCTATATTTAAGGATTTTATAATTGTTTACCTTCATCTTTATTATATATATACTCAACCGAATTTTTGCATATTTAACTTTATCTTCTATCTGGTATTACTTCACATTATGTGTTTTTGGAAGGCTTTATCTTCCTAAGTTTTTTGTGTGTAATTATATGTAGTTACATTTCTGGAACTTAAACTTTGAATCAGCACCATATAGCTATTATTGTGCAGTTAAATCCTAGTACATAGATATATACATATACATACATATTCATTGTCTGTTTTGTAGTGACAATGTCAGTTATTGTCGTTCCTTTTCAGTATTACAAGTATTTTGACTTATGAAAATATTATATACCTGACTATATACAGTAAAGCTTTTCGAGAGATCACTGCTTTGAGAGACCACCTGTCTTGAGAGACCAAGTTCTCAATGCACAGATCTATTGATTATATAGTGGTATCACCTGTCATGAGGAAGCACCTGTCTTGAGAGACCATAATTTTTTGGCAGAAGGGGTGGTCAAGACCGGTTCTACTGTATTAGCTAAAGATGCCATTTTTCAAATATTTATTGGTTACACAGAATGAAAATCCTTTTGAGTGTTGAATACATGCACAAGTTTATTTACATCTGTATTTTGACATTCTTTTTATTTTCTTTTGAAGGTGATGGGCACCAACAGAAAGGTGTTTGATGGTTTAACAGCTTGGTTTTCTGCCAGTGTAGGCAAATCAAAGAAGAAAATATGGAGTAAGTTAATTTACATTCGCTTTAATGAAAGATTGTTTCCCAAATTATTTTATGATCTCTGTCTTTTATCATCTAAGTACAATGCAGGGACAGTGTTGTGTATAAAATTTAGTTTTTGCGTGCTCCTCTGAAGCTAGAATTGGCCTTAGACTTGACTTGAAAACATCTGAAAGGTAATCACATTGAATTCATGTTTTTTGTGTTAAAAAACAGCTTTTATTTATCTCTTATTAGCTAAATGACTGCATATTGACTATGTTATATTAGCTAAGTAAAAAAATTTTTTTTTACAGTATTGAATGTCAAAATTGGAATTATACTATGGCCAAGGTATTTGCTGATATACATGTATATGGTGCTGTTGTGTCTGTGTCTCTTAAATAACTCTTCCTAGTCTAGAGCACATTTGTATAGCCAGCAGTGTGGGATCTGGGTCAGGTGACTTTCTAGCAAAATTCCTTTGTGGTCAGCTGCCTTGATTCTTTGTCTTCCAGTGTTTTCACACTAAGTATTTTCATGTACCCTTGCCTCATCACTATGTACTAGTACTTTTGTGCTCTTTGGACATGTTACATCTCTCCTTTGAATACATTCCCCAATCAGATTAATGTTACGAAAATAAACTCCACTACCTCCAGAATCTAGCCCTCCTGAAAAGACAAAACAATTTGCATTTTCCATCTAAATACCCTATAGATGAAGGGAAGAAACTCTTACCCATTACCTGCCCTTACCCAGGGTTCTCCACAGGATTTTGAAAGTTGCAGTCCCGGCACTAAAACTTGCAGTCCAATAACGATACTTTTTTTCCACCTCACATTAATTTACATCATTATGAATGTATTGTTGTCATCAATACATGTCATCAGATTACTAATGCTCATTCATTGTGAAATATTTAGTATTATAATAAATGAATGAAAAATTAAGGAAGTTGATAACTCTGATAATTATGATTGTTTGTGATGTTACACATATCTTGATGATCCATATCACCATCCTTTCATGCCATATGCCACTGCTCTGGCTGCCATTCCAGCCCTCTGGCCAGCTTTACCTACTGTCTAGTGACAAGAGATCCGTCACTTCACCTAGCCGTGCTGCATAGTGGTAGACAGTTCCATGATTTGTGGAACCATACAGTGGTCAGTTTGACTGACCTGTCCATTTCACTGCACATTCTGCATGGGCAGTTCCAGAGAAAACATTCCAGCCAACCGTTCAGCTAACAGCTATGTATACCATCCAGCCATCAACTGAGCTGGCTGTCCAGCAAGCAGTCCAAACCAGCAAAATAAGATATGGCACTTGCCCAGCTGCCGATTCAACTGGCAAGTCATTTGTTCACTGCTTATTCATTGGAGAGATATCATGACACACTTAGAGATGATGGCAAGGCCTCATCCATGCTTCTGGGAATTTTCTACACAGGCATGGGGTAGTGCCAGATGAGGACAACCTCCAGAGGGGATAACCTCAATGACATAGTGTACTCAGTGAAATGGATTGCTTCAAAGTGGCTGTTGAAGAAATATATCATGTGTTGCCAACTTCCGAATGCCAACCACCACCACTATGAGCTAAGCCTGTTTGTTGAAGGCTTCAGTAGACTTGGAAGATGAGGATGAACATCTCTCCTTTCATCTACTGCCACAGTCAGCAAAGATAAGGGAAATATCAGACTGCCTGTCAAATAAGATCTGTGATCTGGGATATTCTAATGCATTCTTCAGAGGCAAGAGTGCAGGAACTGATTCTCCAACTTGCCTTGCAACCTGCACTGGTGGTCAGGCTGAATCAATCTCAGCCTCAATGTAGAGATGATCATTGGAAAAGAGATAAGAGGCCAAATATTGCCCCTGAATTCAGGAGACAATTCAATAAAGATAAGAAACAAGGTTTTGCTTTCCCCAAGCCTCCCAACAACCATTGTTGACTCGCCACCCAAACCACTCACAGACAGCCTACCAGTTGTTGGCATCAGATTCCTTCATTTTCATCAGGATTAGATTTAACTATTTTTGCAAAATGAATGGGCGATCCAAGTTGTTTTGGAGGGACCTCAGATATAATTTATCCAGCCTCCTCCCCTTTCATATTCCTCTTTAATGATGGACATGCCATCAGTGTTAGTGATAGCTGAAAGTTTGCAGATGGAGATCTGGTCATTACTTGACAAGCTTGCAGTAGAGATAGTTCACAAAGTGAACTCTCCAGGCTTTTTACTCCAGGCTTTTTCTAGTGCCCAAAGTCGTTTGAAAACTTAGAAAAGTCTTAGACCTCAGATCAAAATGGAAAGAGCACGGTCTATCAGGCTTTCCATTAAAAGGGACAAATTTATGGTCAGTCTAGACCTAACCGATACATATTTTCATGTCCTTATTAACCCTGCTTCATGCGAGTTCATTCGGTTTGCCTACCAAGAATAAAATATACCAGTTTTTTGCACTCACTCCCATTTGGTCTTGACATCAATTCATGAGAATTTACAAAAAGCATCAACTGCATTGTCACCATGTTCCAGTTGACATTGATAACAGCAACTGCTGCATATCTGGTCAACATCCTCCAAAAACACATGGTAAGTTCAATTTTGATGAAGGGCAGGAATTATCTTCTGTCCAGTTTAGGTTATCTAGGTTTTTTAGTAAACTGGGAAAAATCGGATCTCATCTGACCAATTTCTGACCAATTTCAATCTCATCTGTCTCCTCCACGTACGTGTGGCATGGATTATCGAACTCATGGAGTCGATTTCCAACAGGGAGTGGATTTCAGCGAGAGAGTTTTTGCAGCTCTTCTGTTTGGTCAATCTGACAGCAGATTTTATTCTTCTTGGATGCCTTCTGATGTGCCATTTGCAGATGGTCTTTCTGGCCCAGTGGTGCATCTTTTGCAGTCAGCTCGATCAGTGAGTTATGATCATCACTGAATTAGTATTATTCCTGCTTCAGTGGTGCAACGTACATTCACTCACAGCAGGAATCAGTGTTTCAGCCAAGACATGCCCTTGACTATTTTCCCCATTTTCCTAATCACATATATATATGTTTCAGCCAAGACATGCCCTTGACTATTTTCCCTATTTTCCTAATCACATATATATATATAAATAATCGTGTACTCGATATATCCCAAAATATTTCTAGGCTTAGAATTAGACCAGTACCCTGTCCCAACATTAGGTATGCCAATATGTTTTTCTTGAGACAGGGAACCAGCCTAGGCTTAGAATTGTAATAGCCTCAATGAAAATATTAAACAGTTTTTTCAAATAACATACTGAGGTAAGTTCCACCTGTTTTATTACCATTCGTTATCAAGGAAAATCTGTAGTCTGCGATTTTTGTAAGGCCAGTGCTACTAGCCACATGATGCAACCTTGACATAGTTCCATTTGCATTTGTTTGGGTGGCAAAGCTTTACTAAGAGGCAGATATGAAATGGCAGATAACATTTCTTTTCACCAGTATCATGCTTAGATCATGACAGCAATCAAAATGACCAAAGAGATGATGACTGCACTGAACAAGATGGAGAAACCCACACAAGCCGAGATGAAAGACTAACCGAAAATGAAACTTCCAACAAAGATTTGGATTACAAAATGGCGGAACCAAAGAAGAAAAAATTCATGCACATGTTCCAAGAAGGCTGGAAATGTGAGTATAGCTGGCTAGAATATGATTCAGATGAAAGTAAACTGTATTGAAACTTATGCAGAAGTTCCAAAAAAACAATTCTATAACGACTGGAGTCAGAACTTTAGGACCTCAACTTTTTCGCGCCATATCAAGTACAGTGACCATCAGCAAGCCCTCAGAGATGATGCTTTGCGCAGTAATTTTGCCATTGCAGCAAACAATGCAGTTACTGGGAAGACTGAAGCAGTGAGAGATGCCATGCATTGTGTGTACTGGTTAGCTAAGGAAGGAATAGCAACCATGATGTATGGATCTTTGATTGATTTCTGTTGTTTACAGGGCTGTGAGGCTTTTATGAATTTAGAACAGGGTAAAAATGCAACATACATGTCTTGGTAAAGCGCTGAGGAAATTCAGCAGGCCATTGCAAATGTAATATCAACAGATATCAATTAGCAGCTTCAGAGGGGATCATTGTTAGCCATTTTGATAGATGAAGGCACTGGTTTTAATATTACTAGTTGTGTATGATGGATGAAGAAACTTTTGATCAGAAAACATTTTTCTTGGGAAATCGACCAGTCATGGAGCCTCATGTAAGTGCACAAGTCATATTTGATAAATTGAAACCTACATGGATTCAAGGGGTCTAAATGTTGAAAATGTTTATTCATTTGGAAGTGATGGAGCTTCTGTTATGGTTGGTAGGAAAAATAGAGTCTTTGCTGAAATCAAAGAAGTGAACCCTATTGCAATTAATGTTCACTGTTTTGCCCATTGTTTGGCATTGTGCACATCTAGAGCAGTTGATGATGTATCATACATAGGAAAGACTTTCCAGGAGACATTAATGGATATGTTTTACTAATTCAAAAGATCCACAGATAGAACAGCACAGTTAAGGGCAATTCAGAAACTTTTAGAACATGAAGAAGTTAAACTGAAGAAAATCCATGAGATTTGTTGGCTTGCTTTTTATGAGGCATTGCATGCTGTTTAAATGTCATGGAAACTGCTTGTTGTATATTTCCAGCAGCTAAAAAAAGCCAAATGAGAAGGAAAAGAGAATTCTAAAAACACTATCTGATCTTAGATTTATTTCCACCATGCACATGCTGATGGATGTTGTACCAGCATTTACTCAGTTAAACCTTGTGTTTCAAAAGAAGAACTTGGATATAGCTGTTGTACCTACTGCTTCTGAACAACAGGAGAAACTGGTGAAAAAGGGTAGTGACTTTATGTACAAGGATACAAAGCTGTCAAACAATAGCATTAAGGCTGCTTCAGAGGAAAGTACCCAAATAAGAACAGAATTTACTGAAAATTTGCAGCAAATGTGAACAGAAGATTCCCTAAGGATTCCACTGAAGTAGCCTTCAAATCTTTAGGAACGTGTCCACTGTCACTTCCTGAGGAAGAAAAAGAATCATTTGGGAATTCTATGGGGAAGATAAGAAAGAAGCAGATGGTATGTTACAAAAATCCCTTGTAGATGTTGAAGCATGTAGAAGAGAATTGTCACTTGTGAAGAAGATGGCATTAGACCAAATATACCCTCAGGATAGTTTTTCAGACCTATTGAAAAAAATAAAGAAATACCATAATGACACTTTCCTTAACTTGATAATGTTAGCAAGACTTACCCTTTTGACACCTTTGCAGTCCACTGATTGTGAATGAGGCTTTGTCTGCCAAAACAACATTCACAGACCCTCAGGAAATCGCTTGAAAGCTGATACATTGCAAAGACTGCTGACCATAATGTTGGAAACGCAGAAAATGGAAGAATTTGACTTTTCCTGAACTGTTAGTATATGGTCAGAGGCATCAAAGATGAGAATCCTAAAGTAAAGATCGTAATTTTTTTGGTTTGTCATACAAATAACAAGTAAAATAGACCATGTAAATGATTTCACTTTATTATGATGTTGGCCCATTATGATCACACCATTGGCCCACTTTTTCAAATGAATGGGGCCAGTTGGCCCCATGTTTCTAAAACCTGGCTGAAACACTGAGGAATTCCTCTGGAAAAGCCCCGACCGGAAGTTCTAGTATGTACTTGTACAGACCCCAGCCTGTACTGTTGAGTAGCCCACCTGTTGCCATGCTTCACCACGGTAAGTGGCAAGTGGGATCTGGAGGAGTTTCCTCTTCACATCAGCCTTCTGGAAATGAAGGCTATAGTCCATGCTTTTCATTTCTTGAAGGATCAACTCTACAGGAAAGTAGTCCTTCTCATGTTGGACAACTCAGTGGTGTTAACCTACCTCCTCAGACAGGGAGGGGAGAGGGAATGAAATCATCTGACCTGTGCATTCTGGCTTGGAAGCTTCTGCACTGGTACTCCCAGCTAAAAATAATCCTTTAGATCAGACACATACCCAGCAGGCTCAATATCCTTGCTGACTCACTGTAAAGAAGGGACCAGACCCTTCACGCAGAGTGGTCCATTCATCAATTTCATTAAGTCTATGCCTTCTTCCCCACCCCCACCACAGTTTTGGTACAGAAAATAATACAGAAAGTGAGGGATCAGAACTGAAAAGTGATAGTGATAGCCCCTCTCAGGTGGGACAAGTTCTGGGTAAACGATCTGCTCAATCTCTAGTGATAGACACTCCCAGGAAAATCCTGGAGAGGACGAACCTGCTCAAACAGCCCAGCCCAGACAAGCTTATCCTTCATGCCTTGTTTTTGGCAGGACAACCTTGCAAAGAAAGGAATTTCAACCTGCAGTTGTGGAGAGAATCTCACATACTAGAAGGCCCTCCACTTTGAAGGTTTATCAGGGGAAGTGGCGCATTTTCAGGGACTGATACAAGGCCAACAGCATCATCCTTTTGAGTGCCTCAGTCCCACAGTTGGCTGACTTTTCCTCTGGCTTTTTTGAGGAGAAAGAGTTAGCTCCAATTACCCCACCCCCAATACTACACCAATCAAATACATTTATTCAGATATTTTTCTCTCATTCTTGCTCTACCATGGTTTGGTACATAATGCAGTCTGTATTTATGACCCCAAGTACTGCGTTATAATGGGGGAGAGCTGTACATATATATCCATAACCTCTTACTCAGTTCACTTCATATTTGGAATCAAATTCTCCTTCTGTCATACCACCCTTGCCCCTAAATTCTTCCCTTCAGTGTGTTCATGGAAGTTATGGGTTATGCTCTTTGGTAACTTGACACCTAAATCTTGTGGCATACCATGTGTTTCTTAAAATACATTTCTTCTTTTCTTTTTTTTTTTCAGGTGATGGAGGTGGTCAGGAGACAGACTTTGATAGTGCCATGTTTATATTCAGCCAGGATGCTCAGGCAGATGATACCAAAGAGTAATTTCTATTTCTGCAAGAGCAGGGATTTTTGTGGGCCTTTAGGAGCCAATACTAGACCCCAAATCAATGTAAATGGGCCCCAATCCCAAAATGAAATATCTCAAAATCATTTGATGATTTACTTTCTGATTGATTCATTTTTCCCCAAAACTTATGTATTCAGACCACTTTTGAATCGTGTGTGTGTGAACTTTTGGATTGCTGACCTAGTTTCAGACAAGGTTGCTTGTGCAGTTGGTTTAAAATTGTAACTTCTTTATTTGGTGTTAAATTTGGAACATGATATCACAAAATTATATTAAACACGTGATTGCGTAGATGTTGGTATAGTATAGTCTTTAAGGGGCAGGCATGAGACTTTCCTATTGTTTTGTGGATGTCCGCTTTTTTCCAATCAGGAAGAATTCTGAAATTTGCACTAATTCGCTAAAAAAAATTGGGGCGGGGGGAGGGGGCATCTTATTTTGTAGGTGTACTCAGTAAGGTCACCAACAGAGTGCAGCTAGTATATGTTGTAGAACCAGTATGTGCCTACAGGTAGTTGAAAAGAAAAATTTCAAAGATATCAATCAAGATATTAAAAATGTATTGAAATGGGAATAGATAGAGCAGGAAATTGACAGCCAAATTCTCTGACAGTTTTTCCAGAAGTCAGCATTCCTGAAAAGCAAACTGTACCTTGTATCAGAAGGATGTAAATTATGCTTCACATGGAAGAAAGGCATTAGTAAGCCACATGGAAAAGCCTGAGAAAAGAAATTGAACTGGTTGAATGTGAAGCTGCAGGGGGAAAAAAGAAATTTCATATTAAAAGTATATTTCAACAGTACAATAGATAAAACGCCATAATTTTTTAGTTTCTCCTCGAAGGTTTTTCATTGAGGAAAATAAATAACAAAGTAATAACTATTTTTAAGAAAAAATTAAAAGTGAGGAAAACAGAAAAGGTGCCAGGAGAGCTAATTTAGATAGTTTATATTTCCTGAAAATAGCTTTTAACCAGGGGCAGCACTAGGCTCAGAATAAAAGGGCACTGGCCCATAAACCCCGCCCCCTTTCAATTTTCAGATTTGTTTTAAAAATGACAAAGTCCCCACAAGATGTGGGGAAAAATTGGAGAACTGATAGAAAAGCTCAGACCTTTGTTGGGCATCCACTTGACTAAGGAATGTAAGAAACAGGTCATTGATATTAATCCTTGGTTATGATTACCGTATATACAAGTCCAACTGCAAACAACTTAGACCCTGATCTGCTGTTGCATAATGCACCAGCATGTTGTAATTGTACTAAGTACTCCTAACAAACTGCATAGACCTAGATCTGCTGGCACATTATACGACAGCAGATCTGGGTCTGTGCAATTTTCAGTTGGACTTGACTTTTAAGCAAGTATATACGGGTTTTATGTCTAAAATACAACTGATAAATATTTGAGAAAGTCACAGTTTGAACATAACTTTTTGGACAAAACCAGGAAATTTGGAGGTGTCCTTTGGGAACAATAAAAAATATTCCCTAATCAGGCCGAATTCCTACATTTAGTAATTTACTCATAAAACAATTGTTTTTAATTAGTATAATATTTTCCTCCAAAATAATAGACTCTGGCCTCATTCTGCATTGCCTGGATAAAACCCGAGAAGCAACACAGTTCTCATCAGTTAAATACAATCTAGTCATGTTAATCTTACACAAACCATGCTCATGAAAATATTGGGTAATTTTAGAGAAGACAACTGTCATATAATCAAGTTTACCTGTATGTAATTCTTTTTTTAAAAAAACCCATCCCATTCATGGTGTAATATTAAAGCAGTCATTATAGAAGGATGAGCTCGAGTCAAATGAATATGACTAGACTGAAGGTACAATTCCAGGATTCACATTCTCTGATCTTGTAATGCAGTAAAAGCTACCATGATCAGTCAAAAGCATCTATACATGTAAAGAAGATTCGTAGTAGAGATGGCAGTGAGAAATGTTAGGAATTTTTATATCTTTATTTTTGTATATGACATAAAAATCATACAGAACATCCTTTCTTTTTAACTTTACTATATTTTAACAAGAATGCAAAGGGATTACCCTTGTTACAAAGATATGAAAAGCTCAATTCTCATTAAGAGGTTTATTGGTTGAATGATTGACTACATTTGACGACTCATTCAAAGTTTTGTTGAAAAAAGAAAAAGCACTTATAATATTTTCCTGTTTTGATATTTTTTATAAGAATCTATTAGTGTTGGGTCAATTTGAATGAACATCAACATATAGCAGTTTTCCATCGCAACTTCATCACTCAGTGTTGGACAATGGGTGATATAAAGTGTCTTTTTTCTAATACTTTATACTCACAAATTGATTTTATAAAACCGTGTTTTCTACGTTTATTTTATCACTTGTTTATTGGCAAATGTTGCAAAACTTGGAATCTTGCAGTCACAAAGTCGAATCTAATTACCAATTTATTATTCATCTTTCCACTCATAAAATTTGCAAGAAATTACTATTTTGCCTGTATGCACCAGTTAAATGGCAAGGTCCTTGGGAATGAAGGGATTTGCATATATGTGCACAGATTTTTTGCTTTGGATGCATTAAAACTGAAGTATCGGAGTCCGGTCGGGAGTTAGTGACAGTTGGTAATCTTGGAATTCAAGATTTCCATGGCTAGCAAAAGTTGAATTTGATGAACAGCTATGACTTTAGGAACATTTGAGCACATTTATGTATCCAGTTGCAGTTCTCGTCTGTAATGTTAATCCATGATTTTATCATTCTTCATGTCAGATGTTATCACAGTCTTGTTCACCATGGTGATGATGAAATAATTATGATTCATGTCATGTGCAGCTTTCCAATTCATTGACTGTTTGACATTTTAGTGCATTTACAAGCGCTTTTCAGATCTGTAATTTTATTACATGATATTATCATTCTTCAAGCCTGCTACCACAATTTTGTGTACTACGGTACGGAAATTAATAAATTAATTAAAATTTATATTTTTTTAAATAAGTGCCAGTTTTATTTTCTTTAATAAACAGGATCATTTTAAATTATGTAGTTTTTGCTCACATGTATGAAACTGACATTGTCATTACAGTACAATACTGTTTGGAATATTTATTTATGGTACTCCTAATTTTTTCATATTTGACTCCAATTTTATGAGGGTCTTCAAATTTTTCTGAGTTTGGAGTCCAGTATTCCAAGTTTTAAACTCCTGGTGAGAATCCTGAATGTGTCGCATTTTGGCTTATCGAAATATATATTGTATATATTCACTTATAACTTGGGTCCAACTGCATCAAACCAGATCTGCTGGCGCATTATGCACTGCCAGATCTGGAACTGTGCCGTTTGTTAGGAGTAATCACTAGAACAAACAGCATAGATCCTGATCTGCCAGTACATTATGCAACTTATAAACAAATATATACAGTAGAAACCCAGTGGAATGGATGGGCCAATTACTTAAAGGTTAATGTCATTAAGGACACAATTATTAAAAGGTATGACAATACATTTTTGGATTTACAGAGATATACACATTTCTTAAACTTAAAACTGTTCCAAAACAGAAAACCTGTCAGTTCTTTTTTTGTACGGATATGCTGGGTGACACTTGCCAGAAAATATGAAATTGCAACCTGGACTAATATGTACAATACAAATTATGTCGTTCTGAATAATTTCCCCATAATTGCTGCTTTTGATTATTATTTTATAATACCTGATAGATCCTGAAATGGATTGTGTATTGAGGATTTTCATTGTAGAGTTTATGAGTGTGAGGCCTATCTTGATGAGCATCTGGCAGTTTTCCATCCCAACTTTATTAGTCAGTGTTGGAAAACAGGTGATGTGAATGCAGTGGCTGTGGGAAAATACTTTCTACCACCTAAAGAAATCCAGCAATGTAAGTTTACCATGCATGTGACAATCATGTAAATCGGGACATTTTCACAAAGATTTTGCAATTTTATTTAGTCTACTAAAACATGCACTATATCAATTTTGTTAACAGCAACATAGGTATGAACATTTTATGTGGCAAATGTTTAATTTACTGAATTTGCAAAAATGGAATCAGTGACATTGGAATGATTTCACATTTGGGATGGCTTCTTTGGGGACTGGGTGGGTCATTGTTTCCATAAGAATCAGGCAGTCAGACATCAGAATATTCATTAAGGGCAACAAATTGGGGACAGTTTTGGCAACCTGGTTGAAACAACCATGGAAATGACACTGGAATTTTATGCTTTGCAATACATGTATCTTTTGAGACACACCCTAAAAGGAATTGTTATATTGTTTTCAAAACAAACTCATGTTCAGTTTGCATGAAAGGATACCATACATGATTGGCTACTGTTACAGTAAATTACAATCTCCAAAGAGAGATTTTATTGTAATACTTCCCAGCTAGATCAGGCAGAGTCAAAAGGTCAAAATTATATTAAGATCAAAAGAAGAAAATGTTGCACAAGTTTTATGCTAAATGAAAGTGTAAAACCATTGGGTATTTTGTTCAGTAAGTTTAATTTGTTAATGACCGCCCATTCCATCCTGAGAATCAGTGTGGAGATTTTTTAAACATTCAGTAGATATTTTTCCCATAGTCTTAAATTGGAAAGACTAGACTCGCATATTTTCTCACTTTTATTTACAAACAGATGTGTGGGAATGGTAGTTGGCCATTTAAGAGTGTTATGATATTATGATTGTGTCAAGAATAGTTTCTTCAAGCCAGATCACTTGCTTTATATTGTTTTTATACATTCTCATGTGAATTTGATTTTGGTGACTTAATAGCTTTTTTTAAAATTTAAACTCACAGTGGTGAAGAAGCAGATGACTTTTGAATGGGAAATTGATGGAAATATGTCAGATGGTTCGACAGATGTTGTTGCCAAGGTAATAACTAGACCATGTATGATCACATGATTATGGCATTTTGCACATGTTGCTTATGAATGGCATTTCCCTATGTCCTTTTGATATTGTAGCCAGGGCCATTTTGTTGATGGATCATTATATCCCTGGCAAACAAAGAGGAGGTATACTTGAGTCAGCTTGTTTGTCCATTGATCACACTTTTGTTTGCTTAATATCTCCTGAACCTATTGAGATATTTTCATGAAACTTAGTATGCTTTAGTATCATGAATAGACATTGTAAAAAAGACAGAGTCTGTCTGATAAGCATTTTAAGGTTTATCCCCATTTTTATTACAAATTGTGTGCCTCCATCACACTTTTCTCCATTTAGTATCTCCTCAATTGTGAATTGTTTGTGCCCATATAAGATTCAGCTCTGTCAGATTAGTACTTTTAGAGTTTTATTACAAATTGTGTCCATCCATCTCTCTCTTCTCTAGTTAACATCTGAATGGTTTCGAATATGTCTTCATGAAACTTGCCATGCTTTTGTATCATGCAATAGTTCATCTCTCGTATAATGTATGGCTTTTCAATTAGTATTTTTAGAGTTATCTCCCCATTTTTGAAAATTGTATTTACACTTCATATCTCCCTAACCATTTGAGGTGTCTTCATGAAACTTGGTACACTCTTGTATCACAATTAGACAATGTGTCTTGTAAAAGAATGATCCCTGTCTGATCAGCATTTTAGGAGTTATCCTCATTTTAATATATAAATGGGTGTCCTTCCATTTCCATCACACTCTTGACAATTAATTTTTTCAAAATCATTCCAGAAACTTGGTGTACATTTGTATCATGACAAGAGTTTATGTTCCATATAAGATTTGGTTTTGTCAGATTAGTACGTTCAGACCTACTATATATATAAGCTTATACCAACTGCAAACTGCATAGACCCAGATCTGCCATTGCATAACGCACCGGCAGATCTGGGTCTATGCAGTTTGTAAGGACTAATCAGTAGAACAAACAACATAGACCCTGACCTGTCAGGGCCTATGTTGTTTGCATTTGGACATAGCTTATATGCGAGTATATATGGTATCTCCCTGTGGTTACAAATTTTATGAAGATGTGGATATTGACCAATTTTTGTGCTTGGATGATATGTTGGAGGCAACTGACATTACTTACCTTGTTTTGCCTACTTTATTTCAGTCTACAAGAAAATGCAAGCATGTTAAAAACTTAAAATGTAAAGCAAAAGAATCCTCCAGGTTTTAATCTCCTATATACACGTGTATGGTCTTATATATATGATCTAGAAAAGAAAATAAGTGATACCAACATCAATAGACAATGTTGCAACTATGTGCTCAGGGCTGATCAAATTTTTTTCTTCATCCATTTGTCCAAGACAAGTGGTTAAAAAAAATTCACTTGTCCCACATACCTTTTCGCTGGTCCCAAAATTTTAATAACACACCTAGATTTGATGAGATGTTTGCACTTTAATCTAAGAAAGAACAAAAGAAATAATGTGCAACATATTTGTTTTTTCAAAGGGCTTAATTTGTCAGTTTTCAATTGTCAAGGTATCTTATATACACTATTTCTTGCCTGGATACAGTGGCATCGGTACTTCCATCAGCAAGAATGGAAAGGAATTTACTGGAATTCAGTCTTTCCCTAACTTCACTCAAGATTTGATCAAATGACAGAACAAGGTCTCATGCCCATAATCTGTTCTTGTAATTAACACCAAGTTCAACACCATTCTTCTCTTGGAGTGCACACAGCATTTCCATATCAGAAAATGGTTTTCCATAACAGGCTAGGGTGTAGGCTGTAATAAAGAGAGCTCTCGTTTTGTTTTTTCTCAATTCATTCTGATTTAGTTTTAAAATGGCCTTTCGTAATGGAGTGTCAGCAACTCTAACTTCAGCGATTTTCTGCACATGCTGGCTAGTGTCATGAGGTCCATAGTTGTAATGAGACTTGATTGGTTCAGTCATAAATTCGTCAGTTCGATTGACAAATACACTGGTTGAATTTCCAACCTGTGCCTGTTTGGGATATTATTTGCAATAACTGCAAAACATCTCTCCTTCAGTGATTCAAGCCATGGATAATTATCAATCCAATGTGGCTGAAAATTTCTCTGCCTCAGTTGCATCATATTTGACGTGCTTTGTTGCCACAGAATCTGGCTTAAGTCTGTTTGGAGAAATAGTTACCCCAGACATGGTGGCAGCCTTACGTTTTATTCCTCCACTTTCATGCGAATGTTCCTTCTCCAAATTTTCTCTTATTACCTTTTTTGCAAAAATAATTTGTAAACTCTATCCACATAGTAAAGATCACCTTGCTCACTCATCAGCTACTTCTAAAGTTGTTATAAGATACATTTTGCCCTTTAAATTTAAACACAGACAGCTCCATAATTATTGTAATCACTTTGCTTCAAATGAAACATCGCACATGGAAGTTCATTTTTTGTATAATCAATTAAAAATTAAAGAATCATTGCTGTCATTTAATCAGTTCATAAAGGAAACCCGACACTAATGTCAGTAAAATGCCTTTCATTATTTTAATTGCATTGACTCGCTAGATTGAAATCAAAGGGTCATTCACTCATGAGTATCTGTGTTGAGTAAACACAATATACCAAAGCCATTTAAAACATGGATAATCAATCATACCGAATTTGTTTTCTTTTAAGTGTATTGATTGGCTGATAATTCTTTCACTTACCCCGATATGCATTCAAACGGGTAAAAGAACGTGTGCACATGCAACAGTTATCAATGACCACTAACTGTAGGTGTGGTATATCACAGAAATGAATAAATGGAGAGAGATAGATTCAAGCATTCAGTACACCCAGAGGGCATGAATGGCCAGATAAAGATAGTTAAAATGATTAAAGCATGAAAATTAGTGCATGCTTGACTTGTTTTAAAATAGGAAATAAGTACTTGTCTTGGGCTAGTGCCTTGGAAAATTTTACTTGTCCAACTTCAAAAAAGAATAGTCTGGGACAGCGGGCTATAGGATTTGATCAGCCCTGGTGCTCTAGACTTTTCTTCCCACTCCACATTTTCAGTACATGTATCAACAAGCTAACATATATCACTTAACAAGGTGAGTGATACCAGACTCCTGGCCATGAGTTCTTGTTTTGATTTGCTTGTAAAAACAATAGTGGAAAAATATAGGAATCGTACATGTTTTTCTGGCATCAATGTTTGCCAAATCCTGAGGGGGTCATCAAAGCCATAGCCGGAAGGGTGAGGGTTTCAACATAACCAAGGGATTCGGCAAATGTTGATACTGGAAAAAACATATATGATTGCTGTTCATACATAAAAATAAACAAAAAATAGTTTAAAATTTTCAGATGCAGTTTAAGGTTTTGCTAGTGAAGGCACCAATCTGGTACATTGGCTTTACTTAGTCCTTTTCTGGTGCAGCACACACTCCTGATCTGCTGAGGTAAAATGAATGAGCATCTCACAAGAGTGACAAATTCTAAGATCTATTGAGAAATAACCACTTTAGTGAATTGTTCAGTATAATATTGGTCATATCAGGAATAAATGAACTACCAGATATTTGGAAGTTAATTACATGAAATTACTCTGATTCTGAACCGTATTTTGATTTATATGCAAATGAGAATACACACTGGTTACTGAGTTGCAGACAAGTTGAAAAATCACCTTTGCGTGTTTCGTTATATCACTCGGGTGGCCGAGTGGTCTAAGGCGCTCGCCTTTACCGATCACTGCCATCTCACTGCGTGGGTTCGAGTCTTGGACTCCGCCAATGTGGTTATGTGAGAAAGCTTGCCAGTAGCTTCCCGTGGGTCGGTGGTTCTTCCCGGAACTTCTCCGGGTTCTTCCTCTACCAGATATACTGGCTGCCATGTATAGCCTATCATGTGCTGAAAAATGGCGTTAAACCCATAAAACCAAAACCATATCTATTGCTCTGAATGAATAAGATGTACATGGGCAAGAGAGTTCATCTTATTTCTCTACTTGGAAAACTTCTCTCTTGTGCAGCTGGAGAACCTAACAAGTTCGCATATTTTCAGTCCAGACACATGAAACGGAAATGCTGAGTCATTTGTTTTCGGTGCACTAATGGAAAAAACAAGTATAACAACACATAAGGGCATCAATGCTGTGCAAAATCTGATATTGATACATGGATATGACCACATGGATACCTCATCCAACAATGCTGCACATACATTTTTATGTAAGAATGAGAGTTTGGATAACCATCCATAGTCACTTATAAGTTTAATCCAATTTCAAACTACACAGACCCCGATCTGCTGTCGCATAATGCACCAGTTGATCTGGGTCTATCCAGTTTGTTAGGAGTAATCAGTAGAACAGACACCGTAGATTCTGATCTGGTGCATTATGCAATGGCAGATCAGGGTATTTGTTGTTTGCAGTTTGACTCGACTTATAAGTAAGTATATACGGTACCAAGATTAGGCTTTATTAGTATTATCACAATGCTTCTATTTATAAGAGATTGTGATGGACCCATAGTCACATAATTGTCTGAGCACATAAGTTAAACTCTAACTAAAAAAACCATAAAAAATCATGTTTGGATTCCCACAATATTGGTGAAATTTGTATTGTATGACGAGGTACAAACATTAAAATAATGCCAACATTTTCATGTTTCTAACTTCGATCAAGGTGAAGTTATACAAGATAAAATAGTTTGATGAGTTCAGTTCATGTGTTTAGATAGTATTGTGACTATGGGAACAGGACACCTGTCTTGTAATATAAGCCTTTATATCTTGTGTATTTTTCAGACTAAAAAAAGAGATTTTGTTACACAGTCACAAGTCACTGCTCCAGAGAACAGTACAACAGCCAACATAGAAAAACCATCTGCATCCTCACATGGAAAAGAAGCTAATGGTATGAACAGGATTGGGTGGGTCAGTGGGGTATTTTGTTTTGTTTGAATAGGTTACCAATAACTAAAGAACTAACTAGAACTTGATTTTAGAAAAACAACTGCAGCTGACTGAAGCTTTATAATACTGATCTTTTTGTCAGCCTGTACCACTGATTTATTGAAAAATCTATTGCAAGTTTGATTCATTAAATTCATCATTTTACATTCATCCAAGTCAGGAACTTTTGCCATGCTGAAATTCTTGAAAGTGATAGCAAAATTTTTGTATGTTTTCAGCCTGTGTAAAATGCAGAACTTAACACAAAAATGATTTGCCAATTGCCTAATGGATTTGAATGCTCCCTGCTGCAATTGTAGTTGGTTTGCATATTGATTTGCACTGGTCTATACATTTGTCCATCTGTCTGTCTGTCCATCCATCCTGGGCTAGCTTGTTAGTACCATTATTCAAAAACCGTATTACATAGACAAATTAAATTTGATAGCATTTTTGTATGCTTATGTAGATGATTAGATTTTGATGCCAGTCAAGCAGTTTTCACATTGTCTATCTGTTTTATACACTTGGAGTTTTTTGTTGAAAACCTTATCAACATGATCATTAAAAAGCAATTAACATAGAAAAATTAAATTTTATAAAAGTATTCCTATGTGTCTGTAGATGACCCAGTTAAATGTTATAAAAGTATTCCTATGTGTCTGTAGATGACCCAGTTATAAAAGTATTCCTATGTGTCTGTAGATGACCCAGTTAAATTTTATAAAAGTATTCCTATGTGTCTGTAGATGACCCAGTTAAATTTTCATGCAGTTGAGACCATTTTTGTATTTTGTTTTCACAATTTGGTGGACTATTTGCAACTGATGTTAACATTGTTAGCACAGCCATGCAGAAAATACTTGATCCAAGCAAATAAAATTTGCTATACATTTTGATATGCATATGTAGACCTGATTGCTTTCTTTGCCACTTAATAATTATTGCAAGGTTGAAAAGTATGTTGGGTTTTTTCTCTCCAAGGTTTGGACTTGGTTGCAGTGGGGACATATTTTAGTTGCGATGGGGCCATGCATGTTTATAAACACAACTCTAGTTTTGAGTTCTACTGGTCAAAGACCAGAAGAGTTTATATGATGGTCCACCATCCATCATCTGTCCATCTGGCTGTTGGCACAAGTTTGTTATTGTTACTCCTAAACTACTGGGAGGATTGCTATGAAACTTCTGACACACATTCATCCCAGGGTTTAGGTGGTTGTAAATGAAAATGGTGCTGCTCAGACATACAATATAGCCATCATGGGGAAAATCTTCTTATCACTATGCCTCCTGAATTGATAATCATAGCAACATGTGATTTTGGCTAAAAGACTTTTTATGATGTCTAGTTCAGCTTAAATGAAAATGGTTCTCATCTGACATACAACATGACCATGCTGACCATCATCTTGATAATCTTGTTATCACTACTTCTCCTGAAATTGATGGTCATATGAACGTAGGGTTTCACTCCAAGACTTCTTTGGTAGCTAGTTGGTCCTAAGTTAAAATAGTGACCCTCGAACATCCAACATAGACTGCTATGGCAGCCAGTTTGAAAGTCTTGTTATTACTACTTCTTCAAAATGGATGTTTGTATTGACATGGAGTTTTTTTATCACTGAAAGACTTTTTGTGATGTGTAGTTGCTCTTCATGAAAATGATATCGAAAATTATTCCAATCAGACCTCTAATATGGGCAACATAATGGCCATCTTCAGATCTTTGTTATATCTGCGTCGTCTGAACATGGAGTTTTCTCTAGGGTCTGTAATAAGTCTTTCAGTGACATTGTTCTTGTCCAGACAGACATAAAAAAACAACTGCCATTGATGTGATGACATCATTACCAGTTATTGTGTCTGTACAAGCTTTATTTGAACAAAACAAAATAAGAATAACATTTTCAGCCAAAAACTCAACAACTATATTTTTACACATATTGGAGTTATGATTATGTTTCAATTTAAAGTAAATTCAGTGCTGTTGTTTCCATTTTATACATTTGCTTTCATTAAAGCCCTCTTTTAATAAGACAAGATACAAAAGCTATAATTGTTGAAAGTGATACATGCACAATCTGAATGCATTTCTGAAACCATAAGCAAAAAATGACAAGATGATAGATGAAATGCAAACATAAATGGAACACAAACAATGCAAACAAATCCAAACAGAACACAAATGAAATGCACATTTGGTAGCATTACCCATTTCAGGGTCTGTATGATATCTGCTTGGTCCCAAATGAAAATGGTATCCCTCAGACATCGAGCATAGCTGCCACTTCTCTTGACAGAATGGTCATATCAGCATGGGATTTTCACTAAAAGACTTCTTATGATTTATGGTTGGTCCTAAATAAAAAGATGACAATATAACCTCTCAAAATGGCTGTCACAGCAACCATTGTAAAAATCTCACTACACCTACTGTACTGTCAATGTGGAATTATGATGGGACACAGAACTTGATGTATTAAGGACCTTGCTGAAAAGATTATTTTCCATGGAAAATCCTCATATCTTGAAGTTGTAATTACTGTGTCTATCAAGAAAAGGATTAGGTTTAGACATCATTTCTATGTTCCATATATCACAGTGTCACCTTGTTTGGAGAATGTCAATGTAGATCAAGAAGGGAATACACTTCACAGTCAGTGTGGTGTCTTGATGAAGAAATGATGTATGATTTCTTACATGTCACGATGTTTTCATTTTCATGAAGTGATGGATTGAATTAAAAAGCAAATCAGATATTTTTCCTATCACATACTTGCATGTTTATAAAATGTAATTTTTCTATAATCTATAAACTATCGCACACATGCCTTTTAGCTTTGCTACATGTACATGTGCAGTATATTAGCATATTTTTGCATTACACTCTCGAGCTGATGTTTATACAATCTGCTGTTTTCACACTGTCTTGATACAATCAATAATTAGCTCTACTAGTCATAGAACGGAAGAGCTAGGATGGTATGTCATCCGTCTGTCTGTTAACACAAGTTTGTTATCGCAACTCCTCCTAAACTACTTGGAGGATTGCTCTGAAGCTTTACACACACATTCATCCCATGGTCTAGTTGGTCCTAAATGAAAATTGTACTGTTCGGACATCCAATATAGCCACCACTGCAGCCATCTTAAAAATCTAGTTATTGCTGCTCCTGAATGGATGGTCATATCAACATGAGGTTTTCACTAAAGCACTTCATATGATGTCTGGTTGGTCATAAATGAAAATGGTGCTGATCGGAAGTCCAATATGGCCACGACAATGGCCATCTGGAAAATCTTATTTTTGCTACTTTTCCTAAATTGCTGGTCATATTGACATTGTGCTTTCACCAGAAGACTGAATCTTATGATGTCTGGTTGGTCCTGAATTGAAATGGTGCAAATCTGATATCCAGTATGGCCACCATGGGAGCCATCTTGATAATCTTGTTATCGCTACTCGTCCTGAATGGAAAGTCATATTGACATGGGGTTTTCACCAGAATTCTTATGATGTCTAGTTTGACATAAATGAAAATGGTACACATCTGATGTCTAATATGGCCACCACAGTAGCCATCTTGAAAATCTTTTTGTCAATACTCCACCTGAACAAAAAGTCATATTGATGTGTGGTTTTCACCATAAGACTTCTTATGATGTTTTGTTCGTCTTATATGAAAATGGTTCCACTCACACATCAAATATGACTGCCACACCAGCCATCTTAAGAATCTTCTGCTGTTTGGATGGTCATATCAGCAGAGATGCAGCCAGGGCACGCAAGTGCACGAATTGCACAAAATGTGTACCAATTCGCGCACTTGGAAAGCAGTGATGCGTGAGAACTCCTGCAAATTAGTTTAAAGTTGCGCATATAAAAATGTACTCTGCACAGTATACAATTTTTATTTAACTGTTAACCCTTTAAGTGCTTGTCACAGCATAAGTTGCACCGCAGTAGAGGTCCTGTAGCGCTTGTCTCATTATCTGTCTTTTTTCCAGTAGGTAACTGTTTACATATCCAAGTACTTCAGCTTGACATGAACGGTTGTTAAACTAAATTTGATTGGCACATTAGGCCCTGGAACAAGCATTGTCGAGGTTGAACCTTGCATTCATGAAGGAAGTTTTACAAATGCTTGTTTAAAGTAAAGGCCCCTAGAAAATCCAAAATGGCTGACTTCCAACATGGTTCATCCTCAGATGATGATTTAGTTTGGCAAATACTGGCCGATGATGACAATGATTTTTAAAGTTTTGAAGTATATGAGATTATTGGAGCCTGGAAAGTGTCACTGGAAATACCAGTGAGTAAATTTGAACCAGAAAATAATGTTGAATAGGAGTCTGATGTACATGCTGGATGGACAAAAACAGACAGCGTGTCGGTCAACCCCCTTTTAAGATGTAATTTGAAATTAAATGTCAAAAGGCAGAATAGTAAGCCTAATTGAAATACAGGCAGTTTAAATGTAGAGTGCAATTTTCATTTCTTTTCTCAAACAATACTGCCTTGACGGATCTTGTGGTACAAAACTATATAGCACTCTAAGAGTTAAGATAAATTGAAAAAATAATAATCTAAAAAGAAATGAAAAAGTAAGGATATTTATTTTGGATCAAAATACCTCCGAACAAGCTGACAATGGCATTGATGGACTTAAAACCCTAATACAACATTGTTTAACGAATAAATATGCAATAGTAGTCAGCAAAGCTCTGATTCAAGAAAGTGAAACTTTGGCAGAGCTCTTATTTGTGAAATATATTATTTTGGAGCAGAGATATCCAAGAGACAATACCTATGAGCTGTTGAAAATTGTACATAACAACCATAAAGAACAATTTTCCAACTTGTTCAAGCTGGCTTTGCTAGCTATGCATATGTGAAAGGGTGTTCTCAGCACAGAACAATATTCATACACAGATAAGAAACATATTAAGCTCAGAAATGATCAACAGATTAATGCTTATGCAGCTAGAGGAGACATCATTTGAGGATTTTGATTTCATTAGAGTAGGAAGAAAGAAAGAGACAGATATTTATGTGTTAGGTAAATATTGAACTATGGCCGTTTCCTCCTCCCCATCATTTTTTTTCTGCTCCCCCCTTATTTTGGTGACAAGGGGGGAGCTTCCCCCCTTTAGATAAAATCCTGGCAGCATTTCTGTATCAGTGTGGATTTTTTGCTAAAAGACCTATTATAATGTCTAGTTGGTCCGAAATGAAAATGGTGCAGCTCAGACATCCAGTATAGCCACCACAGTGACCATCTAGAAAATCTTGTTATCACTACTCCTAAATGAATGGTCATATCAGCATGGGGTTTTCACAGAAAGACTTCTTACAATATCTAGTTAGTCATAAATAAAAATGGTGCCAATATGACTGCCACAATGGCCATCTGGAAAATCTTATTATTGCTAAATCTTCTAGATGGCTGGTCATATTAACATTGTGCTTTCACCAGAAGACTTCTTATGGTGTCTAGTTGGTCCTAGATACAAATTGTGCAAATCTGATATCCAATATGGCCACCATGGCAGCCATCTTGAAAATCCTGTTATTGTTACTCCTCCAAAACAGAAAGTTATATCAGCATGGGGTTTTCATCAGAAGACTTCTTATAACGTCTTGTTGGACATAAATTAAAATGATCCCAATTTGATGTCCAATATGGCCACCAGAAGATCTTGATATTTCTACTCCTTTTAAATGGAAAGTCATTTTGAAATGGGATTTTCATCAGAAGAGTTCCTGTTGTGTCTAGTTGGTCCTAAATCAAAATGATGCAAACTGACCGACTATATGGCCACCATGGTGACCATCTTGAAAATATTGTTACCTCTACTTCTTCCAAATAGATGGCTATATCAACATGGGGTTTTAATCCTAGATGAAAATGGTGCCAATCATACAGCAATATAACAATGACATCAGAATGTTTAGTTACAAAAATACTTTGAAAGTATAATGTACCTACCCAAAGAGCATTCATAACCAAGATGTGCAAGTGCTAGAAGGAATAATGTATGGATATATTAATGATTTTCTGATGAATGAAAACCTTTTTTTGATTTGTGTCTTTATTTATTATTCAACTTTGATTGCTTTTTGGCATCTGACAGGTGGCATCTTTTTGATTGGTTGTTTGTCCTTAAAAGGACCATTTAATTTCTTAGATTATAGCTTGAAACTGCAAAAAGTCCTCCATATCCTGCTTTCATACTTCTTCATGTCCGTGTTGCTGCTGTTGCCATCATCTGTCTGCAGATGCACCAGGCCCAGCAGATATTCGGACAGGAGATGAATGTTCATAAAACCAAATGCAGCCTGTGATCCATTGATCGATTCCACAGAATCTTTTTAGTCTTTCTAGGTAACTGTCTCTGAAGAGCACAAGTAATGCCATGTTTGGAACTCTGACAGTGTGACTTTTCATGTCAGTTTATATACTGAAAGCATAGTGGCAAATTTTTACAAATGAAGTGGAGCCCAATAATAAAAGAAATGTCACCTTAGAGTGAGTGACATTAAAGCTGATTGTGCCACATTTTCACCAGCCAAGCAGAGACCGTTAATAATAGAAATGTCACCTTTAAAAATAATAATGAGTGGAGCACTCAGAGAAGTGATGACTTCTCATACCTTGACATTGGAAGAAAAAAAATTCCAGCAGAATTTAATATTTGTCTTAGTGACAGTTGTACATAAATAGAAGTTGACTGGAAGATCACGCCCACATAAAGTATTTGACTGAGAAAGCCTGATTGAAAGTTAATATGTAAGAGAGTGATGTGCAATTTCAGCAGCAACAACATTTCTTTGAACTGGTGAAACTACATGTGCATGTATAAAAACTGTTCTTTCATCAATGTATATCAAGCGATATTTCCTTTATATTTCAACACAGAAGTGATGGGTTTTACATGTATTATCTATGATCATGATCTTCTTTACTCTGACTAACGGTATATCAAAGTGACCATTCGTAAGATAAGGTTTACTTTACTTTCATGTGGTGACTTTGTATATGGTACAGAAATAAACTTTGCTATTTAAGAAGGAGCTGAACAGATGCCAGCAACTTAATTTCTTTCAGGTTTCCTAAAGCACTTGATTATTTAATTCAGTATTTTATGGCCAGTGCACATTAAATCGCAACATCCTCATCTATCATAAACCTACATAATTTGTGTGTGCATGTTCGTGTGTATGGTTTTTACTGATTTCATCCAGCACAAGTTAATCTCTCTTTCTCTCTCTGTCTCTCTCTGTCTCTCTCTCTCTCTCTCTCTCTCTCTCACTCATGGACACAAACAGGTGCTTCAAAAGGATGCTACAAATGGTAGTTTATTTAGTGTTTATAAATGTATATTGTTGATTATATAAAACAGTCTGAAAAAAACAACATTGCATGAACATCAGATAGAGGGTGTTATGCAAGAACTATGCTAACATACTTTACATTACAGTACATGCTTATTAGCACTCTACTCCAGTTGCCTTGACACTAAATAACTTGCTTGTGTTGTTGTGCCATAAAACACCAAACAAAACCAGATCAAATCCCCACCATCTACAGTCACCAAACTTTGTTGCTTGCGCTTGGGGTGAAGAAGAAACCTATTGATTTTAGGGTAAAAAAGTCAGAGGTCAAGTTCCTTGAGTGAAAGAAAAACAATGGTTTCCTGACACTAACTTTAACTTGGGGTAAGGAAGAAGTCTGTTGATTTTGGGGTTAAAAAAGATCAAGGTCATTGTAACTGTAAGAAGAAAAAAATGTCAGCACAATAATTTCAGTTGTCAATAATGTACTGGTTCGCCAAAGTTTGTGGATGACTTGCTAGTTGGGTAAGAAAGAAGTCAATTGATTTTGGGGTAAAAAAAGTCAAGGTCATTGACAAAAAGAAGAAAATGCTTTTCACATAATAACTTTAGTTCTAGACCATGTACCTTGAAAACTATTTGTGTGAGGCTTGCACTTAAGGTATGGAAGAGGTCTTTTAATTTTGGTATCAAATGTCATAGGTCAAGGTCAGAAAAAATGGGGTTTTGCGGAATAACTTTTATTCCAGAGTAATTACTTATCAGACTTTGTGGCTGGCTTGCACTTCATGTAATTAGGAAACCTATAGAATCTGGAGTCTAAAGGTCAAAGGGCATGGGCATGATAAGACTAAAAAGAAAATAATGGTTTCAGGACAGTAAGTTAGTTAAAACTGCATATCTTGACCAAAGGTCCAGCTCATTGAGACCTGTTGTTCCATAATCCCCAGATTAAACCATGGCTTACTAGTGCCTACATAGAATACTATTAACACAGCATGGGTGTATAATATGCAGTTGACTGTACTGTTTCTTTTTTGAAAACTTCATTCTGAAAATTTATAGTTGTTCCTATATTATAGTGATGCTGATCCAACTTTAAAAATGGCTGCCTTGATGGCCATCTTGAAAATCGTTATATGGCTTCTTCAGAAGAACGGATGGTCATATCAACATTGTGTTTCAGTAAAACACTATAACAGTATGTTGCTGATTTTAGAATGAAAATGATGTTCATCTAACCTCCAAAATGACACCATGATAGAGGCCATCTAAAAACTCTTGTTGTCACTGCTTCTTTCAACGAATGGTGGCATTTACATGAGGTTTTTACTAAAACACTTTTATGTGATTGGTTCTCAATGAAAATGGTGCAGGTCTGACCACCAGTATATCTGGACTTTTGTGAAGGACTTTGTAAACCTAACCTAATTTACAAAGGCCATTAGGTATATCAGAAAAATACCTTGAATGATGCCAGGTGAATAACTTTCTTTTTTCCAAAAGGTATTAATTATAGATTAATCAAACTTAGCATGTGTATGTATCTGGACACTGTCTGAGATAAGTTGATACCATCCATGATATAAGACTCAAGGTCAAAGGCCATGGGAAAGACTTTTGTACTGCACTTACATGTATCTTGTGAACTCAGACATACAGGAAAATATTTTTTTTACCAAGTTTGGTTTGGTTGTTTGTTTGTTTTTTTTAAACAGCTCTTTGAACATATTATTAGCTATATAATAGTGAAAAAATGGAAGATAAGTGTCTTTCACAAGAACACACTGAGGCAGCTACTCAGGCTGGCCTGGGCAGGTATTGAACCTGCAACCCTTGGATTATGAGTCCAACACTCTACCAACAGAGCTTCCTCGTCACCCACCAAATTTGGTTTGTTGGAGTTTCCAAAGAATATCCAGAATTGTTTTAGTAGTCAGCAGTTAAAATGAATAAAAGGACAGAAGAAACAGATTTATTATGAATTCCTGAGAAAAAAATTTGACCATTCAAGCGTCAGTCCCTTTGAGGGATTTTTGCGTAACAAATAAGGATGGATGTTTCCAAATTGTCAAGGGTAACTACTTTTCTGAACAAGTATAATAGTCATGAATATCTTCTTATACCCATGAAACTTACATCCATTATTATTGTTTGGAACATTAGTCTTGCACTCATGAAAGTTAACTGTCTTGACTACCATATTTTGAGTCAATGACTACTGTAAGTGGTTGTATCCTGCAAAAGGTATTGCAATACTAAGAATTTCCAATGCTCTTTCATTTTCTCCACAACAATTTAAATGTTGAAATATACAATTATACAATGATTGCTCAAGTTGACATCTGTTCTGAGTAAGCAGAAACTAATAGTAATGGTACAGTACGTGAGGAGTTTCAAGAAATTTATGAAAGCATGTTTGCTTCTCAATACAATTTCAGGAGTTTGGAGAATAGAAGACTTGCCAAAGATAACTGGACCTCTCAAAGATTTTATCCCTGGAGAAGGAGGTCATGAAATATTCCATAAAAAGAGAACGAAGACAAATTGAAAATATGAAATGCTGTACAAAGTGTAAAGTGTAAATAACATATATCATTTCTAAATAAGATAGTGCCCTAATTCATTGAACAAGTTTTCTTTTTTTTCAACAAAATGTTTGAGTTGTATTGTCTTGAATCAGTGATACAGAATAAATTTCCATTTTCATTGTTTGTTTGCTTCAATGTAAATTCTGTTCTCAATTTCACCAATTTAAAATACTCAAACATTCTCATCAAATTGAGACTTTCAATTTGCTTCTAAGAATTGTATGCTGTGACCCTCTCTGTCTGTCCATTAACATTTCCTTTTTCACACAATAACTACAATTCTACAGCACCTCCCTTCACCAAACTTTACAGGTAAGTTCTGTTTTAGGAAGGAAAGAATCCTGTCAATTTTAGATCAAAGGGTCAAATGTCAAAGTCACTGTGATTGAAATAAGATAAAGATTTTCTGTACAGCAACATTTATTCTACACCACAGAGTGGACCAGACTTTGTGTATGGCTTGCACTTGGAGTAAGGAAATGCTTTTGATTTGGGGTTAAATGGTCAAAGGTTAAGGTTACTAACTGAAAGAAGAAAATGGTTTTTGCACAAAAATGTCAGTTCTCGACTGTGTACCTTCACCAAAGTTTGTGAATGACTGATGTGTTGGGTAAGAAAGAAGTCAGTTGACTTAGGGATCAAAAGGTCAAACATCAAGGTCACTGACTGAAAGAAGACAAATGGTTTTTGCTTAATAGTTTTAGTTCTAGAGCATGTAACTTGACAAAAGTTTGTGGACGGCTTGCACTTAAGGCATGGAAGAGGCCTATTGATGTTAGGGTCTAAAAATCTTAGGTCAGGGTCATTTTGGTTCAGAAAGAAAAATGGGCTTAACAGAGTAACTTTTTTTCTAGAGTAAATTCCTTGACCAAACTTTGTCAACCATGTCCTACTGGTGCCTACACAAAGTACTGTTAGACACACTGTGGGCATATAATGCCATTTATGGTACTCTTAGTATTGGAGGAAGAGGTTTTGAAAACAAGTGAAATAAATATTTGACTTTTTAAAGTTTTTCTTTTAACAATCTCTACAGAGTTGAAGACCTGATTGGAGTATAAGAGGAAATGGGTGGAGTTAAAAAACGAAATAGTTGATATTTCAAACCTTGTTCAGACACATTTGAAACAGAGTAGCATTTTTTTTAATGATTCATGTTTTGTTGTCCACATACTTGAAATTCATCCAGCATACACATGATTATGCCAAGAATAAATACTAATATTGTCAACTTCTTCTGTATCTTATAAGTTCACTTTGCAAGAAATTTTACTTTGAATTTTGCATGAACTTGAATCATTTGATGACCATTGACCCACAGTCATGTGATATAAACATAACACAAACATAACTGAAACAAAACTGACTTCATGCAGGTGTGTTACTGAAGTGATCAGTGTGAAAATTAAAATTTGTAGAAGTAAGAATAGTCAATGTTAGCATAAACCAATTCAGCACAAAACTTTGTTATTAGTATGAATCTTATAATTATTATCTCTGGGTTTTTCATCATCTCATTGTTGTGTTCAATAATAAGAATAATAATATTATCAATGATTGATTTCTAGAGGGTGATTTAGTTAATCAAAGACTATTCTTATATAAAATAATAATTAACATTTCTATGTACAATATATTATAAAGTAATTGATTCTAAAGTCACTAAACATGTATTCAGTATATCGTGTGTTAGGCCACTCTGGTGATTACATGTCCAAGGTATCATTTCTTACAAACTGAAATTTACATCAGATTGTTAATGGACAGGAAGACTATTCCATGGAATACAAGAATACTGGAAGCATTTTTTTTTCTTGTTGTTTGTTTAATAGATGAAGGCTTCCATAAGCTGTTGATATTCATTGATAAAGAGGTGAATTGTGATTAAAATTAAGAAGACAGAGCAGATATATTCAAGAACTTTGAACAAATGTACATGTTTTGTAAATCACTCACTGAATATAACACGTAATCAGTCAGTCAGTAAATCAGTCAATCTCATGTATCTGTTTCTTTCAAGTCCATATAATTAATGCTGTTTAGCTATCATCTGGTCAGTTCAGACTTTCAGTACTCCGGGTAATATAAGTTCAGTCGTGTTCTGAGTACAAGTCTGTAATCAAACAGACTCTCAGTTAGACTGCTGCAAGAGTTGTTTACATCGTTAGGCTCCTGCACAGTGGTGTTTAAAAACCAGTCTAGTATTTTGTAACATGTTAGTAAATCCTCAAATCAACTTCAAGACCATCATTGCAAGCCATGGGAGACAATCTGCTATGCTCCTTTATTACCCTTGGCTGCCTGTGTGAAGATTTTCTCGTTTTTCATCAGTACACATAAACAAAAATACGTCCGCAACAAAACAATGTAACAATTTCCAACACAAATGAAAGTGCTTGTTTTATCAGTTGTGTTTGAAAGAGAAATTTTGATTGGCTCATTCAAATGGCATGAAAGGTCATGATGGCGAGAAGATTTTACTTGCACTAGCAGTGATCGGTTAAGCAGATTTATGCATATTCATGAGAAATGAGGAAATCTCTGGCCAGACAGTCATGGATGTTAAAAGAGTTTAGCGAATTGCCACTCATGGCTTACGACAATAATTCAAGGCATACACAGGCTTTTTTTCTGTAGAGGCTTTCTGAAGACGAAGTTCTAAATGCACCCAAACAAAGTCTAAGTCCCTGATTGTGTATTGGATCAAACATCTGCAGGTAAGACTTACAAGCTGATCCATACAAAATCGAGAATTTAGTCATGGTCAATTTTAGGTCTTAATAATGACCTGTATAACCGATGCAAGACCATCCGATCTGCTCCCCAAATGAACTATCACTGTGTCTCAGATGATTAAAATTGGCTCTTCAGTATCTTACCAAACTATCTTCTAATCCATCTAAACCCATGTATGATGTAATGTTTAGGCCCAAATACCAAACCTTGTATGTTCAGAAACCAAACTTCATTTCATCTTTTGGAATACAAATTTGTTCTCACTTAGAAACAGCAAAAATCAGTGTTGGAAATATTGCTAAATTATGTATTTCCAAATAACCACCATGGTTATCAAAACTTCCTAAAATAATATTTGACCTTTGCAAATTCATAAAGTCTTCGACAAATTCACTCCTTTTTCAGAGTAAATTCAATGAAATTAGAGCCATCTATCATACCCATACGTCCTTGTGTACAGACTGTTTGAAAGATGGAGACAAAGTTGGAGCTGCCATTTCAACGCCCCATGGCACCATCTTGAGGCAGTTACCATATATAGCCTCAATGTTTAATATCACAAATTAAAGCCATACTCAAGGCTTTGAACTACATTGAAACCTCTCAAAAAACAAATTACATCATCTTTTAGATTCTCTTTCCACATTGAAAGCTTTGCAGAATCTTAAATCTGACAACTCTCTAATATCGCAGATATTTACAGAAATATGATCTCGTAGAATCTGGGAAAAGTATTCTGTATTGTTGGCTGCCTCGTTACATTGGTATAAAGGGTAATGAAAAGGCAGATAAAGCTGCCCTGCAGTCACCCATTTCCGAATGGAAGATTCCATATACTAACTGCAAATATTGTATACATTTGCTTGTTCGTCATACTTGGCAAACTACATGTAGGTGGAATTAAAACTTGACAAACTTAAGAACATCAAACTCACTATAGGAGAGTGGCATCCCATGTAGAGAACAAATCTGAGAGATGAGGTGGTATTGACCCAATCGTGTATTGGACATTCATACCTCCTGAAGAGTGAACTTCAACTGGAGTGTGTACCCTGACAGTTGAGCACATTCTGGTCGAGTGTGTTGATTTCCACCCTGTGATACAGAAGTATTTTAATGTGAACTGCTTGAGGAAACTTTATGAGGATGTACCACCTGATAAAATGTTGGACTTTTTCAGGGAATGTGGTTTATACAGCAAATTTTAATCATGCTTTAAGGATTTGACATGTGTTACCTTTATCTGTTATTTTATATAAACATTTTATAGAATGTTAACATCTTGACATTTTGTCCTTTATCTTCTTTTACCTAATTATACATTTATTTAGAAGGCTTTATCTCCCAAAATGTTTGTGCAGTTCAGTTTTGCATTTTTCGATCTTAACTGTTTGTTGGAATTACATAGCCACTTTTGTGGTGAGGCGCATACATACATACCATACCTGCCATAACCAGATAACATGAAGTGTCGCGCTAAAAACATGACTTTTTACTCCCAAACCCCCTGACACAGTTGTGCTTTGAAAAACACAATTTTCAATAATCTTCAAGAGAAAAAAAAAAAAAGAAAGAAAATAAAGACCACCTCAATATATGCCCATAACATGTAGTATGTATAAATGGTAAACAGTCCTGCTTAAAGATCATGTAAAACTATCCTTGGGGCAGTTTATACAGCTGATTGTCATAGAGGCAATTAAAGGGTCTGGTATAAACAACCACCATTTCACATATTACTTGATTGTCTGACAATAGTTAGGGTGATGTGTTAAGTCCTTTGAAGACTGCTGTGGGGGAGCTCATTAGGCTAATTTGCATACGTAAAGTTCACAAAGTGGAACAACCCAATTCAATTGAAGTTATAGGTAAATCAAAGAGATGCATGTTTAAGAACAAAAGTTGTTACTGGGTACATACCATTGCCTTAAATGAGAATGTTTAAGCCATCTTTATTAAAGATTATTGGCAAGTTTGTGAACAGTGGCAATGTTTCTTTGAAGTCGGATTTTACTCCATATATAAAATACATAACATGATTATTTCTGTAATCTGAATAGTCTCCAAGTGTGATCCATTTTTTAAGGCGAAATTCAAATTGCCAACGCAGCTGTGATTCTGGAAACAATGAGTTATCAGCAAAGTCCAGCAAAACTAAAATTCAGAAATCATGGTTGACAGAGTTTGACAGCAGCAAGGGGGAGCATTTAATTCTTTGCAGATGCTGCAAATATCATAGCAACATTAGTCATTCTGGAGTGAACAACATCCATCAACATAACAGCATCTATATGTAACATCGGGACAAACCAGAACATATTCAACATGATGAATTGAACATTCAGATTAGTTCTCTTTATTATTATTCATTATCTTAATCTTGTTAAAATACCAACTATTAATCGACCCATGCTTTTCAGGATGATTTTAGCCATGAATTATACTGATTGAAAAACAGTAATAAGCACATGCTCGTGTTTACAACTGCATTGGATACAGTTCTGACAATGCTAATGGTCAGCAAGAACAACTCAGTTCGGACAAGGATTCGCTCAAAGAATCCAGCAGGGAAGTTTGAACAACAGTACCATCCAGTCGCAAATGAGTGCAAAAATGAGCACAAATGACACTTGCATTACCTTCAAACCCCCCTACTGAACTATTGAGAGCAGCAAAGACTGCATCTAATAAAGTCTATATTTCACCATCTGATGGATTTTAAAGACAGAAACTTGGTGCATTTTTTTTTATTTAATGTCAGTGTGGTTGTGATTATGTAAGTGTTTGCACATATGTGTATGTGTGTGGTGATGTTAAGTTATTTTCTTTTATTCAGATTTGAATTTCAGGTCTTTTCTATAGGCTCATATGAAAAGAAAGCTTATTCTCAATTGGACGACATTGCTTTTTTTTAGTCACGTGCACAGACCCCACTTGGGACCTAAGAACACACTTTTTGAGTCTCAAAAATCCCCCCAATACTGTCGGGGAATATGGCAGGTATGACTCGTATTCTTCAATTCCTAAGATGTCTCTAATGAAACCAGTATATGACCTTAACAGTTCTTGACTGATTTGATCATACATTAGGTTCAACTAGTATGCTAATAATTATTAATAATTAAATAGATTGACTAGTATGCAAATTAACACTAGTAATTTAATAGTCCAACTAGTGTGTTAATTAATACTATTAATTCAATAGTTCAACTAGTATGCTAGCTCACCAGTTATGCTAGTGTAGTTGACATATGGGGAGAGATGGAATTAGAATTTATCAGTGTAATATTTTGTTTCTAAAATAGATCATGCTATTTTAAATTTTGAAAGTGTGCTAGCTCTCTGAATATGTCAACTACTCGCAGCTGTCTTTTTAACTAGCTTTATCAAGTAAAATCTTTCATACTGTATATACTTACTTGTAAGTCGAGTCCAACTGCAAACTGCACGGACCCAGATATGCCATTGCATCTTGTGCTGGCAGATCTGGGTCTATGCAGTTTGTTAAGAGCAATTGGCAGATCAAACAACATAGACCTTGATCTGCCGATGCATTATGCGACGGCAAGTCGGGTCTATGTTGTTTGCAATTGGATTCAACGTATGAGTGAGTATATACAGTAATTGTCCAAAAATTCGGAGAATGGCTGAGTAAACAAGGTTCTTAGAGTATGGCCAGTAGTTCAATAGGTCTTAAAAGTGTTTGATACAAGAATGCTTGCTGCAGCACCTGATCAAAATCATGGATTTTTAAAAAGTTGTTAACAATGGCGACCATATAGGATGGCAAGGTTGCATGAATTCCATGAGACTTTTAATTAAAATATAGCTTGTTTAAATTCAGTATTTTTGTGAAAAATATATCAGTCATTTGATTTTTCAGTAAGTTGCCTTGTTAGTTAGTCACTCAATCGTGTTCATTCTTAGTGTTCCTATGTTTAACAGTGGATCTGCATGTTTCATCTAAATGTGAAAGGTTTTGTTGTGAAAATGTTCCATTTCAAATTTAACATGTAATATACTGTTAATAGTGCTCATAAAGATGGATTCCCTACAAAGGTATGATTGCTATCTATGTATTTGCATCAGTATGTCAGAAACGATGTTTGGTACCAATGCTGTCATCAATGATAACACCAACCATAACAACTCTGGTAAGACAAATACCAACATTTCACTGTGTTTCACAGACAAGACATCATTATCACAATCGGCAAAAACAACAACAAATACTATTATTAATGTAGCACATATGAACATCATTCTAAAGCAATTTTGGATAAATTTCAACAGAATCATAATTGGATCCAACATTCTCAGTTTTTACAGAGTATTTTGAGATTATTTTTTAAAAATGTCCATTATAATAGTTTTATATATCTTGAATGAATTAAATACTGTGACAGTTGATGCAAATTCCAGTCCATATTCATTTGCATAAAGAAAAAATTGTTTCTAATGGCCTCAAAACTATAAATATGTACAGTAATTTTCATGTTAACTTTTTTTTAAAAAGCCATATGTGAGATTTGAGCAAAATCACAGCAGTAGTTTCTGAGATTTTTTGGCACCATTATAATATATTAGCCCAGGTTGTGGGAACATTTCCCACATGTTGTCCCACACTGTGTAACATGCTGCAACTACTCGTAACCAGGCCTCACCTGATAGCTGTGCTTTGCGTGGTTGATTGACTTGTTCGGAAGGTCTGTTCATCAGAGACATTACAATATGTTAAATTTTGTATTTCGGAAATTGTAAATACTGCGAATTGTTAGTCATGAAGTCAGATGTCTTTTGCTTAATTTTTTATTCTTGCAGGCCAGTGTTCCATATGATATATTTGTGATATATTTAATTAACAAAGTATTGTATCTTTGAAGACACATAGTAGTAACTCTATTTATACACTGTGGAATTCTTGGTTTTGAGATTTTAATATTTCCCTGCAGATTCTGATGATTGTCTGCTGAGAATGGTGTTCAGAATCGTCACAAACACATGATCATCGAGTACCTCACTCTGCAAAAGCTTTGTGGAAAATTCTTCTACATCTGTTTTATCTAATTTTAATGAATGCAAGACTTTGCCCAGCACACAGCACAAATTTTGTGGAGTGGCTTTACATTTTTGTCTGGAGCATTCTGCAGTTGCCCATTTATATAGGGCAGCAAAACGATCAAATTCTGTAATTTCTCTCGTGTCACGCTCCATTATCACGCACAAAGTCTCATGGTCAACATTGGCAAAGCCTGGAGCATTGAAGGTGACTGATGCATTGTTGATAATGGCATCAAGGACTGTTGCTGCCAAATGGGGTTCATCAAACATCCTGGCCTGTGTTAGGAGTTGGAAGACATTATCTTTGGTCATACTCTTGTGAAAAGAATCCCGGCAAATCTTGTCAAGTGTCGGCAGAGCATACTTTTTTGCAGCATAAAGGAGGGGCATGGTCATGTCTTCCTCCAGAATCACTTCATCTGAGTAGAGATACTTTAAGACAGCCAGAAAAACTTTGGGTTCCATGTCCGTGATTTCAATGACATCATTTTTGTTTGCCATCGGACCATTGAACATAGCATCAAAGACTGCTGAACCGATTGATAAGATAAACTTGTGCGCTGGGATAGTCTGAGCATCGGGTTCTACCCCTACAATGAAATGAACATCACTCAAAGTCTCTTTGTCAAAGAGGAAGGAGAATCTCTGAAGCACCCCTGATATACTGGCCTGCCAATTAAATGGAAGCATATGCTCAGATTCCTCTATTGCCGGGTTTAGAAATACAAGTGGCAAATCAAATGATTCCCTTTTTCTTCTTTGATTATTAGCCAACGATAATTTAGGAATATAATTTCCATCAGTTTCGGAAGCCATTCCTTGTTCTTGATCCTGAAATGGTTTAAATCTGGATTTCCTTTTGGGTGATATGGATGGAGTAAGATACAATGCTGACCCAAACTGATGATGTTTCTATTAGTGAATGATCACCTTGCGGGCACTTCATCTTGGCCTAGTGGTCTCCATTGTTTTTACTCCTGTTCAAAGTACACAAAATTTATATGAATGAAACAATCTTAAATATGAAAAATGATAATTTTGAATAAATATGTGGGTTTTCACAATTTTTTGTACCTGTATCAGAAGACAAGCAACAATACAGAATGTTTCCACTTCACATATGAGATATTTACCTACCGGGTATATATATTTAAAAAAAAACATTTTCTTTTCATATATTTGAAAGATGAAAATGTTGATTTGCGTGAATGTTTCCTATTCAGTCAGCACCAAATGAGGGTCAATCCTGTAGATGAGGGAGTAGAGAGAGAGAGAAGAAATTAATATATCAAAGGGTAGATATAGTTCCTAAATGGGAAAAAGAATGGTAGTCCCAGAGGTGATATAACCAGTGATGATACCACTGTTATTACTACTGTGGCAATATAAATGTTTCTCACACTGTTAAATGTCAATATCCCATATATATATATATATATATATATATATATATATATATATATATATATATATATATATATATATAAACGTGCTTTGGTCCTTTTATGTTTTGTTCTCTTTTCAAAATCAAGTTATTAATAGCATGAACAAAATAGGTCACAGCACATTAAGGTAAAAATAAAAAATAAATTCTGTCAAAAACACCAACTGTTACTATACAGGAATTATTTTTTTTTACAGTTTTAAAGAAGTTTACGAATTTAGCCAGTACACCTGTAAATTATTGAGATTGATTGTCAAACAATTACAATGACATCCGCTCTACCAATGAATAAAAAACATTATGATAATTTCATATGTAAAGGTGCAGTTGTTATAGGAAAAAGTGAATTCTTTGATCTTAGTAGTTAAATGGCTGTTAACTAATAGCCACCCACATCTTACTACTGAACTATAAAGTGTTTGATGGCTGCACCATCAAAACCCTGCAAAGTCTAAAAGTAAGTGGTGGATGCCTGGGAATTGTCAACCATGTATCTACTGCAGTAGTAAGGTATCGTACACATTAGTACATCTTACAATTTAAAGTTAATGGATGCAAAATGAATGCAAATTATATACCAGAGCTGTAATACAAGGAAGCTACTCACAAACATGGAAAAGAGAGGTACACAACATACAGAGAGGTACACAATATGTATGATGGAAAATAAATGCATTTAAGAAGCAGCTAGAAAATTGAAGATATCTGTGTATTATTATGAGAAATAAAAATAGACCTTGGATTTGTATGCTTGTGTTATAGTGCTATAACTTATAGGTATTTTAGTTGCATGTAAAGACTAAAGTACATAAAAAGTATGAGACAAAATATTATGAAACTTAAAAGTCAGAAACAATAAAATTAATTCATGGGGAGAAATAAAAACAGGATGATGGTAACCAAGCATGCAATCAATCAAACGTAAAACAAGAGTAAAAAATGTGTGGTAGCTTATGATGTATGAAAATTTGTAACAAATAAAGGACTTGGATTTTTTAAAAGAAAAACAATGTAGTTATCCCATGTTCTGCAACTCAGTTGAACACTACAGTTAACCCAAATATTGCGCAAATATTTAAAGATATGAAACTCTATTCACTGAAAGATATTATTTCACATACAAGCCATTAAACATTTGTGATAACTTCACTTTAAGCTTTGATAGTGATGATTCTGCCAACAGATACAGAACACAGTGTACCGCATATACTTGTGTATAAGTCAGATCCAAATGCAAACAACATAAACTCTGATCTGCCATTGCATAATGCACTGGCAGATCAGGGTCTATGTTGTTTGTTTTACTGATTAGGCCTTTACAAACTGCATAGACCCAGAACTGCTGCCGCATTATGCGATGGTAGATCTGGGTCTATGCAGTTTGTAGTTGGTATTGGGTTATATGCAAGTTTATATGGTAATATGAAATCAGGAAACAGCAGGATGCAGAATATTGTATTGGCATTTAACAAATCAAATTGTACCAGGGTTGGTAAAATTGGCATACAGGTTTCACATTAACTTTCAGATATGAAGACTTTCAGATGTCATCACAACTATAAGGAGCAGGAACTGTTGAATACTGGAGAAAATTGTCAGCTTGTGAAATTAACTCGGTGGTAACAAGTGATGAAAAAATAGGATTAAAATTTCTTTCTTGAAGATAACACTTGCCTGAAAGAAGAAGGAATAACTAGATCAAATCAGTGTATCATGTTTCATGCAATATGTATTTCAGATGTACGAATTCAAAACAGAACAGCTATTGCACAATCTGTATTCACTGTTCAAGACATTGTTAAAAAGTTATTTTAAAAAATTAATTTAGGCGTACAGGTTATTAATCTGATGAAAACACCATGACAAGATTTAGCAATATATTTCAGATTACAAAATTAGACTAGAATATAACAATAGTACTGATCGCATATCTTTATTACTGAGTGATGTTGAAAACAGCATTGTTGGCTACAACAACTTGAAATGTAATCAGACAGCTTTAAACAAGGACCAAGTACTAAAATACTGATGTGGTCAATAATATGATTCCAGCAACTGATATTCAGATTGTAAAACTTTGCCAAAAGATGGACAACAGAAGAAGAGAACATGATTGTGTAAGAACTTGATATACAAGAAGAGCAAAATGGTGGAAGACTTGTAAGCTACACATAATTTAAATGACAGACCATGAAACAAAGAAACTCATTTATATTGATGCTAATAGTTGCAGGAGAAGGCCTAATTTACTTTTTGAAATAGGCTATTGAGTTTTTATCCTTTATGCTGTTTTACTGTGACCAACAAAATTGCAAACTACATGACGGCTCATTAAGAATAAACAGCATGACGTGATCAGCAAGAAAGGTAACAATTTGTGCAGTTGTATTTTAAAAACCACCTAATATGCTGCCAATGATCCCAGGCAATGCTGCTGCCTTTTGGATTGCTCAAACAAATAGTTGGCAATATATTTTATGCCATGTTTGACTTGGTCCATGAATGACACAGTGATACCTTTTCCACTACCACTACAGCACTTGATCCTCTGCCATCTCTTAAACCTTGTACCAGATTTGCTGTAGGCAGAACACGAGTCACTACAATTGTAACTATAGTTGTAACAATTGTGACATCTTTCTCTTTAAACAATTTTTGTAGCCTTCATCTAATGGTAACTTTTCTCTAATTTTTGAATTTATGTTGTCAGTGTCATCACTAAAGTTACGCTTAAGATTTATTAAATATCAAACTACCTGTGCCCTTTTCCTTTCATTATTTTGCAACTGTACTTTCAGTTTAACTATATTGGTCACATGATATCTTTATGTCTTCAATCTCATTGTCATACTTTTCAAAGTTTGATTTCATATGTTCTATCACAAAATCAGCATGTGTACAGTATCTACAAAACCTTTTAATTCTCTTTCTTCTTGCTGAGTAAATAACTTGCTTTCTGCATGTGGATGTTTTGCAATTTGATTTATTTAAGTTTCTGCTTCTTTTATATGCTTGTTAAATGGTTCATTTCTGTTGATTTTTTTTATGTATTGGCTTTTTGATGGTAACTGTTCTAGTTTATATTTCTCCTGGAGTGTTTCAGAACCAATAATTTGGAAAACAGTCTTTAGCTGCTGTTTTATATATCTAAATTTTCACCTACCGTTTATCTCCAGATCCATTTTTTTTTAGCTGTCAGCTAACAGTTTTTCTGGTTTGTACCTCTGTGATATTCGTAGTTTATGTCCGTTTGTGTTATAACAATATAATCATCTTCATTTTGAACAACATTTCACGTTCATTCATAATATAATTCATCTAATTTTAAACCACTAATAATTTCATTTTTACATCTGTTGATTCTGCTTGAAGATTTTGTGGTCGGCATAGAGTTATTGTGCCCAAGCTATATCCTGAAATGTTATGTTTCATTAACTTTCAGCGCTTGCTATTGTACAATATTATCGTCTAACATTTCAGTTACCAGGCACTTCAAATTCAACATCACCACCTGTTATTTTTGCATTACTTAAATGGATCAAAAACGGGATAAAAGAATTAGGTTTCAGGGAAGAGAAAACTAGCAGTGGATTTATTTCCCCTCAAATTGAAGAATACAAAGAAATTTTTTTAAATTGCTATAGCAAATGGAATCAAAAAAGAAACAACTGGTAATACTTTAAGTTGAAGAAAAAAAACAGGTGAAAAACAAATCAAGAAAACCTAAGAGATCTTTGTCGATGCAAGCTTGGCTAAAATATCCATGTCATTGTCAAATGTCAGCCTAGCAGTAAAATCTTGATGAGTAAAGTTCTACCATTGTCATGCATTTGAATGAAGTACAGAGTTGAAAGATGATTACAGGACATCAATTGGTGTTAGATACTTTACTGGGTTTTTATATGATAAAACTTCAAGTTTGGGTTACCTCTATCAGCATTGAGTATTAGCTTTATAACACTCAAACATCAAGTTAAAAAGTCACCAAAGGAAAAAGCAAAGCAGAAATAGTGCTTAAAAAATGTGTACTGGATGCTTTGCAATCGATGCATTGATAACCATTGTAACAACTGTTATTATTACTGGTGTGTGTTTATTACGTGGTTAAATCTTTCTGATTAACAAAAGGAGAGATAAAACAGACTAAAACATCTTATTTAAAAGATCCTCAAAGATATAGTTTGCAATTTAAAGGGTATCGAAGTTTCTATTATGTCCTCGAATCTCTTTTTGATGGCATTTTGTACGTTTTGATGTTTTCATTAGCCTTCGTGTATCATGTATTTGTCACGTGAACACGTTTTCTCTTTAGTTCTAGATCGGATAAGTAGAAAGAAGCACAAGGAATAGCATGATCTGTATTGAAAGAATCAACACTGACACCTTCACGTTTTATACAATTCAGCCATCTACTGTATAAGTCAATAGATGAAACACCGTGTATTTTCATAGTTGTACCTGATTATATATTCTGTTTTATGCGTATACAATTCTAAGACTTGTTTTAGTTATCCTAGTTTCATTTTCAAAGAAAGTTTCATCATTCACATTTTACTACTGTTGCATTTATATTATTGTTAGACGAATTTAAATTGATTTTAAATGTTAGTTGAAATATGATATAGATTAATTTGCAAGTAACCTGAAAATCTGGTTTATATTCACCCTATAATTTCCTTGTAAAATCAATTCAAGGTGCAGAAAACAAAAATAAAGAAACGTCAAAAATTGAAAAATCACTAGCGTAGGTAACTTCAAAAACAAAGAAAGGTCCACGTAGAACTTGGTAGACAACTTGGGAAACGTTCAGTAGATCAAAAGTAGAGACATGAAAAAAAAACGGAAGCAAGAATTTTTTTTAAAATAAAAGCAAGCTAAGATACATAATTACAAGCTGGCATAGTTCAAGCAAAATGTATTACGAAAAAAATGGTTATATTGTTATGTGAGGTCTGGTGTTGATGTATACAAAGTGCACAGTTGGTTACATTTTCAAACCTATTCTACCTGATGAAACACCTAAAGAAAAGCCATTTATAATAATTACTGTGCCAAAAGAACAGCCAAATCCAATTATACAGTGTTCATAACCAACTGCAACTTAAAATTGACAAGATTAAATAGCCAAAATACATACAGACATTACTGGATCGGATACAGTTTGTGGGGTTTTTTAAACCCAGAATTTACACATTTTCCTCTATTAGATCAATAACACAAAAATGTACTCTAATGGTTATTTTTCCTGATCACTAGAGTCTCTTCCAGTTTTGCGTGGTGACTTTGTTTCATACAATGTTAATAGTCATTACAATCAATTACAAAGAGTTACCATCATAAACACATGACATATCAGGATTAAGGATGAACACGGAAAGGTAATAGATTTTCACGATATGCATGTAACGTATGTTTTTCACGTTAAGTGAATGGGAAGAGATATATTTAAGGTGTTCAGTGATCACAGTTTTAAATTTGTAGAGAAAACGGGAAAAAATATAATAGTAGGTCAATAAATAAATAATGACTCAACTATAAATAATTGTATCACAAAGTTAGGTGATCCAGTAAAATCAATTGATGCAACTACTAAACAGTTTGTCCAAAAACGTGTTAATACTCAAATACGTAAGACTTTGGACGATGATAATTTCAAATATATCAAACGTGTTAATACTCAAATAGGTAAGACTTTGGACTATGATAATTTCAAAGATATAAAACGCGTTAATACTCAAATACGTAAGACTTTGGACTACGATAATTTCAAAGATATAAAACGTGTTAATACTCAAATACATAAGACTTTGGACTATGATAATTTCAAAGATATCAAACGTGTTAATACTCAAATACATAAGACTTTGAACTATGATAATTTCAAAGATATAAAACGCGTTAATACTCCGATACATTAGACTTTGGAAGATGATAATTTCAAAGATATCAAAGCATGGAGAGAACAAGAAGACAAACAAGATAGCAGCTATGGAACAGAGTGGCAGTGAAAGAGCTAACAAAATTCAAGAGTCGCAAGAAACATTGACGACAACAGGAAAACTACTGTAGATGCACAGGACTTTTTTAAACAATGATTTAATTACATTGTCTGACACTGTACAAACATTGCAAACTATAAGAGAAAGAGCAGAAGAAATACCCAATATGCATCAGTACTTGCAATCTGATAAACAAAGGATAAACTCAGAGATAGATGTAATGGAGAGTGAAATGGAAAACATAAAGAAAATTACAGCAAGATTTAAATCTTGAAATCCAACAAAATCATAAAGAGATTAAAATGTTAATGAATGATTTTAGTAACAGGATTACCAGAGACCGAGATTCTCAACACCCCCACTGCTTTGGCACTATCGTTTGGCAGACTTTTCACATGCATATGAGGGTGCCGACAAGGCCATTGTCTAGGTAAGTGTCCGATTATGCTTGCGCTGTCTAACGAGTCATGGATGTAAACGTCCGGTGACTGTATGTACTGTACTAAACTAGTGATCACACTTCAGTCGACTATTTTAGCAGCAATACGTTTCAGTCATGGGTTTACATAGGTCTGAAATTCTTGATGAGGGCTTTTCTTCTTTTTTTTTTTTCTTTTTTTTCTTTTCTTCTTCTCAACGGCCCTTTTTAACACATTGTTGCCTATACGATGCCAATGAAATGGGAGCTAAATGCCTTTCTCAAGAACACACTGAGCACTGAGGCAGCCGACCCGGGATGGCCTGGGCGGGAATCTAACCCTCGACCCTTGAATTACAAGTCCGACGCTTTACCAACTCAGGTACTGCGACTCCCTGCATTTCGACAGTAATGTAAAGCCAGCTGGTAATGGTTTGGAGTATACATTGCGAAACTGTTCCATACATCTACATTAAATATTTCATTATCATCAGACAGAGAAGTAGTGTTTTTTTAAAGTTCATCTCATGCTTTTGAACGAAAAGCTCCGTAAGGAAAGTGATACACTTCGGTCTGAGCAGAACATTAATACATTCATTAAGTGTTTGCTCCTTGAGTTTGGTAATGGACTTCATAATGAAATTTTGTACAGCAGCAATCCACACTTGAGATGGCAAATTTATCTGAGAATGACCAAAAAATTTTATGTTTTATCTGTAGATATATTATTCAGAGGATGTGTTTCAAAATGTTTCCCTTGAATTACAGTTTTTGTAGTTTACCGAATCGTGACGACAATTAAACAACATCATATTCACACACACACACACACACACACACACACACACACACACACACACACACACATCTTTATCACCAGAGCATTTAAATTTGTCAGTCAGATTGGCTGGTAACTTAGACATCATTAACATATTGTTAGGTGCAAAAACATAATGAAATTTTGGATGAGCTGGTTGTTGTTGAAGATCACTGTAACCAATAACCTAACAAATTGAGAACATCTATCAATGAGAGAGAGAGAGAGAGAGAGAGAGAGAGAGAGAGAGAGAGAGAGAGAGAGAGAGAGAGAGAGAGAAAGAGAAGCACAATCTGTACAATTTTATGCTGGATTTTACCATTCACAATTCGCTCAAAAATGAACAATACGGTTGGACTATTGAGCAGTCAGCAGAACATTTATTTAGCTTTTAAATGATGCTAACATGACTTATTTACATAAAATAAAATTAGGAATTGCATAAAACAGAGCAATTGATTTATATTCAACGGTCGTGTCAAAAAGTAGATTGGGGTTATTTTAAAGATCGAAGTTTTCTTCATGTTTAGGGACTGTCCATTTAATTTGCGGCGGTGAGGGGCTGGGATTTTTATGAAAAAGCTGCTGAAAATTAGATGGTTGGTCAGTTAGAACCTAAATATTGTCTTTTAATTTTAAATGAGCATTTTCAAATGTTGTGCAGTCTACTGAAAAATTATTTAGCTTTTAAATGACAACAAATGTAACTTGATTTAAGAGAAAATGAAGAAATCCATCGAACAGAGTACTTGATATGTGTTGGACAGTTGCAACAGGAAAGTATTTCAAGTTTTTTATAGACAGAATTTTATGCTCGTGTTTAAACCAAGTATATGACCCTTAAAGTTAAAATGAACTTTCAAAGAAACATTATTGGTCTTTACAATGATAACAAATTTGATTTGATTTAATGAAAGATGAAGAAATGCATAAAAGAGAGGCAACGGAGATATTTCCCCCCCCCATTCCCCACCTTCCAATTTGACTGTCGATGTCACACTCGCCCCTTGAACTCATTACTCGCATAAGGAAAATGCTTACTCACAAAATTTAAAAGAAAACATACCATTGATAATACCATTTTTAATTACTAACTTAAACAACAAGATAACTGCTAACACTAACACTTTGTCAGAGTTGCCAAAAGTAATTGAATAAATAAATAAAATAAAATAAAGATTTAACTGTGATAATCAAAAAGATAGTGGATACAAATAAAAATAAATGCTAATTACAGCATGGTTAGGACTATTAGAAAGACATATGACTGATCTGAATGATAAGATCAGAATGGTTAAAGATGTTAACTTTCAAAGGTTTATACCAAGTTACATGCTAAGATCGAACAATCAAAAACACATGCAAAAGATGATGTCAATTTTGAACTAATTAATAATGTTTGGTGTATTATGGAGTGTTCACGAATTAGACAAAACGAGGAAGCGTAAGAAAAAAAGAATTGAATAATTTGGAACAAATGTTTACAGTGGAAACAGACAGTTAAAAGAGAAATAGATATTAAAAAGACTCGCTCCAAATAGAACAGTTAAAGCAGAAACTAATATATATATATATATATATATATATATATATATATATATATATATATATATATATATATATATATATATATATAAACAGAGAGAGTGGAGAGAGAAGGCATTTGATACTGATTTAAAAGTGGAAATGTCGTCTTGCATTGAGTGCTAGAACAGATACAGTCAAAGAAGAGAAAATGAAAATAATGCCTGGATGTATAATGCTTGTTGAATTTAATGTACCAAGTCAGTTGTATTAAAAAGAATTTAATCTTTACATTATAAAATTATCACCTACATATAATCTAGGAGAGAACAATCTTTAATATGTTAATTTTAAAGGTCCCGAATTCGACTCCGATTCATTGTTTATTTTATTTTTATTTTTTTTTATCAAACCTAATATCATTATGAAAATATGCCAGAGATAATGTAATACTTTTAAAAGGTAACTGCAGCAGTAATCATTGAATGTGCTGTACCTAATGGACTATCATTCACAGGAAGCATTTATCTGTACAAATTATTCTACTCTAATGGAGGTGATGAAGGAAGGGGGAATTAGGCATGATATTTCTCATCCTGGTACTCCTTAAGAGAAACCTAGACAACCTAAATTTCGCAATGTTTTCGGCTTTAGATGACCAGGTAAAGTATAAGTATATATGTATTGCCCTTGTAACATGTATTTGTGTTTATATTAGTTACAAGTTTCCTCAAAGCTTCGCCACATTTTGTAGCAATTAAATAGTAAGGATAGCAACTTATGATAAATAACTCTTCACAAACAGGAGAGCAGGAGCGTGTAATGCAGAAAACACTGTAACAGAATCTATATAATTTAGACTGTTGGGGAAAATATTTATAATACCGCTTGACTTCTAGATACTGACATGTCATTGTTTATTATGTCATTTTCTTCTTCCTTGTGATTTGAGATTTGCTATTGCAGTGGCAAAAGATTCGGAAGTTATAGAAGATGGTAACCAAAGATTACGAATTGAAAAATATTTGTCTCCAGGATAACACGATTACATCAGATAAAATGACTTAGTCAATTATCGATAAGTACAGGAACGGAATTCCTTTCATTTACGACTACATCACTAATGCGAGAATTATCGATGTGGCAGCTAACATGATCTTAACAAGTGTTATATAATTGATTTACTACGAATGAGTTCAAAACGAATTATGATATTGTTTAAGAAACACGGAGAAACTGATCCAGAATTTGTTTTCAATGCAGTGATAGAAACGATCATTATTGCTGTGGAAGGGTTACCTAGTATGTTTTATTCTCAGGGGTATAAATTAAGACAACAGATTACAGGAACAACAAACTATTTCTTTCACGAGGAGCACAAATACACGAAACAAGGTAATTTAAGTGTGCATTATTGTTTTATACAGTTTTTTACAATTGTGTCTGACTTGATTTGAATAAGTACACATGATAATAAATTGCAAGATAGCGGCCACAAATTAGTGTAGGTTGAACAATGTAGATGCTCACAAAATGTATATTTATTTTATTTCAGATGCCCAGGTAAACATTGAAAAAACCAGCTCTGATCTATAATGTTTTAAAGGACGTTAGCTCAAATCAGTAGATAAAATATGTTTTGAGATATCCGATGGAGGTAATTTTGGTGAGTGCAACGGATGTAACAGGAATGGTACTGTTCAGCAAAAGGATATAAAAACGTGTGTGCTGTGAGTATTTGAAATCATAACTAAGTCCAAAGGAAGAATTAAAGTATCGCAGAATAATCAGGCAGGGTTCTCATTCGGAGAGTTTCCATCCGTTTACCAAACACACAAAGTTTAAAAATGTCTTTTTAAAAGTAATTTTTTTTCCTGTCTCAAAGTGATATTAAATTCAATGTAAGATGTTAATCTTGGTTCCTAATCAAACGTTATCACCAGATTTATCTTCTTTCGTTCTAAACATATCTGAACAATAAACTTCTACTCAAGACAACGAATGACGTATTTGTCGTTATTTTTTAACATGAACAAAAACGTAGATACTTTTACCGCCCAATTAATTTCTTCTCTAATGTTGATAAATTATATTCTTGTGGAATAAGTTTTTCACGTGCTAATGAGTAGTCTATGAAATAGTTGTGTAATTGTGTTGCTACCTATGAATCTACTTCTAAAATAATAGGAAAACTTTCATAATGTTTCAAACATATTAGATCGTTCTTAATAACTTTGATTGCTTTTTGGTTTCCCTTTTAAAGTTTTTGACATGCATTAGTTGGCTCATTGATCAACCATAAAGGCTGTTATAATTCGGTACGTAATGAATGATCTTAACCTTGACTTATTGTATTCTCCGCTATCTCTAATTTTATCTTCATCATCAATATAGTTCACATTATTTGATTTATCTTATTTACGTGGAAGCATGTTAATTTCTCCTTTGATTTTCCATTGTGTCATCAGGAACATGTTATGATAGGTCCGTAGCATTAACTCTGTTCTTGTTAACTTGAGACATGCACCATGAGCTTGTCTCTGTATACTGTAACACTCTGTAGGGTCTAGTTTCTTGTTTTGAAGACAGACATTCATAAACTCTTTGAAAGTGTCACACAACATTAAAGTCTCTTTCTCTACGTAGATGTCATGAACATCACCTGGTAATTTCAATGTGCAAGTTTCATTACATATTTTACATACTGGTAAATTGTCTTCTGTTACCCCTGATTCTCGCAGACTGGAATAAAATGTATTAATCGATGGTAATTTAGTTTGGTTAAACCTTTTAAAATCATTCATAAACTCGTAATTTGGTTTCATTGTTTTAAATAAGCTTTTATGGTTTCCGTGCCCTTGCCATCATAGAGATTCTGCACACACTGTTCCAACAATTGCCCCATGAACGGGACCTCTGTACTTATCAGATAAATGATAGTGATCTCCTACTATGTTGCTATTAATTTCCTTTTAACAAATATGGCATATATTGGTGGAATTCAAATGTTTGTTATCTTCTATCGTAAATATAATTTTAGCAGAGTTAATTGGTACATGTTCTTCGGACACAATTTCTGCAATAGTTTGCAAATGCTTGTAGACCTTTTTAATAGTCTTTTCCACTGTATGCTGCAAGCTCATAATCTTTGTTCACGGATTTAATGTGAAGACAAAATCCTGACGGTATATGTTTGCCTGTCTGTACTGTCCATGATTTATTAGAGTCTTCTTTCCAAGCATATTTTGGTTTTATGATACTCTGAAATCACAATATAGAATCATTCAGAACTTTTAGTTGGTTATGGTAGTTTTTGAATTTCACAACAGAATCATCGTTAGGCATTACGTCTACTGAGTCATCTACTTGATTACTCAGTTAAAATGTTTGAAACACTTCTTGCATGAATACCTTTATTGCCATAAAGCGAATTCAACGTATCTTTAAATATATACGAAATTGTAGACAGACTCATAAAGTAGGTTACAGTTACTGAAAAGAAAAAGACAGTCACGTGGACGTGTTAATTCTGTTTGATGGAAAAAAATATAATTATTGTGAAATAACGGATTTATCAAGATTTGTTTCATCTCGCTTTCAAATTAATCAATATCGTCAAGGCTATATTTAGGTGGACTATATGGATCATTTCTTGGTGGGATTATAAAGGTTCTACGGCAAAATAGAAAATCCATTATCATTGTTTTGAAAGTTCAGATAGCAGTTTTGTTCTTTACCCATCTTGCTAATTCTATGCAGGATCTTCTACTCACAGACTGGTACCTATCTACAAGTAAAGTTAACTGTCTATTTTACCGAATGCTCAGTTTGTATCTTGACTTATTTCCTGACGAAACTACGTTTACAGCTTTTCATTACAGAACAAAACAGACAATTTATTTAGTATTGTAGGTCACTCACCCATAATACAAGTACAAAAAGCAAAGATTATTTTAGGACCACATACACATAATACCATATATTCTTAAGTAATTGAATTCTTAATTTAAGAGCATATTATAAAATCATTAGAAATTGCAGACCACATATTGTTTCTTACTAGACATTAAACTTATAAATTTGCCTTTTGAAGGATTGACATAATACAATTCATTTAGGTATTTTCGTATTAAAACAGAATATTATGGGCGGATAAATACATCGTAGATTTATCTTTAGGCGCAACTTACATAATCTTTGGTCTCTATCATTGTAAATGTATGTCTGTCTTGATAATTAAATTACGTCAGTAACACCGAAATCTGAGAGTTTTCCTAAAGATAAAAGGCAAACCTAATGTCAAATATACACACATATCCAAAACTGTTACAAAATTTAAAAAATTCACTTTACTGCCTTAGTATATTTGTATTTACGTAAAATGTTTGTCCAATATTTTGCAAATCTTAACATATAAGTGACCACATTCACCATGAATGACATAATTATTTGCAGTATTAGGTACCTTCATATATCTTTTGCAAAATTTATGATAGCTTCTATTTATGGAGCATATTCTAAATCCCCAACCTTCAGATCCGTACTACAGAATTGGTTTCACTACAGCTTGAATTATCTCTTACGTAGAACTGACCAAAACATTTAATATGCAAAATGCTTAAAGCTGTTTTTTAAAGCTTGAGACGCCAACATTTTTCTAGTCTTCCTCCAACTCAATTTTGACGTGAAAAACAAACCCATATATTTATAAAGTGACACTGGCTCACTACGTTTGCCTTTAGAATACCAACTTGCATAATTTCGGAGAGTACTACCGTTCAGAAAAACAAATTAAGTTTTGTTTTTGCTTAAATAATTTCTATTCCAGTTTCATTACATAAATGCTCAATAACATTAATGTATTGTTGTAGTAAACGGTAAAATTTTAGCACAGTTAGATACATCAACAGCGTATAATAAAGGAAATATTCCTGAAATATCTTCGGTGATAAATACACCTCTATCGCATTCTGTATTAAGTTTTTTTTAACTATATTATTGATAAAGTCAAAACAAATGGAGAAACAACACAACCATGCCTTGTTCCAACCTTGCAAACAAAGTATATTTTTAACCCTTTAGAGCTTAATGCACAGCGTTTCAAACAGGAATATATACTTCTAAAACTTGTAACATTTTACCAATAATTCCTTTGTATGCCAAAGAAAACCATAACTTGACGTCTTGAGCACGATAAAATGCTTTAGAACAGTCAACATACAAACAGTAAAAGCTTCACCCAGGTATACAAAGATACTTCTGCACAAATGAATATGAACTATAAATATTATTACACGTTCTATATTGTTTTCTAAATCCAGCCTGAGACTCATCAATCATATTATTATTTTCTACCCACGTGTACAACCTTTTATTCGGCATTGTAGTGAATATTTTACACAGCATGCTGATCAAAGAAATTAATGTGTAATTACTAGGTCTGTATTTACTAACAATTTTGGACCATTTCGTTTGAGAATTCATCGCTGTAAAAAAAATTAGCTTAAACGTAAATTAAGAAAAGGACTTATATTTTTTAATGTCTATTGGTAGGAATAAAAAGGTTCGTTATCTGGACCCTGTGTCTTCTTCTTTAAGGAGTTAAAAATATCAATTATTTCTTGATCTGTAATAGGAATATTCAAAATGTCAGCGTAATTAATTTCTTGATCAAATGCCATCTCATCTTCAATATTTTGATTAAACTTCGATACAGAATGAAAATAAGCATACAATTGTTTTTGTTTGCTTGCTGTTTTACTTGTTTGTTTTTGTTTTTGTTGCTGTTGTTTGTTGTTTGTTTTTCTGTTGTTTTGTTTGTTTGTTTGCTTGTTTGTTTGCTTGCTTGAAATTTCTAATTTTGTATCGTATATTTTCTTCCTTGAAACGAACCATCGGCCTCTCATATATGTGAACAAAGTAAAAGCCACCAACGCCAGATTGATGCGCTGGGCGTTGACATTGCAGCCATGTCGTTTCCGGATCGTGGCAATTAGAGGGTCGGAAAATGTAGGGGCCGATTACTTGAGCAGAGTGTGATTTGCAGTTGTTGTTTTTTGTTTTTTCTTACCATGGTATTCTGGTAATGTAAATAATACATTTCAGTTTGTAATTTTTGCTCACATTCCATGATTTTCTAAAAGTGTTTCCACTTTTTTTAAGGGGGGAGGTATTGTCACGGAATTGTGTGTACTTTATATAAATGTATATAGATGAACGAAAATTTACTCGGGTTTCGTTGCCGCGTACAGCGTTACCAGATGGTGTTTTTTTCGGTTTGTTTCTTTTCTTCCGGCTCTAGTTGTTTCGAAATACTGAGCGCGATTCATCCCATGCAGCATGTCCAAATTGCCTGCAGTGAAAATCCAAGTACCCCAAGTTCTCTAGCTGCGCATATTCATCACAGCTAGGGTACTTATTGAGCGCATTCTCTATGTATAATTACATTACGACGAGTCTTGTCAGGAAGCTTACCACTTTGCGGGAGTATCTTCAGCTTTAGAGGTATGTGAAATTTAAAATTGTATTCTTTATTACTATCCGTTTTATGACAAAATTATTTTATATATCAGACGTTTTAGAATTTATTCTAAATTCTACAGAGAGTCAAGACCTACGTCATATAACGCCATGCTATTAAAAAGACTGTAGTCTGGTTCAAGTTAGCCATTTGTTATAACTGAACAGACAGATTGAATTTAATTATACGCTGCATGCATTGAATGATGAAATAATGTAATGTGTAACGAAACGAATTCATGTGCACGCATGCGTAACATATATCATTGCATTCGTACGTAACCGTGCTATATGTACTACACTACTCAGTTATTATACTTTTAGCTGCTTTATGGTTTGGTGATGTGGAGTCGTAGAACTTTATGGGGTTCCTTGTAACCTGTACGCTGCTGTCTGGTGACGTTGGCTCAGAATAGAGTACTGGTGTTCTCGAAGTGAGGGACCAAGGCTTCGCGACCAACGGGTCTGTGTTGAATGAGGAGACTCTCTAGGCATCCTTCAACAGACCGGGAGGAGCGGGCCATGCGTGGTGGCTCCTTGACCATTGACTAGAGCGGTGGAACCAGAAATACATCTTGGTCGTCAACTGGACGCCACGATATATATATATATATATATATATATATATATATATATATATATATGTGTGTATATGTATATATATGTGTGTATATGTATATATATGTGTGTATATATATGTGTGTATAATATATGTGTGTGTATATATGTATATATATATATATATATATATATGTATATATGTGTAAATGTGTGTATATATATATGTATATATATGTGTGTATATATATGTGTATATGTATGTGTGTATATATATACGTATATATGTATATATATGTATATGTATATATATGTATGTGTGTGTTCCATGTTTTAATTGGTATATTCAATATTGCTATCTGAGCATAAATTCATAAATTCATGAATTCATATTTCAATATCGCTAAATGAGTGATCAATTCATAATTCAAATATCGCTAAATGAGTGATATATTGAAAATTTCATAATACAATGGTCCTACTTGTAGGTAAATGATTAATGATACATTATTTGTAGTTGTGTATAAATCACATGCTTTGGACACCCTTGGTGCTGAATAATACATTGTTTGTATTTGAGTGTAAATCACATGCTTTGGTCACCCTTGGTGCTGAATAATACATTGTTTGTATTCGAGTGTAAATCATAAGTTCCATTCGTTGATTGGTGGTAGAACAGTATCCATATTTGTTTATAAGTTCCATTCGTTGATTCTTATTTGATTTTCTCGTTGAAGTTACTTGTTGTTGATTAGTTCCATATTATGAACTATATCATTTCCTTATATCATTCTGTTACAATGGTGTCAGATTCATTCATCGTTAAATTGCATTATAAATAAACATATCATTAACGCAATTGCTTTCGGTGTCTTCACTAAATCTAATCCCAAGCGGACTTCATCCTGTTACAATGTTTACAATGCATTTAATTTCATAGCTAATTCTAGATGGATTTTTCCAGAGCCACGCTCTGATTTTCGTACTTATTGTCTCCATATGTATGGTTTGTTATTGTTGAAAAATAAATGCAAATCTCGGTCGTTGACACCGTAAACTGTTCTTATTTACAGACCTTCTAAACGAAGCCTGAAGTCTTCTGGTGATGCTGTCTTTAAATTTTGCTTGATCATTCTGTTAATTTGCCTTCCAGTAATAGACGGATCAAAGGTGACTAATTTGTTCTTGACGTATTTGGTATTGAAAAGTCACTTAGTGCAGACATTTATTGTATTATTATTTATTCAATATAAAATTAGAATGAAACTTAATTTCTTATATTTATACATCGACCCCCTTGTTATTGATTTTTACTAGTAACTCTTTTCTGGTTGTTTCCTCATTTAAAATTTTACCCATTATGATACCAGCTTGATTTAATCGAATTAACAGACTCTTTATAACGTTAATAATTTGTGTTGCATCGTTTCATTCGATTGATTTTTTTTTTTTTTTTTTTGGGGGGGGGGGTTCCTGTTGCATCTTTAACACCTGATAGCTCTAATTTATTTACAACTTGTATTCTTTCTTTAAGACGAATCCTATGTTGTTATTGCCCTCTAAAATCAATGTGCCATACACATCATTTAAAGCTTTTAAGTTATCAATGATTATATTTATTTTGAGCTGCTCAGACGCGTTAGGAAAATAAACTGGCAAGATAATAAACCTATTTTGCATTAGCTGATTGCAAATGCCTAAGCAGAAATATCAAATCGTTCGTTCCGCTATTGGTGATAATCGAAATTCGATTGCCATCCAAGTTTCTGCTATACTTCCAGTAAACATGTACATATCGTTTGAACGGAATAATTTTATCATATAAAATGTCACAATATCTGTCCTTAAATATGACTGTTTTGATTTTATTCAGGTGTGGTTCTTTTAATTTTGGACTGATCAAAGTTATGTCTTCCATTTATTTAAGGGACACAATTGTTTTTTGGGTTTTTTTCGGGTTTTTTGTTTGTTGTTGTTGTTTTGTTTGTTTTTTTCTGTTCACAACTGTTCAAAGAATCAACAGACCATTTCCATTTCAAAAGCATACATTTTACCGTTCATCCTTTTCGTCTTCAAAATATGTTTAACCTAGTACAAGTCTTCTTGTTTGTCATACAGAGACAACTTCTACTCGAAAAATACCACTTCAATATTCTCTCACATTGAGTCTTCCAATTTTTTTTAGAACTCTGGGTCGCCTAATATCACCTGTCTGATTTGTAAAGTTTCCTCTGAAACGTTAGGTAGGTACCATTTTGCAAATATAGATCTATATTTTTAAATCAGGTATCTATTTCTAGGTAAAAATTTTTAAATTAATCCAGAAGTTATATCTATTGTCTTCTTTACTCGCTTCGACTGGGGTCATGTCTTTAGATCTATGATAAGTATTGTTATATCCGTCAATCTGTCAATTTTATAGTCTCGTTTTGTGTAAAGTATTTTCACTGTCTAGTCTTTGGAGTTATGTTAATCCTTTCCACAAAAGAGGCTTTCTTTTAAATCTTTTGAGATTGTATAACTCATTTTCTTCATCCAACTTTATCTTTTTCTGGTTTTTGTTCCTTAAAGATGCTTTAAATACATTCTGTATATCATCTCCTCTTTTCTGCTTCATTGTTTCAGCCCAAGAATATTTTTAAGAAAATATTTATCGCCGTCAAAATGTATTTAAATCCTTATGATTCATTATATCCCATCTGATTGCATGTTAACAATATATGACTGTCATTGAGATTCAACGTGATCTACATAACCTTTTGTACTAATTTTATTTTTTCGCTTGCTTGTTTAATGTGTAGGTAGATTTCTTAGTCGGACATTCTTTCAATTCACTGTATTTGATCTTCTTCTTAATTTGTTTCATCAGCTGCCAAACGTAATTGATATTAGTATATGCTACAGGACTTTCGTGATCACAGAACAAATATTTCAAATATCCTTTTTTATCAGTCATTTATTAAAAATATATTGACGCATTTTAAACGAGCTCCATTATGATACATTCAACAGTTTATGTAGAACTGAAAACCATATTTTTGTTTAACTTTATATCTAATGCAACGATGTAATATCTGAAAGTAATGTTTATTTATTTATTTTCAAGCTTGGAGCGGATAAAAGTAATGTTATAACATAGTCGTTTTGAAAAATAACATACAAGAGAATAGAAACATTAGTGTACTTGTCTCTAACATACAAGAAAATAGAAACATTTATTTACCAATCTGTATCAACAAAAAGATATTCTTTTACAGATAACTTTCAAGTACGACACATTCACATTTGGCAAAAACAACTAGTTGTTGTTTTTATTTTATTTTTTATTTTTGTAAACCTGACTTTATAATGTGTCTCCAAGACATCTTTTGCTACAACAACTCGAGAAAAACAGAAGTTTCATTTACCAAAAGTACATTTAGATTTAAGACAGTTTCATGGACTTCAATTTATGAAATGTCTTTTATAAATTTAAAAGGAAACTTTAGCATAAACATGAAATTATTAATCAATCTTAAAAGTTTGAAGCATAAAACAGTATCCTTTGCAGGTCTCTCCAAGAAAGCATAGTAAATAATTCAAAACAATAGCTTTACGGTCTATGGATATTGAAATAGTTACCCTGTGCCGGTCAGCAACAAATACACACATTGAAAAATTAACCAGATAAAATATTTCCAAGCGCTTTCTCACCCGTTTTTAATGATCGATTCGGGTGAATTTGCTTTAACGTTGAAGAATAAGTTGTATGATAGGTATGTTTTGAACACTTTTACTTACAACATCAATTTTTATTCACGCTGAATTTTAAAAACAAATATCTAGGATTGCTGAATTAAATGCTGTGTAATGCTTTCACTCAGCAACGCTATTATTAATGTGTGTCCACGAAAATCAGTCTCATGTATTAGACTACATCAATGCAGGAGTAGTTCTAGACTTTCAAAAGTGGAACACATGATTGCAATGGTAATTACAGTAATCTGCAGCAATGTAAACTAATGTGCATATAATACGCAAGGTAAAGGCTGAAAAAAGGTCAGATGATTACATAATATTGTTTTGTTTCTTAATGTTTTATGGTTGCGGAAGACAAAAGGAATCTGGAATAAGATATGAACTCAAAAGATCCATGCTTAGTGCTGACAAAATGTACATTATTCTTCGAATTTAATTTTTTTTCTTTTTAAATAAACAACAACAATAATGTTAATAGCAACAATTATGATAAAAACACTCACCTTAATACAGCGATGAAGAAAAAGTTCAACTGCAAATGATGATTTCGTCTCGCGAATACTTATAACTTAATACGTAGATCGAAGTCTTTAGTTTTGCATCATAAATGACACTTAATGCGATTGTCATTCACATGATCCTTTATATAATGCGAGAAAAATATGCTGGTAGAAACTGGCAACTATCACGCCGTTTCATGCATTCTTGATTACATACCCATATATGCAGATCGAGTTTTGAAAGGAATAAAAGTGTCAGCATATGCAACCAGCACATGAATATCGAGTTTAACAAAACAGGTTGAACTTAAGAGTCCGAAAATTTGATGCATGGATTTAATAATAATAATAATAATAATAATAATAATAATAATAATAGTAATGGTAGTGATACTAGGAGTAGTAGTAGAATAATATAAGCTACTGTGACTTATTTTTTAAGTGAAAGTGAAGACTTAGACCCCTCAGACTTATTTTGTGCACAGCTGAATATATTGAGAAATTTACAGAAATTCTTTTTCCGGTGCTCTTCGCTCCAATACTTTGCAAAGCTTGCTTGGTTTACCTGTGCACGTGCAGAGTCTGCAAGCACACTGAAAACCCGTGACTCGACTGGCAACTTTCACTTAGTCCATCCTTTGTTGGATATGAGCGCATGGCCGAGTTTATTAGAGCGCTGGTGCATGGAAGCTAGGCGATGGTTGCTGTTACTCGCTGCGTTGGTTTGATTCCTGCTTGAAATCAATACTAACTCTCTAACCTGTGTGATTATATTTATGTCATGCTAGATAATTGCTTTAATATAATCATGTATCCATGCATATGATGTGTGATCTGGGAATAAGGGATTTGCTCGATGGTATAGGTGTCAATTTTGTAATTATAATTTAATGTTTATACCTTGCATTTCTAATATAAATCCATTGGGTTTGTGCATTTAGATGAGTGTCAATTTTCGCTTGCATAACGAGTTGGTTCCAGTGCACCTCAAGCCTTTTCCTTAGACTATGGGTCGGCAACCGTTTATACTTAAAGAACTAAACTATGTCACAATTCGGAGCAAGAGATCAACAAAGAGCCAGTATAAGAAAGCCCATTTGTAACTGACAGTATAAGAAGAAACGAAAGCGACAAAAAGACCGAATTGACGTGACTAATTAAGCATTTTTTATTTTTTTTTAAATTAATTTTAATTTTAATTAAAAATATTTTGTGTATTTTAGGGATGACAAAAGAGCCATATTTTATTCCGTACTGAGCTACATTTGGCTCGCGAGCCATAGGTTGTCAACCCTTGCCTTAGACCTTATTCCATCCTTTTCGAGAGATAAGCGCATGGCTAATTGAGCAGAGCGCTGGTGCATGTGAGCTAGGCGGTGGTTTCCATTACTTGCGGCATGGGTTCAATTCCTGCTTAAAAATAATAATATGTCTCTAACCTTTTTGATTATATTTGAATCATACTACACACACACAAAAACATATGTATATATATATATATATATATATATATATATATATATATATATATATATATATATATATATATATATATTGTATACATATATATATATATATATTTATATATACTGATATGTTGTGTGTGTATATATATATATATATATATATATATATATATATATATATATATATATATATATATATATATATATATAGACGAATTTTTTTACTGCATTCGCCCTGTTTTCAAAATGTGGTCAATGTCGATAATTGTACTATTTCTCAATGAAATAAATTGAACTATTTCAATTTTACACAAAGGTGAATGAGCTTTGAAAATATTTCACTATTAAATTGGCAATGCAAGATAAACAGTTTTACATTATTTCCTTTGATTTGTATACAGAACTACGGGTTTTGTTTACTTAAATGCAGTTTTGAAGTCACATTTCAAACATTTGCAAATGTTAAATTTAAATCGAAGACGAAAATTCATACTATTTCACATGGTCCTAATCAGCTCGTAATATGGTTCGAATCACCCAGGCTTTTGGTCCGAATCATCCCATAACTCATTCACGAATAGAAATTCTTTTCATTTTCGCCTGAAATGGGGGTTGGAAACGCATTATTGGGGTTACTTCTGAATGCATCCAAACACATCTGCTTCAGAGATATTTTCATTTAGCCGGATGCTTAGGTGTATCAAAAACGTTGTTTTTTATTGGCTATTTCACTTGCGCGTGTGCATAAGGGTAAAAATCGGACTTCTTTGTTGGTTTTTTTTGTTTTGTTTTGTTTGTTTTTTTGCATGTTGGATTCACGATTTTCGTGTCCTGGCCACCTTTTACTCCAAATCTCAAACTTATCCTACTTTGTTGCGAAGGTTCACCTATTCGTTTGCTGTTCGGACCGGTCTGCTTTAGTTCTCAGGCCAAAAAGTCTAATATCCGGACACAAACTCCGGTACCGAAACTGTAACTTTTGGCCTAAAAAAAAATGGGTCTCAACAGTTAGTTTTTTACCGCTGTATTCTTTTAATGCGAGTAGAAAGTCTACATTATTTAGTACCATTGTAGAACTACGCCTGTCTACTTTTCTGCAATACCACCCACTTTCGTGTATCGTAAATGATGTTGACATTACAGATACTGGAAGTAGGGTACGACCTCATGACGCGTAAACGTGGCTCGCGGGGTTAACGAGTTAATTTGGTCCAAAAAAGCCTGGTCTGAATCAGCCTGTACCCATTCACCGTTGTGCAATACTTATTTTAACATACAAGATTAGTGTCAATCTTAACATCCAACAGAGCTGACCGAATTACCTTCTTCTAAAGTATGCAACTGCTCATATATCCTACCTAATCGGTTCGGAGTTTAGTTAAAATTTGCTTTTTCTTCATTTTGAACCACACGCTTGCTTTGCGGGAACATGCCTTCTCATACACTAGCGGAAACACATAACGCAACTACAATATTTCTCATCCGTACAAACAAATTCAATATATATCCCATTTATACATACATACATATATATATATATATATATATATATATATATATATATATATATATATATATATATATATATATATAAGGTTTATTTAGGATAATTAGCTAATGTCAAGTACTTTTCATTATCTTTACGCGGGTATTAAGAACGAAGAATTGATAATACGTGAAGATATCAACTTTGACTTATTACTATATTTTCAGAACTACATTCGCTGAAAGAAGAGAGGAAAATAACTGAAATGTAAACAAACAAATAAGTCATTTTATAGTATGTATTTCAGGAATGTTTAGGAATTTTCTTCCCTATTAAACAGTATCGAACACAATTGTTCTTTCAATATGGACAGTTTGATAGCCATCTAGTTACAAGTATGCATGTAATATGACTGTCAGTCATGGAAACTAGTTGACTGGAAGAAGACCAATATGGCATCCCCCAGAGTACACGAGGTTCAATGTATATATAAAAAATGTAACGCTCTTTGCATTTTGCTCAGTCTTCATGTAACACGATAATTACAATGCAATAGCTCAATTCTGTCTTAATGCCGTGATCTGTTGCGCATAACATGCAATATTAAATTTTGTGCTCTCTCTCTCTCTCTCTCTCTCTCTCTCTCTCTCTCTCTCTCTCTCTCTCTCTCTCTCTCTCTCGTGAGATTGATATTGGTAAGGAACCGGTGTCGTTACTCTAATAAACACCTGATTTTATTACACTGGTTTAATAGGGAAACACTTTATATATATATATATATATATATATATATATATATATATATATATATATATATATATATGTATGTATGTATGTATGTATGTGTGTGTGTGTGTAAAAATAACCTAAATGTAAGAATGTATCCGGCCTGTGAAGGTTTCTTTTTTATCCTTCTTCCCCTAAAAATAAACATACATTTTCAAACAACTGAATGGCATAATGAAATCCAAGAATCCCACATTATAATGAAATCCTAGAATCCCACATTTTAATGAAATCATAGAATCCCACATTATAATGAAATCATTGAATCCCACATTATAATCAAGAAATCACAGTACACTGCGACAACCTTTAAAGTGAGAATAACCGCACACCGATATTTAACATTTTTGGGGGGACAGATCACTCACACATCTCACCTCTGTCCGCGTTGGTTTGTGAGAGAACTCGCCAGTAGCTTCCCATATGTCGGTGGTTATTCCCGGGATCTTCGTCCACCAAATATACTGGCCGCCATGTATAGCTTATCTTGTGCTAAAAATGGCGTTAAACCCCACAAAACCAAACCAAACCTTTCAAAACTTGGGATAGCGATGCATTTAGCGTTTAATTTGTATGTGGCTGAGATATGAATACTCAAATTGCGTGTCTCGGTATTTATTTTATTTCAAGATAATATATAAATGCTTGTAATCAACCCAAAAAAAAAAAAAAAGAGATTTCGTAAAGAACTCGTAATCATTAATCAATTTCACCACGATTGAGTCGAAAGTTATGACAATAATTGACAATTACTGTTGCAACAGACAAAAATATACACATTTCATCCCAAAATTTGGGGAAGAAAAAATAAAAACTTACTTTGCAAGCCCACGTGTCACCCTCGTCGCAAGAAACAGTACACTTTCAACGGAAATTAATTTTTTCCCAGAACCCCGTTTTACCAGTGTGAAAACATTCTGTAGATGCATTGTCAAAGCAAATGTTTCACGGAATGTACAGGTTCCTCTCTCTCTCTCTCTCTCTCTCTCTCTCTCTCTCTCTCTCTCTCTCTCTCTTTGGAAGGACTATAGTATAATAAAACGTACAAATTAGTGAATTCTGAAGTTTAGAAAAACAAAATCGATTTAAATAACTTTTTTTATTTGTTCTTTTGCCCTAATTCCTTTAAAATTTAAAGGGTTTATTGTAAATTCTTTATAGCTACAAACCAGTTTGCTACATTTTTATTTGCGTGTGATTTTGTATCTTGTTTCGTATTTGAATACGTTTATTTGCATGCATCTGGTTAATGAGTGATTTCGAGATCGAGCGATGTGTACTCCATTTTGAGAATATTGCGTCACCTTAATTTTTCAATCACCCAATAGCATACAGAGGATTGCACAACTTGCAGTGAATGCGCACGGATGTCACACCTGATGATCGCGGCTGCACGATTTTTAACACAATTGTCTGCACGTTATCCAATTGTGAATTCATTCACTACTCATCCTGCCCCCACAACGCCATACCTGGAGCAGGCCTGATACCTTGAACCACACTGCCCTTCCAAATTTCTTCTCCACGACAGAGATGGACCACATCTTACTCTGTTCTATTATCATCTTCATTTTTGTTCTCTTTGTGCAGGTAAGATTTTTCTGTTCGTCCGTAAGTTTGTATTTGTTAAGGGCATATCACCAATTTATTTTCCTGTTGCTGCTGACTTTGAGCAATCTCTCTCTCACACAAACACACACACAAAACCAGATTAAGGTGATAGGAGGCCCTGGAGCAGTTTCAAAAAGAACCCCATCCCCAATACCATTTCATTGCATCCGGGCGGGGTGGGGGTGCTCCATTTGCTCCTCCTTTAATCCGGCCTTATCACTGTATTTTCGTGGTCTCTTATATCTCTTTTCACCAGTAATAACAGGATGGATCTGGTATTACCTCTTTAATAGACATGGATCTGGTAGTATCTCTTTAATAGACATGGATCTGGTAGTATCTCTTTAATAGACATGGATCTGGTAGTATCTCTTTAATAGACATGGATCTGGTAGTATCTCTTTAATAGACATGGATCTGGTAGTATCTCTTTAATAGACATGGATCTGGTAGTATCTCTTTAATAGACATGGATCTGGTAGTATCTCTTTAATAGACATGGATCTGGTAGTATCTCTTTAATAGAAAGAAAGAAACTCGCGATAGATAGATAGATAGATAGATAGATAGATAGATAGATAGATAGATAGATAGATAGATAGATAGATAGATAGATCAATCAGTTCTTCACTGGAAGATCGTAATTTAGGATTCGAAGTCTGACTTAAAATTTTAAATCTTGTGGATCACTTCCGTATCTGGCAATCTATATACCGGAATTCCTAATATTCCTGCCTATTGGGATGGGCATCGTATTTGAAAAAGGGAATTGAAAAAATTGTTTTATATTTTATAAATGTTAATTGGAACCTGCTAGCTTCGCCAGCAAACATTATTCAATCTGTAAAATTTAGACTTTGATCCAGTATCGCAATACAGTGCATACTAATGGGCCTGAATTACTACATTATTTGTTACTGTCATCGAATTACAACATTATTTGTTACCGCCATCGAATTACTACATTATTTGTTACCGTCATCGAAGCATTTGCAACGCATGAACTTTGTTCTGCTGGAGTCATTTTTAAATTATAAAGGCCGAGTGGGGCTTTACTTGTCCGTCTTAGATCAATAATATACACTTTAGAACAGTTAGAAAAATTTTCAAAATGAAAGACGAAGAGATAAGATTGAGAATTAATCAAGCCACAAGCAGATCTTTCGTTCATTTGTTTCTTCGTTCTATCTTTCCCATGACGTTTTAAGCGGAATTCTTGTCCTCTACATTTGAATTCGGCGTAGTTCAATACCAGATATAATGCCCTGGGTATTAGGTATTTTCTTACCTGGCTAACTGATAAAACTCTCGCTCTGCAACTTGAGTGACCTGGGTTCTATCACAGTCAGACCACTATGTGGGGATCCTGATCATGCCAGCTTTCTTTTACTTTTCTCTTTCAATAATTTTATTACCTTAATTTACGAAATGGCAGTAGGATCTGACCAACAGATATTCCAACATATTGAGGGTCCCTTCATTCTTTCTGCTATCAATATACCATCCGTTTATCCGAACATGCCGTTTATCCGAACATGCCGTTTTATATGGTGCTCAAAGTGCCGTTAAATGTCGGCCACCCAACCATTTTATATGTATGTTGATGAGACAAATGTATTGCGGGCCACTGCAACCTTGGTTCAATTTATATGACGGTCAAGTTAATCCATCAATCTAAATCGGAACGAGTTATGTCAGATAATCAAAACTCAACTGTATATATCGCACCGTAAATCTGGATATTTTTAGTGGATTTAATTTTGACGACTTGACTTCAGTTGTGGTATTGCATATTTGGTCGCGGGTTCAATAACCGCCCAGGCCAGCCCGAATCGGCTGCTTCGGTGTGTCCTTGGAAGAGGCACTTAGTTCCCATGTTCTCGGCATGATATAGTCAAAAATGTTTTAAAAGTGCAGTTAACCCCCACCCCACCCCACCCCTCTTTCAAAAATCTGCTTTTTGCAGATTTAGGTATTCTTACGTTATATATTTTATCTTGTTGTACTCGATGTTTACATTTAGTAGGAAGGGTCTCTCTCTCCCTAAATTTGTGTGCAGTTCATTTCTATATTTTTCCAGCTTTACCTTCAACTGGCACTACACCGCCAGTTTTGAGCCGAGGTGCCGTAAAAGCTGCTAAATACATTCATAATGCAGAATCAGGTACAGAGTAGCATTTTTTCTTTCTTTTTTTTTTTTTTTTTTCTTTTTCCTTGCAAAACCTTCGATTTCTGTGCAGATGCAACGTTCTAATTTACAGGTTTATAGTATAACAAATAAGGATTGATTCAGTGATTAAATATTAGTGTTTGTGACTACATAGATTCTTCCAAGTTATATACATCTTGTCCTACTCTGAAGGGTCTTTCTGACGAGTGCAGTTGGAGGTAGGAATAAACATGTTTATTCAATGATAAACTTTCCATATTAATGACTTTACATTGTATATTGTGATAGGTTACCCTCAACAGGTTAACTGTGTATTGTACATGTGGATAAGTATAGGAAGCTGATGAGTGGACTTAATGCAGCACGCATTTCATGTGAGGTCTCACGTGTAGTGGCTAATCAAAGTAGTATTTTTGATCCACGAGCTATGCTTTTACTATTGGCTGCCACTAAAAGGTTACTCAAAACCTGTGACGATGATAAAGCTTCTTGAGCAGATTTTAAGAACAATTATTTGAACAAAACTAAAAATAAAAAAAATATTCTCTGGTTTTAGCAATTCGTTATAATAATTTTATATCATTGAAAAGAATTTTCTCTTTTTTTTTTCTTTTTTTTTTTCTTTTTTTTTTAATGTCCCGTCACAGTAAGTTGGTAGGTAGGTTGATTGGTTTAACGGTAGTTCAACATTATTGGCTATACAGTGCAGATTAAAAGTTTACATTTTAAACAGATTAAAAGTGCAACAAAAAAATTTAATTAGGAAAGGGGACAAGACTTAATTGTCAGTATTACTTTAGTCTGAGTTTATTTTCTATAGGTTAATTCATATTTAGAATGGTTACGGTAGACTACTAAAAGCTTGATAAAGGTGAACTATGTAATCATTGATTATATTCTGATTACGTTTTAAAGAGACAGGCAAATGTACTAAAAATGTATATACAGCAAAAATGTCCAAATTAACGGTATAATATCAATTTTTACAACGAATTTTATTTGTAAACTGTCTGTACCTAACGGTGCATCAAAACTATGAAACTGCTTTTTTTTTTAAATCGTAAAATAATGTCTCGAAAACATTCACTCGGTATACTATTACACTCGCTGTGATGCAGTTAAAAGGAAAGTGTATTTTTCACTGTCCGTCCTTTGTTGAGATTTCATTCCTCCAAACAGTATGGAAGGTTTCAGGAAACGGCGAAATTGAACGATTTAAAAGCTCAGTTTGCATTTTTTTGTTTATATCTCCAGTAAACGATTACTTGCCTTAAAAATGGAATGTCCCTTTTTTTCAAAGAAAGTACGAACTATACTATTGGTGGTGACAGGTGTAAGATCCAACTTAAATATATGTATTAAAAATTTTAAAACAAAAATAAAATCAAGAACTTTTCGTCCGAGATCCTTATATGATTAATTTTTTTAATCTTTTTTAAGTTTGGCATTATACAGTCAGAATGATCCAACTTTCATTTAAGATCCCGAGCAAGTATCGTATTTCTGTTACACAAAGTAAGCATTGATTGTTACTCATTGCCAACTAGTGCAGTTTGATGCAATTATGGCGTGATTTCTTGAACTTGTCCGCACCTGTACAATTAGTAGGTCTAATTGTTGTTTATGACACTAGATCATATCAATGTTTTTGTGAAATTTCTTAGTGGGTGCGTGTGTGCATAACTAGAAATAATGCAATAATTTGACTTTGAACAATAAAGATTTGAAGATGAGGGCGGGTATAACTAAATGGCAGTTACCAAGTGAAATTTTATTCGATGAAGATACATATACATGTAAAGCTAAATTGGTACGATTATTTACATCATTAAAAAAATCAAACACCACAAGCACTACTACTACTACTAATGATGATGATGATGACGACGACGACGACGAAGACAATACAATTTATAATAATAATAATAATAATAATAATAATAATGTAACATGTCAGGGGTTCTAAAACACCTTACTATCGAGGTCGATGTGTGCCCCTTTTCCGAAGACTCCCAGACAACAACCTTACATAAAGTCTCATGAATACTGTACATTACAACGTCTGTTCCAATTAATCGGCTATTACGCGGTATAAACTAGATTATACAGTTCGTTGTCACTGATGATGCAATTCTTCTTACATTTCAATTTAAACCTTTGCATAGAATTATCTTTAATATTTCATTGATGAAATGCAAACTGTCTGCGACATAACTCTATACATTTGGTAACAAGTCCAGAAAAAAAATGTAGCTCATAGATTCTTTGAAGTTGTATATATTAGAAATGTATGGTTTAGATTTATCTCTGATACTTTTCTATTTGGACTTGGAAATTGCACATAATATGAATGTATTAACTGTTGTATCATCGTTATAAAACGTGCATTTGCACTCCGGATAGACGCCCATATGTGCTTACCTAGGTGACCTGTTGATGTTACCTGAAACTGGGTTCTTCTAGAAAGTTATTTATATTTTCTTCCTTTTCTATTTTAAATTAAGATTTAAGATGTTGCTAATATGAGTACCAACAGAAACATCAGCTGTTTCCTCTCCATTCTGATAAAATTGTTGTAATTTTATGATAGTGCCAATGTCAATGACGTATCTTTTTGCAACTTTTAATTTTCAATGTTAAAGTCTCAGGATGGGTCAATGAAGTACATTGCTGAGTTAAAATTAGTAGCAATGGTATATATTTCAAAGTAAGAAGAGCGCATAAACGCACATTTTATTCCTGTACCCTGCATACAACTTTTGTAAAGTGGTTTACAACAGTTGTGGTGCAAATTTTCTGTGCAAATTAAAAATGCATTTATTACATCTACACTTCATAAATTTTCTTCAATTTCCAAATGATTTGCACCAATGCACTCTCACATCATTTGCCAATAAAGAATACCTTTAATGCTTATGTTAATCATGACATAAGAGAGCAGTGTGGTTTACAAGATATGTACAGTGAGCTCTTCTGGCCCCTTGAACAAATCTACCTCATTTTCAGAACAGCAGGGAACATGTGATATTTGTTGGGCTATGTATAGAGTTTCCCATTCCTCTCTTGGTTCGTGTCTTTATTTTATTTCAGCCCAAGCTAGGAGTTACAATATCTTAGAAGTAAGCGTGCCTGACTTGCGACCGAAAGGCTACGTTTTCAGATCCTGCCATTGGATCAGTGTTTCCTTGGGAAAGTAAATAAAATCACTGTGCCGTAAAACGTCAATACAACCTAAACTGTCTTGTGACACTGCGGGCGGTTCCCTATCTACCAAGTGGACGAAACGGCACAACAACAACTACAACAATGGCGCCGTAGATTGCGGGTTATATTTAAACAGAATTCTTACTAAGGAATTGAGGAGTCTTTAATGTATCGAATCGAAACGGATTTAAACTATCCTCGATCCGCCATGGTTCGTGCCCTTAACGTGAATTTTAACGCTTGCATTATAATATTGTGAGAATTGAATGTAACAAGTTTCTTGAGTATTGTCGTATTCGTCCAACCATCCGATGTCGCGGATCTCCTTCAATCGTGCGCCGTGTTTCTCGCGCCCTAACTCGCTTGTTTCGAGATAATGACGTCATTATCTGTGTTACCAGCGTTCTTCAAGAGTGATCGAAATGAATTAAACAGTAAAATCAGACAAAATGAGATTTAAACAGATAATTTCATGTAATTTTAAAAAATCATAATTAAAATCTATATTTTCACTAATGCCTTATTTGTGTCAAACATTTTGGCCTTGAATTTTCTATTATATGCTAAAGATAATAATAATAAATAATAATAATGATGACTTTGTATAGCGCCTAATCTTTAGAAGCTCTAAGCGCTTTACAACATTATATAACACCTAAAAAAACAACAAAAAAAAAACAACATATATAATGATATGATTACGAAAAGAAAGAAAAAACAAACACCATGAAATTAGAAAACAAAAACATGCTGAAAATAGAAAACATTAAGTCTTTAGGTCTATTCTTGCAGTCGAAATAGGTGCGTTTTAAGAGCACTCTTGAATGAGATCACCGTGTCTTTGTGTCCAAGTTCAGTGGGCAATTCGTTCCACGTTGCTGGGCCCTGGTATGCAAAAGAACGTTGACTTCATTTTGGTATTGGGAATAATGAGAATACGGGTGTCGGAAGAGGAGCGTAAGTATCTTGCTGGTGTGTACACATGGGTGAGGTGAGATAGGTATGTTGGACTGGTGCCAGTCAGTGAAACGTTGCACAGAGAACAAATTTTGTGTTTGATTCTGGATCGAATGGGTAGCCAATGTAGGGTACAGAGCAGGGGAGAGGTGTACTCTGTTCGTGGTACTCTAAGAATGATCCGAGTCGCTGTGTTTTGAACTTTTTGAAGTTTCTGGAGTAGATACTGAGATGAACCAGATAGAATTGAGTTGCAATAGTCCAGTCTTGAAAGTACTAAGGAACACACAAGTGTTTTAGTGGCATCAACTGAAAGATAATTGCGAATGGAGCTGATCCGTCTCAGCTCAAGGTATGCAGCCTTGCATATGTTTATGACATGTTGGTACAATGAGAGTGTACTGTCTAGAGTAACACCTAGGTTTCGTACTGACTGTGTGAATTTAATGTTGGTGTTGCTGATATCTATTGTTTGAGGTAAATGATGTGAATGAGAAAGTCTTTGTGTTGTAATAAGAATGGCTTCAGTTTTATCATCATTCATCTGCAGCTTGTTACATGTCATCCATGATTTCACATCGGAAATACACCTCTCTACACCTTGGATGGCAGCGTCAACTTCAGTTGGGTGGCTAGATTTGTATATTTGGGTGTCATCAGCGTACAATTGGTGAGACACTGGATGACGATCTATGACACTTGAGAGCGGCTGAGTGTATAGAATGAAGAGAACCGGTCCAAGAACAGAACCCTGTGAAACGCCAAACATAGATCAACTGGGCTGGAGTGTTTTCCATTTGCGGACACAATTTGTGTCCTGTTGATCACTTGATGACTTTGTTTACATATTTTGAACAGGAAAACCAACTTTGGGAATCAATACAGCTAGATAGCCAATGTAAATATTTGGCTTTAATCATGCGGGGTTCTTATACAACGTAAGAAAAATTTACACTCGAAATGTATATTCATTACGGACTTTTTCGTTTCAGTATTACTTCGTAATAAACATATATTCTACATCAAAAGACATCGAATCTATTATAATAAAATGTGTATCCATTCACCAGTATATTTTTTAATTTCTCTCTCCCTCTGTCTCCGTCTGTCTCTCTGTCTATTGAGTCATGTATTTATATAGTAAAGAACAAGCCAGCAGTAATGTAAGTGCACAAACTGCATATAGAATTAACGGAGAAAAAAATGTAATTAAATTTTATTTTTTTTATTTCAAAAACATGGAAACGCTATAAACTAATAATATCCATACCTTGACCTAACTGGCACATTCCGGTCATATGCCACGTGACTTTTTAGTTTGCGTCACGAACCATGGAAGCAACTTCCAAAAATAATCAAAATTACACACGATCGGAAAAACGGTAATTCTGAACTAATGTACATGAATGTCAAACACTTTTTAACAATGATTAAATGAAGTAGATATAGCTGAACACTTTCTATGTTTTTTTTAATAGAGTCTCACAATATTATAACGAACGCGTTAAAATTCACGTTAAGTGCACGAAAAATGGTTGCTCGAGGCTATTAGAATCTGGCCCAACAGCACTACATTATTTGAACAGAAGAACGGTTGATCCTAGTTTTTAAGCTTTCATTGAGACTGCATGGCCGGCGTTTACTTTAAACTGAGAAAGACTTCGCACGGCCGCTATATACATGATTTGCAGAATGTTATTCGCACGGCCGTTGCGTACATAATTTATTTAAAGCTACGTCTGCCGTGTACATGATTTGCCGTTTGTTTCAAGTCATTGTAGGTAAAACTGGTACAATCAAGGCCGGATTAAAGGCGGAGCAAATGGAGCAGTCTCTCCAAGGTCCCAGCCCCCCCCCCCCTTCTCCCCGGCGGTGGGTACCGCAACGGAGTGAAATGGTATGGGGGGGGGGGGGGAGACGCTCTTTTTGAAATTACTCCAGGGCCTCCTACCACCTTAATCTGTTTTGGGGTACAGTGTTACACTTTTACTGCTTCACCCTCAGCAGTAATGCAAAATTAAGATCTATTACCAGTCATATCCATAATCTGCATAAACTTTCAAAAAATGGCTGATTTTTTTTTTTTGTCTTTGCGTTAACCGTCATTTGCTGTATTTCTAACCGAACCAGTTACCACATTATCGTTACTTTATAAAATATTCATTATCTCGAGTATTAACCTTTAATGTGCTCATTCAAAAACTAATGCACATAAACGATAATCGAACAGTTTCCTTTCTCTTTGCTGTTCTATAGCCCAAAAAAATCTGCCCCAAACCTGTAATGGTATTGAAGGGTAACCACCCATTAATACGACTACAGGTTTGGGCCCCGATTTATTGGACAAGGTGTCTTGCTGCCGGTCAGCTTACTAGTAGTTGACCACCCCTGACCAGAAACCTGTCTGCATGTCATGTTTAGCTGAGTTTACATCATTTGGAATATTTTGAACTCGTCCCTAATGTATTCACAAGTAGCCGTGCGGATAGTCTTTTCTATTGTGGGCACATGGTAGCCGTGTGAATAGTCTTTGCAAAAGTTGGTACACAGCAGCCATGTGAATAGACACTTCCTTCATTCTAAGTAGCTTATATGCTCAAGGGCATTTTGCAAAATTCATTTTCAGTAAGTAATCTATACTTTTTTGGATTTATTGGGGTCTCATTATTACATATTTATATTTTCCCCCATTAACCCCTAAGATATTATGTCAGGAGCAGGCCAAAAGTTCATATAAAAAAATAGCACGGATTCAAAATTTTCAAAATTTGGCAATCGTCAGTTTTTACTTAAGCAAATGGGAATTTTTACGTGTCCAAACTGAAAACATTTTTTAAAATACCTTAAACTAAAAAAATGCTGTGATATTTATACGTTCATGCAAGTAATTTAAGAAAGGGTCTGAAAAAATGTATCCCCGCTAATTTTCCAATGTACGGTAATTTGAGGTAAATCATCCCTGGTTGTACATTAGAATTCACCTTGTTTTATTTACTCCAAAATGAAAGCATAATCCAGCTGAATCTAAATGCGTGTTACGATTATTTTTTAAAAATTTAATGCGTCCTTAAACTCTTCTTTAAAAATTTGTTATCTAACTTGTGGGGGCCCATTAAGGGTGCTTTGGTAGACTTGAGTTTCATTTCAGTGTTGGGGTCCATTAAGGGTGCTTTGGTAGACTTGAGTTTCATTTCAGTGTGGGTTCTTAGATCAGTAGTATAAAGGCAAATTAATGAGCCCTTTCATCCCTTCAAATTCATAAAAGATGCTTTCTAAACTTAGAGCATACAATTAAAGTTTACATGGGTTGGGGTTAACTACAAGTATATAATGTAATTTAATATAAGAATATCAAAAAATCATAATTATTCAATGCATCTACTACAACTGTGACATACAAAGATCTTAATTCATGAATTTAATTTTGAAAATGTTTATTAAATGCGTTGCCTTTACACCAGGCTGATCAAAGTTTTTTTCAACCACTTATCCAGGACAAGTGGTTTCAGAAAATTCTCTTGTTCCAAACTGTAAATCTCTTGCCTAGATTTGATGACCTGCATGCGTTGCAATCCATAAAAAAGACAATGTACAACATATTTATTTCTTAAAAGGGCTTAAACAACTTTTTGTCAAGGTATCTTATATACACAATTTCTTGCACCAGTACGGTGTCATCAGTACTTCCATTAGCAAGAATGGACAGGAATTTACTCGAATTCAGACTTTCCCGAACTTCTTCTCAAGGCTTGATCAATTTACAGAAGAAAGTCTCATGCCCTGAATCTGTGCTTACATTTGGCACCAAGTGTAACACCGTTCTTCTCCTGGTGCGCACACAGCATTTTCATATCAGAAAATGGTTTTCCATATTGGACTAGAGTGTAGCCTGTGTTAAAGAGAACTCTCATTTTATTTTTTGTAATTTCATTCTCATTTAGTTTTAAAAATGACCTTTCCTAGTGAAGTGCTAGCAGCTCTAACTTCACGGGTTTTCGGCACATGCTGGCTAGTGTCATGCATACGAGGCCCAAAACTGTCATGGAACTTGCTTGATTAAATCATGAATTTGTCAGTGGCAGCCTTACGTTTTATACCTCCACTTTCACATGAATTTTCCTTCTCTAAATCTTCCTACTGACCTTCCTTGCAAAAATAATTTAGTAAACTCATTTTATCCAAATGGAAAAGATCACCTCATTTGATAACTACTTTGACTAAAGCTATCATAACATACATTTTGACATTTAAATGCAAACAAATACTGCTCCTTGATTAGCATCAATGTTTTGCTTCAAATGCAATATCACACATTGAAGTTGATCCTCTGTATAAATAAAAAAAAAAGACTCCTTACTGTCATTTAATCCGTTCATAAAGGAAACTGACACTTGTGTCGGTAAAGTGCCTTTCATTAATTTCATGGTATTGACTCCGTGGAATGAAATCGAAGGGTTATCCGCTTGTGAGTATATGGGTTGAGTAAACACAATACAACATGGTCGTTTAAAACACTGGTAAATAATCATACCGGATTTGTTTTGTTTGAAGTGTTTTCGTTGGCTGATAATTAGGTCACTCAGCCCAGTATGTAGTCAAGCAGTAATGGAACTCGTGCACATGTGACAGTTATCAATGACCACTTATTGTGAATGAATCAACTTTTAACGATATTATAGCTCATTTGAACGACTTCAAAAGTAATTTTCTCTACTTTAGAACTCGCTCAAAACGAGTTTTTTTTTTCATTCCTTAATACACATGTCGTTTGAACACCTCATTTACAGAAAGAAATAAAAAACAAAAGAACGACTTTTAATCAAGTTTAAACGAGCTTAATATTTCTTTTAAAACGTTTTGAAGTCGTTTGAACAATTTATAAATTAACTTGTTCAAATTACTTCAATACATGTTGAACACATGTTGATGTTAGTCCAAAACTGCATTTTAAAAAACTCATTTGAACAAGTTTTGAAGTTGTTTGAATAATTTGTAAGATAACTTGTTCAAATTACTTGTCAAACACATGTTCAGATTACTCCAAAACGCGTTTAAACGACTTCATAACTTGTTAGAATATCGTTTAAAGGATATTTAAATTCTTTCAAATGGGTTTTAAGACGGTGTTCGTACATGTACTATACTCGTTTAAACTGCTTGAAAGCCCGTTGAAACAAGTGCCAAACTCCTTCAAAACGACTTTGAAAACTGTTCTTTATACTTGATCAAAAGTCTTTCATAGGCCTTGAAAAATGGCTTCAGTGAATTCTAAGCTCATTGAAACGACATGTAATCTTTTGGCGTGATATTCAGTTAAGGATGTTACGACTCTATGGTCTAAGAAAAATGTAACAGAAAGAAAGTGAAACCAACAAATCAAGTAAAAAATCAACAAGCAATTTATTACTAGATAATTAAAATGAAAAATCAAAAAGTCACTTACAATAATGTGTTTTGAAATCCTAATAATCCAATAAGAATGATTGTTCTAATCACAAGTCCTAAATATAGAATGTTCCGAATTCACGGCTGTGTCCTTGAATGTTATGATGTGCTAATGGTCTCCAAAGTCCTGATGTACTAGAAATCTTGATGTGCTGATGTCAAAATGAAGTATTCCAAAATCTCTGAATAAGTTCACTTAAATTCCAAAATCATCAATTAAAAATCCAAAATCCAAAAGTTTATGAGCACTGTTATAATCTAAATGAATATTTAAAATAATTCCTCTCTTAGAATTTGGAATGAATTTTCACAACTGTAATAGCTCTTTACAAGACTGATGGTAATGTCAAAACTGAATAAATGTCCACCAAACATGGCATATATAAAGATTGGTCACATGACAGAATGTTCTAGAACATGAGTCATCTTAATGGAAATTTTACTTGTAAACAAAAATCAACCTTGACCTTCAAATTGAGAAAACATATTGATCAAAACAACCTAATTAAAGGACACTAGTTAAACATGTTTTTCCTGATAAACATTAAGATTTAAGCAAATATTAAAGTGAAGAAACATTTATAATTTCCTAAAATATCTACAACACCATATAAACATCATACATAACACCTCCCCTCATAAAGAAAAAGAAAGATTTATATAATAAAGCTTTCTTTTGAATATACATCTAATACTACAATAACCAGAATTACATAAGAACATGTTTTATGATACTGGACTTAATTACATCAAGCAATATTACATTTCTAGGCACGTGAGAGTGCATCTGCAATCACATTGTCTTTTCCCCTGATGTGTCTGATGTCAATGTTATATTCTTGCAATATCAAACTCCATCTCAACAATCTCCGATTTTTATCTTTCATTTTGTTGATGAAAGTAAGGGGATTGTGATCACTGTACACAATAATTGGAAAAAGAGCTGAGGTAACATACACTTCAAAATACTGTAAAGCTAATATCAAAGCCAAACATTCCTTCTCAATTGTGGAATAATTTTTCTGGTGCTTGTTTAGTTTTTTAGAAAAATAACACACAGGGTGATCCACACCACTTTTGTCTTCCTGAATCAATACTCCACCAACCCCTACATCACTTGCATCAACAGATAATGTAAATGATTGGCTAAAATTTGGTGCAGAAAGAACTGGTGCATTCTTAAGCATGGCCTTTAACTTGTCAAAAGATTCCTGACACTTGTCAGACCAATGAAATTTGGTTTTCTTACTCAATAAACTTGTCAAAGGTTCAGCAATTTTGGAAAAATTGGAACAAAATTTCCGATAATATCCAGCCATACCTAGAAATCGCATCAGTTGCTTTTTACAAATTGGAACTTGAAATTCAGAGATAGCTTTGACCTTAGCTTCTATAGGTTTAACTTGACCTTGTCCCACAATATGTCCTAAAAATGTGACACAAGCATGGCAAAACTCACTTTTGCTCAAATTAATTGTCAGATTCGCATCACTGAGTCGATCGAAGAATTTTCGAATGGTTTCCAAATGATCTTCCCAGGTGTTGTTGTAGATAATGACGTCATCGATATAAGCGTCACAATTATCAAGACCAAATGTTATCATGTTCATCAGACGTTGAAACGTTGCAGGCGAATTTTTCATTCCAAACGGCATGACTTTATGTTGATAAAGTCCATCTGGAGTTACAAATGTTGAAATTTCTTTTGCCCTTTCCGTCAGTGGAATTTGCCAGAATCCTTTTAAAAGGTCAAACTAGGTGACATATTCCGCATTTCCAATTTTATCAATGCAATCGTCCATTCTTGGGATTGGAAATGAATCAGTTTTGGTGACACTGTTGACTTTTCTATAGTCGGTACACATACGGAATGTATTATCTGGCTTGGGAACAAGAATACATGGTGAACTCCAGTTACTTTTACTTGGTTCTATGAAGTCATTCTCCAGTAAATACTGAATTTCTTTCTTCAGATAGATCTGTTTGAGAGGATTCATCCTATAAGGATGCTGTTTCACAGGCGCAGAATCAACAATGTCAACGTCATGATAAATTTTACTTGTTCGTGTTGGAACATCAGGAAACAAGTGCTCATAGTCATGTAATAGCTGTTTTAGTTCATTTCTTTTCTGTTGTTGTAGATGTGAAAGTTTCTGGTCTAGGTTGTTCAATATTTCTGAATTCCGAAGATTGGTTATACCAGAGTCACTATAGTCTGATTGTATTCCATCGTTGATATCTTCACTGTGTGGGACAGGTACAACTATATTAACTGAATAATTAGCTGAGCTATCTCTGTCAAAATATTCCTTTAACATATTTATATGACAAAGTTGTTTCTGTTTCCGTCTCCCATGAGTGTTAATGATATAATTTAAGTCATTTACTTTCTTTTCAACGGTATAAGGACCATAAAATTTAGCCTGAAGAGGATTCTGAGGTATGGGAAAGAGAGCCAGAACTTTGTCATCAGGTTTAAAACTCCTTTCCTTTGTATTTCTGTCATACCTTAATTTCATTTTTGACTGGGTAGTGTGAAGATTAGTTCTTGCTACTTCACAGGCCTTTGACAACTTGTATTTGAAATCAGAGACATAATCAAGAAGATTAATCTTTGAATCTTCATTTGAAAGAAGTTTCTCTTTCAATAATTTCAATGGTCCACGGACAGTATGACCAAAAACTAGTTCAAAGGGACTAAAACCCAACGACTCTTGAACTGATTCCCTAACAGCAAACAACAACAAATGAACACCCTCATCCCAATCCTTTTCTGTATCAAAGCAATATGATCGAATCATATTCTTCAAAGTTTAATGAAATCGTTCCAAAGCACCTTGACTTTCAGGGTGATAGGCAGAAGATTTAAACTGTTGGATGCCTAATTCATGCATAACTTGTTGGAAAATTCCAGACATAAAATTTGACCCTTGATCTGACTGGACAGATTTGGGAAGGCCAACAAGTGTAAAAAACTTCACCAAAGCTTTCACAATAGTTTTAGTTTTTATATTTCTCAGAGGAATTGCCTCTGGAAATCTTGTAGATGCACACATGATGGTCAACAAGTATTGGTTGCTTAACTTGGTTTTAGGTAAAGGACCAACACAGTCTACCATTATTCTACTAAATGGTTCATCAAATGCAGGAATAGGTTGCAGATGAGCCTTAGGTATCTTCTGATTGGGTTTTCCTACCATTTGACAAGTGTGACAAGATCTGCAGTATTTATAAACATCACTTTTGAGTTTCGGCCAATAAAAATGATTGAAGATCTTGTGATAAGTCTTACGGACTCCTAAATGACCAGCCAAAGGAGTTTCATGGGCTAAATTAAGAATTTCCTGTCGATATGACTTAGGAACAACAATTTGATAGCTCAGACCACTCGTCACCAGCGGGTACATCAGGTGGTCTCCATTTCCTCATAAGGACCCCATTTTTCACAAAGTAACACACTGGAACTTGTGTGGCTTCAGTTTCACTAATAGCCCTCTGAAACAAACAAGATATCTCGGGATCTTGCTCCTGTTCAACGACAAGGGATTGTCGTTTGTCACCCTGAGTAGGACAAAGAGAATGAGTTGCCAATAGAGGATCACTGTGATCAATACCATTTGATTGATCAATACCTGAGGAAAAAGTTACCTCATCAAAAGACTGACCAATACATGTGTCAGCTAAAGGAATAATATCCTGATCAACATCACTCTCAAGAGCTCTTTTTGCTATAGCTCTAGTAACTGCACAAGCAGGGTACAAATCAGGGATTTCAGTTTCGACAGGATCAACTTTCTGATCCAAACAAGGCTTGTCAGTTACAAGTGGATTAACCACAACCTTATCTCCAGCTAGGTCATTGCCTAGTAATAAATGAACACCCTCTATGGGTAACGAAGTCACTGCCCCAACAGTCACAGGTCCAGAAACTAAGTCTGATGCCAAATTTACACAGTGGAGAGGAACATTTACAAAGCCGCACTCTACTCCCTGAACAAGAACACTTTCACTTGAAGAAGACTCCTCAGACAAAGGCAAAGTACCTGATAATAAAAGACTCTGAGAAGCTCCAGTGTCCCTTAATATTTTAATTGGGATAGGTTTGGCAGAATCACCAATAAGTGATATAGAACCTTCTGACATGAATGGTTCATAAGCCTCCAAAATAGAATCAGACTGGGGTTTGTTTGACCCAACAAATGTATTGCTTTCAATACAAGACCGTGACCTTGACCTCGTAGAAATAAGAGCATTTGGAAAAGCTCTGTCTTTACTCTGTTGCTTATTTTTCAACTTGAAGCAATCAGAAATAACGTGCCCTTTTATTTTACAATGAGTGCACGTAGGAAGAGATAAGGATTTCTGATCAGTCTTATCAGATGTTTGATTCCTAACAGTTGTGCTGTTGTGAAATTTGGAAGTACTCGAATGAGATTGAAATGGTTTTTTACCAGAAAACTGCTGAGAGGACGACTTATTGCCAAATGAAATTTTGTGAGTCAAGGAATAATCATCAGCCATACGAGCAGCATTTTCCAAAGTTTCCACATTCCGCTCGTCAAGATAGGTTTTAACATCACTATGGATGCACCTCTTGAACTCTTCAATTAATACGAGCTGTCTGAGGTTATCATAAGCTTGATCAACTTTCTTGGCTGAGCACCACCTATCAAATAGTTGTTCTTTATCCCTTGCAAATTCGACATGAGTTTGTCCAGTTTCTTTTCTACAATTCCTAAACCTTTGTCGATATGCCTCTGGTACCAACTCATAAGCTTTCAAGATGTACTCCTTAACCACATCATAATCGGTGCTTTGTTGTACTGACAGTGAAGTGTAGACTTCACGAGCTTTGCCACTAAGTACACTTTGTAATAACAAAGTCCAATGCTCTCTGGGCCATTTCAAGTTTTCAGCTTTTTTCTCGAAATGAAGAAAGTATTTATCTACTTCTTTTTCCTCAAAAGGGGGTACTAACCTAATATATCTAGTAACATCAAAACCTGGACTTGTGTTTAAAGGAGTGGAGTGTGCTCTGTTTGCGAGTTCTAATTCTCTTAACTTAAATTGCATTTCCCTTTCTTCTCTTTCCATCTGCATCTGCATTTGTATTTGTCTCTCTTCTTTCTCTCTCTCTCTCCATCTGCCTCTCTTCTTTCTCTCTCTCCATCTGCCTCTCTTCTTTCTCTCTCTCCATCTGCCTCTCTTCTTTCTCTCTCTCCATCTGTATCTGCCTCTCTTCTTTCTCTCTCTCTCTCTCTGAATCTGAAGCTTTGCCAATTCTAAATCCATTTGGTTCTTTAACTCTAATTCCCTTAATTTCCTGTCAGAACCAGATACAGGCTTTCTCTTCAAACTTAAAGCACTATTTTCAAAAATTCCCTTACCTACTAAATACTAAATTAAAATAATCTTTATCTCCTGTTTTGTCAATGATACTTTTGCCTCAGATAGACTGTATTTTCTGGCAAGCTCGAGCAACTCATCCTTTCTCATGCACTCTAACCATTCCTGGGTAGGTTTTGAAATTAAATTCTGAACATTAGATGCCATAGTAAATGCTTGTTGGTTTCACACAAAAAATTTCTCTATATAAAATCTTTGCCAAAGACAAAAAAAAAAATTCCGAGACAAAATCAATATGAATTTCAAAGATAAATTTTATATCTCTAATATGCTTTAAAGAAATTCAATCCCGGAACGACGAGCCCCCAATTTCTGTTACGACTCTATGGTCTAAGAAAAATGTAACAGAAAGAAAGTGAAACCAACAAATCAAGTAAAAAATCAACAAGCAATTTATTACTAGATAATTAAAATGAAAAATCAAAAAGTCACTTACAATAATGTGTTTTGAAATCCTAATAATCCAATAAGAATGATTGTTCTAATCACAAGTCCTAAATATAGAATGTTCCGAATTCACGGCTGTGTCCTTGAATGTTATGATGTGCTAATGGTCTCCAAAGTCCTGATGTACTAGAAATCTTGATGTGCTGATGTCAAAATGAAGTATTCCAAAATCTCTGAATAAGTTCACTTAAATTCCAAAATCATCAATTAAAAATCCAAAATCCAAAAGTTTATGAGCACTGTTATAATCTAAATGAATATTTAAAATAATTCCTCTCTTAGAATTTGGAATGAATTTTCACAACTGTAATAGCTCTTTACAAGACTGATGGTAATGTCAAAACTGAATAAATGTCCACCAAACATGGCATATATAAAGATTGGTCACATGACAGAATGTTCTAGAACATGAGTCATCTTAATGGAAATTTTACTTGTAAACAAAAATCAACCTTGACCTTCAAATTGAGAAAACATATTGATCAAAACAACCTAATTCAAGGACACTAGTTAAACATGTTTTTCCTGATAAACATTAAGATTTAAGCAAATATTAAAGTGAAGAAACATTTATAATTTCCTAAAATATCTACAACACCATATAAACATCATACATAACAAGGAACATTAAGAAATCAAAGCACTTTCTGTTCTATCAGATGTTCTTCTTAGGGTGTTCTTTGAGTGGGCTATGGAGCAGATCTGATAAAATTGCAGGTTTCCTTCAAATGAACTATAAACGCGTCCAAACGGGTTCCTAAACTAGTTCAAACTACTTTTCAACTTGTTGAAACGAGTTGTAAACTCCTTTAAACGAGATATAGGCTCGTTCAAAAACGAGACTGAACGACGTTCAAAGGAGTTCTAAAGTCGATAAAGCTAACTTTAAAACTCCTTAAAATGACTTTAAAAATGGTTCAAAATGATTTCTAAAGTCAGGCGAACGATATTGAATTGGTTTAAACGAGATATAATCTCGTTGAATTGAGCTTAAGAAGTCGTTCAAAACGAGTCTTTAAGTCGTTGAAACTACTTCAATACACGTTGAAAACAAGTTGTAAAGCCGTTGTAAGGAGGCTTAAGTTACTTCTGATGTTCGAAATGGACTTCTGTAGAATTACAAGCTGTTTCAACTGGACCAGTTGTTTCAACGACTAGAAGCTGTTTTCAAACCACTTATTAAACTTGCTTGATTGAGTTTAGAGCGCCTTTGAACGAGAGTTGAAGTCTATTGAATGATTTAAATCTCGCGCGGACAACTTCTTAAATTCCTTTTTAGCGAGATAAATTTGTTTCAACGAGATTTTATCTCATTTTAGAACGAGTGTAAAACTCCTCTGAACAAGTCTTTAAATCAAATGAAAAACTTCTAATTTGAGACCTTTTAAAAGACTTCAAAACTTGCCAAACAAGTTATAAACTTCATTACACGAGAATGAAATTCATTCAACAGCGATTAAAACTCTTTTGAACGAGTTTTTACCTCGTTCAAGAACAAAAATAAAATGTCGCTCAAAGAGAAGATTCAAGACGTTCAAAACGATTTTTGAACTTGTTTAAAAGAGTTATGATCTCGTTCAAAAGAGTTATAAAACTCTTTCAAAGGAGTTCTAAAGGAATTTAAATTTCTACACACCTTGTTTGAACGTGTTCTAAACCCGTTCAAATGACTTTTTAATTTTTTTGCATGTCTTAAATGGATTTTAGTTGTCTTTAGACGTAACTATGGAAGGAAACAGTTCTTGAAATGCATGACAGTTAATATTTAACTCTGAGTTGTTTCTCCTGTGTTACAAACCCTTATTTTTAATGTTGGGTCCGATGGAATAACCCAAAACAAAGCTACGTAAGCAAATACATTGGGCTGTAGAGTTCATGTCGACTTCGGCATAAATGGAAGAAGGTGATGCCGTACCACTGGGAGTATTATACATTCAGGTAAGTTTTCTCTGTCGTTTACCCCCATAGACTGTTTATTAGGTCTGTGTGACATCATTTAGCTGCTGGACACAGAAGATTACTAACGGGAGAATTTGCAAACTTGCAGCATCTGTGTTGTCTTTAACATTAATGCGTGGTTTCCTCTGGAATGGGGTCGTCACGGGATGGGGGAGCAATTCATCAGTGAAATAGAGTAGTGATTGCTTTTTTTAAGAAAATACCTAAATGAGGAGGTGGAATCAAAAGGGGCTGGAATATTATGTAAAGTCGTTTTGGCAATTATTATTTTTAGACATATATTGAATAAATTTTCAAAGATGTAAAAGAAAAAAGAGAATGAGATTAATTTATTGGCATATGTGAAATTTTTTTTCCATGTAAAACAGTTTTTTTAACATATGTGAAATAATGATTTAAAAATAGGAATTAATGTTGAAACGGCTAGATTAGTATCATTTTTTCCGAGGAATGAAGTAGTTTGTTCATTGGTTTTTACGAGGACTTTGAACACATTATTAGCAATATTATGCCTGGGATATGGGAACTAAAGACACACCTGGCTGGTCTGGGTGAGTATCAAACTTTGTAGCCTAGGGTGGCGAGTCTGACACTCTACTAACTGAAATACATCTGCTCCCTTTTCGAGAATTTAACTTTAATATAAATCATTGTAGTACATGAGAAGGAAATTAAACTTTTACTAAATGGTCGTGCACATCAATTACTTCCCTCACCCCTTGCCATCTCAGTCCATACATAGTCAAGTCGGGTTAATCCGACTGTTTATCCTACATCCTCTCTTATCCTGCGATATAGGGCTGGATGATCTAATCTCTGCCATTTCAACTCTCTCTATTTATTCAGCAGTCGTTATCAAAATAGTTTTTTTTTCATAACTACGGTAGATGTTAGAATAGTAAGATTGGCTTATAAAGAAATTAATAAAATCATTATCATTAGCCAATTTTTGTGTCATTCAGAAGAGCAACAGACTGAAATATTGTGGAGATATGGTTTGTATGTTTGTGATTTTATGAATATTTTAGTTGTCTGTGTTTTTATTATTTTAAATCAGACAAATTAGCTTAAAAAATAAATAGTAACAGATCGTACAAATTTAAAGTACCCTGAAAGGAGTCGATTTTCATACAAATGACGCCAACTAACATTTGTAGAAATTTTGAAAAATTGCATTGTTCCTTATGTCCTTGTACTATCAAAGGTTGCTCGTTGGCACATCTGTAGCTTCGCATCTTCACATATGAAGTTTTTAGCAAGCTACATGGAAATAATGATAGTAGTAATAATAGTACACCAAATATTATCCACACTGAATATCAATTTATTTGGATGATGAAAGTTGCTGAAAATATTTGTGCTCGACTTTTACAAAAAAGTATTAATAACATCTTAGATTATCAGTGGCTTGCAAAACAAGATTACACATTGTCCCCTATAAAATTCTGATATAGTTTTACTGTGATGATGAGAATAATGGCGGTGATGATGATGATGATGATGATGATGATGATGATGATGATGATGATGATGATGATGATGAAAGCGGTGATGGTGTTTAAAAGTTGTATTGCACATTTTAAAATTACTGTATAAAATAGTTTCTTTGAATATTTCTTTTTAAACTTCAGCCGCTATGTATCATGGAGTCCAAGAATACTAGAGCGCTGTGTCTGAGCGATTATCCAACATATTGGATGTCATCGGCTACTCACAGGAAGACCGAGACAGTAAGGTTAGTTCTGCCACTGGGTTTGAGATTTTTAAGAGCATGGCTACGTGTTTAACGGCACATAACGCAGAACAGGATTACCTGCTTGGCAGTAGGGGCGAGGGATCCACAGGGCCTGGACTAGAATCAGATCAAGACATTATGATACAAGTTAATCCCTACGAGGTAGTCTCTGACCTATCTGAATGTCAACCAGGGAAGAACAATTTGCTCATGGTACAGGATGAGCATACTCATTCTGGATATGGTAAACTACAGACAGTCAAAATACTATCTGATAATACTCCTGTTCCAGTCTTCTTGTATCCGGAAACTGCGTACGACAGAGTAGACGCACATGGTAGAGTTGTGTTGTCCAACAACCGTTTTCATGATTATATTGCCCCTGGTGACGTTAGCTCTGGCCCAGCAATACAACAGAAGGATGATATTAGTCAGGCGTCCAGAGACTCTGTAACTGCAATTAGGTGTAGACAATGGCCTAATGAGTCACATGAATGGTTCCAACGTCGTCGACTGCGTGGATGGCCTAAGGCGTCTCATATACAAAATGCTAAGAAAGACGGCTGTTTTGTTACACCTGTTGGACACCCACGCAGCTGTGAAGAAGATTTGGAATGGAGAATATCTTTCTCTCTCACAGAAAGAAAACTAATAAGGTCATTGGAGGACACAGTGATGAAAGTATACATATTACTAAAAACGATCAAACAAATATATATTGAGCCTTACCTTGATGACGCTTTTTCAAGCTACCATTGCAAAGTTTGTATATTGTGGATGAGAGAAAAAACACCGCCCGAGTTGTGGCGCACTGAAAACCTTCTATACTGTCTCACTCTGTGTATCAAACAGTTGCACGAGTGGGCCACTATGGGACATTGTCCTGATTATTTCATTGTCACCAACAACATATATGATAGAAAAATAGTCAAAAAAGCACAATTTAAGTTAATTTGGAAACTGGAGTTTCTTTTATCACAAGATTGCCGATTCTTGTCGGGATTAGAATGTTGTAATCGGGGAATGCTACTGTTTAACGCTTGCAGCATTTTAGACATAGCAAGAAACATCACTGTATATTTATGGACAGAACAATCCGTTGGTTATATGTTATGTCTCAAAAATGCAATGATTTACAGATCTTACCTTAGTACAATTCCCCAGGAATATTACATTCTAACTTACTACATAAGAAGAATAATGCATATTTTGCAACATGCACATCACACATCACGTATATATCTACATAATATCCTAATGACTCTCTTATCACGACTTGGGTTTTATGTGATTTCTGTATGCAAAGAAAATGCACATTGTCTACCCCAGGAAGAAGTAGATTATCTTGTGGCTCTCGCATCAATGTGTCTGTCGCTTGGAATTAACTGTGATGCCTCATCAGCAAGGCTGAAATTGTGTGGACTAGGAACCACGCTCGGGTACTATGATTTGACAGAGATTTGTTTACAACATATAAGTGACCATAACATGAATATTATTTGTATGGGTACATTAGATGCAGACACACCTGTGTATATTCCTTGGTGTGGTTTAGATTTATTTCTAACTAAGTATCTTACAGAGAGATACAGTATTGAGCAGGTCCTGCTTAACCATATGTCCTTCAGCGTGGTCTACCGTCTGTCAGAGACTTCCATTACCCCTACTGCCTTGGGAATGGAGATGTTCAGGTCAATTGGCGTACCCTTGATGGCAAGGTACAGAGAGGAACATTTCTGGTATAAGTTGGCTATTGTAGATGCTTATATGTGTCTGTACTTCTTTAAATATCTGAATTTCTACAAGCTGGGAAAAGAGAGACATCAACAGGCTGCCATGGACAATATGATAGATGTGATCAATACAGAGCTAGATATCCCACACAGAGACACGGAGCTAAATCTCCTTGGTTACTGCTTTATGCGAGAGTCCCAGCACAGAAATGCTTTCATTTGCTTCTACCACTCTGAAAATTCGTCCACATCACAACACGGCTAAGTTTCACCTAGCAGTTCTGTTTCACAGAGTCCATGTTGCTAGAGGAAGACGTGGAAAAAACTGATATAAGCTGAGTGACATTGAGCTTAAAACTTATTGGGCGGAATATCTATATGCAATTGTAAGCAAAAAGGTTACCTAATTCAATCAACAATTCTCAAGTTTTTGAAATTAGTCTATTAACAATAAACATAGGACAAGACTTTTTTGGCCTTTGTTCACAGATTTGTTTTCCATATGAAAGGGCAACTTAAATCTCTCTCTATGTAAAACATGTAGAAAATATTACTTTTGTCACAAAATAGAAATAAAAGACTTGTAAAATACGATTTTTCATGCAGACATTTTAATTCTGTTCTGCGAAAAATAAATCACATTTCCAAAATAAGATCAAATTTACTATTTTGTGACCAAGTTTTTTCGTATTTGGTACCCAGTCATGGAAATTTTTTAGTTTGTTCGTATTTGGTACCCAGTCATGGAAATTTTTTAGTTTGTTCGTATTTGGTACCCAGTCATGGAAATTTTTTAGTTTGTTCGTATTTGGTACCCAGTCATGGAAATTTTTTAGTTTGTTCGTATTTGGTACCCAGTCATGGAAATTTTTTAGTTTGTTCGTATTTGGTACCCAGTCATGGAAATTTTTTAGTTTGTTCGTATTTGGTACCCAGTCATGGAAATTTTTTAGTTTGTTCGTATTTGGTACCCAGTCATGGAAATTTTTTAGTTTGTTCGTATTTGGTACCCAGTCATGGAAATTTTTTAGTTTGTTCGTATTTGGTACCCAGTCATGGAAATTTTTTAGTTTGTTCGTATTTGGTACCCAGTCATGGAAATTTTTTAGTTTGTTCGTATTTGGTACCCAGTCATGGAAATTTTTTAGTTTGTTCGTATTTGGTACCCAGTCATGGAAATTTTTTAGTTTGTTCGTATTTGGTACCCAGTCATGGAAATTTTTTAGTTTGTTCGTATTTGGTACCCAGTCATGGAAATTTTTAAGTTTATTCGTATTTGGTACCCAGTCATGGAAATTTTTTAGTTTGTTCGTATTTGGTACCCAGTCATGGAAATTTTTTAGTTTTTTCGTATTTGGTACCCAGTCATGGAAATCTTTTAGTTTGTTCGTATTTGGTACCCAGTCATGGAAATTTTTTAGTTTGTTCGTATTTGGTACCCAGTCATGGAAATTTTTTAGTTTGTTCGTATTTGGTACCCAGTCATGGAAATTTTTTAGTTTGTTCGTATTTGGTACCCAGTCATGGAAATTTTTTAGTTTGTTCGTATTTGGTACCCAGTCATGGAAATTTTTTTATTTTTTTCGTATTTGGTACCCAGTCATGGAAATTTTTTAGTTTGTTCGTATTTGGTACCCAGTCATGGAAATTTTTTAGTTTGTTCGTATTTGGTACCCAGTCATGGAAATTTTTTAGTTTGTTCGTATTTGGTACCCAGTCATGGAAATTTTTTAGTTTGTTCGTATTTGGTACCCAGTCATGGAAATATTTTAGTTTGTTCGTATTTGGTACCCAGTCATGGAAATATTTTAGTTTGTTCGTATTTGGTACCCAGTCATGGAAATTTTTTAGTTTGTTCGTATTTGGTACCCAGTCATGGAAATTTTTTAGTTTGTTCGTATTTGGTACCCAGTCATGGAAATTTTTTAGTTTGTTCGTATTTGGTACCCAGTCATGGAAATTTTTTAGTTTGTTCGTATTTGGTACCCAGTCATGGAAATTTTTTAGTTTGTTCGTATTTGGTACCCAGTCATGGAAATTTTTTAGTTTGTTCGTATTTGGTACCCAGTCATGGAAATTTTTTAGTTTGTTCGTATTTGGTACCCAGTCATGGAAATTTTTTAGTTTGTTCGTATTTGGTACCCAGTCATGGAAATTTTTTAGTTTGTTCGTATTTGGTACCCAGTCATGGAAATTTTTTAGTTTGTTCGTATTTGGTACCCAGTCATGGAAATTTTTTAGTTTGTTCGTATTTGGTACCCAGTCATGGAAATTTTTTAGTTTGTTCGTATTTGGTACCCAGTCATGGAAATTTTTTAGTTTGTTCGTATTTGGTACCCAGTCATGGAAATTTTTTAGTTTGTTCGTATTTGGTACCCAGTCATGGAAATCTTTTAGTTTGTTCGTATTTGGTACCCAGTCATGGAAATTTTTTAGTTTGTTCGTATTTGGTACCCAGTCATGGAAATTTTTTAGTTTGTTCGTATTTGGTACCCAGTCATGGAAATATTTTAGTTTGTTCGTATTTGGTACCCAGTCATGGAAATTTTTTAGTTTGTTCGTATTTGGTACCCAGTCATGGAAATTTTTTAGTTTGTTCGTATTTGGTACCCAGTCATGGAAATTTTTTTATTTTTTTCGTATTTGGTACCCAGTCATGGAAATTTTTTAGTTTGTTCGTATTTGGTACCCAGTCATGGAAATTTTTTAGTTTGTTCGTATTTGGTACCCAGTCATGGAAATTTTTTAGTTTGTTCGTATTTGGTACCCAGTCATGGAAATTTTTTAGTTTGTTCGTATTTGGTACCCAGTCATGGAAATTTTTTAGTTTGTTCGTATTTGGTACCCAGTCATGGAAATTTTTTAGTTTGGTCGTATTTGGTACCCAGTCATGGAAATATTTTAGTTTGTTCGTATTTGGTACCCAGTCATGGAAATTTTTTAGTTTGGTCGTATTTGGTACCCAGTCATGGAAATTTTTTAGTTTGGTCGTATTTGGTACCCAGTCATGGAAATTTTTTAGTTTGTTCGTATTTGGTACCCAGTCATGGAAATTTTTTAGTTTTTTCGTATTTGGTACCCAGTCATGGAAATTTTTTAGTTTGTTCGTATTTGGTACCCAGTCATGGAAATATTTTAGTTTGTTCGTATTTGGTACCCAATCATGGAAATATTTTAGTTTGTTCGTATTTGGTACCCAGTCATGGAAATATTTTAGTTTGTTCGTATTTGGTACCCAGTCATGGAAATTTTTTAGTTTGTTCGTATTTGGTACCCAGTCATGGAAATTTTTTAGTTTGTTCGTATTTGGTACCCAGTCATGGAAATTTTTTAATTTGTTCGTATTTGGTACCCAGTCATGGAAATTTCTTAGTTTGTTCGTATTTGGTACCCAGTCATGGAAATTTTTAAGTTTATTCGAATTTGGTACCCAGTCATGGAAATATTTTAGTTTGTTCGTATTTGGTACCCAGTCATGGAAATATTTTAGTTTGTTCGTATTTGGTACCCAGTCATGGAAATTTTTTAGTTTGTTCGTATTTGGTACCCAGTCATGGAAATTTTTTAGTTTGTTCGTATTTGGTACCCAGTCATGGAAATTTTTTAGTTTGTTCGTATTTGGTACCCAGTCATGGAAATTTTTTAGTTTGTTCGTATTTGGTACCCAGTCATGGAAATATTTTAGTTTGTTCGTATTTGGTACCCAGTCATGGAAATTTTTTAGTTTGTTCGTATTTGGTAACCAGTCATGGAAATTTTTTAGTTTGTTCGTATTTGGTACCCAGTCATGGAAATTTTTTAGTTTGTTCGTATTTGGTACCCAGTCATGGAAATTTTTTAGTTTGTTCGTATTTGGTACCCAGTCATGGAAATTTTTTAGTTTGTTCGTATTTGGTACCCAGTCATGGAAATTTTTTAGTTTGTTCGTATTTGGTACCCAGTCATGGAAATTTTTTAGTTTGTTCGTATTTGGTACCCAGTCATGGAAATATTTTAGTTTGTTCGTATTTGGTACCCAGTCATGGAAATTTTTTAGTTTGTTCGTATTTGGTACCCAGTCATGGAAATTTTTTAGTTTGTTCGTATTTGGTACCCAGTCATGGAAATATTTTAGTTTGTTCGTATTTGGTACCCAGTCATGGAAATTTTTTATTTTTTTCGTATTTGGTAACCAGTCATGGAAATTTTTTAGTTTGTTCGTATTTGGTACCCAGTCATGGAAATTTTTTAGTTTGTTCGTATTTGGTACCCAGTCATGGAAATTTTTTAGTTTGTTCGTATTTGGTACCCAGTCATGGAAATTTCTTAGTTTGTTCGTATTTGGTACCCAGTCATGGAAATTTTTAAGTTTATTCGTATTTGGTACCCAGTCATGGAAATATTTTAGTTTGTTCGTATTTGGTACCCAGTCATGGAAATATTTTAGTTTGTTCGTATTTGGTACCCAGTCATGGAAATTTTTTAGTTTGTTCGTATTTGGTACCCAGTCATGGAAATTTTTTAGTTTGTTCGTATTTGGTACCCAGTCATGCAAATTTTTTAGTTTTTTCGTATTTGGTACCCAGTCATGCAAATTTTTTAGTTTGTTCGTATTTGGTACCCAGTCATGGAAATATTTTAGTTTGTTCGTATTTGGTACCCAGTCATGGAAATATTTTAGTTTGTTCGTATTTGGTACCCAGTCATGGAAATATTTTAGTTTGTTCGTATTTGGTACCCAGTCATGGAAATTTTTTAGTTTGTTCGTATTTGGTACCCAGTCATGGAAATTTTTTAGTTTTTTCGTATTTGGTACCCAGTCATGGAAATTTTTTAGTTTGTTCGTATTTGGTACCCAGTCATGGAAATTTTTTTATTTTTTTCGTATTTGGTACCCAGTCATGGAAATTTTTTAGTTTGTTCGTATTTGGTACCCAGTCATGGAAATTTTTTAGTTTGTTCGTATTTGGTACCCAGTCATGGAAATTTTTTAGTTTGTTCGTATTTGGTACCCAGTCATGGAAATTTTTTAGTTTGTTCGTATTTGGTACCCAGTCATGGAAATTTTTTTATTTTTTTCGTATTTGGTACCCAGTCATGGAAATTTTTTAGTTTTTTCGTATTTGGTACCCAGTCATGGAAATTTTTTTATTTTTTTCGTATTTGGTGCCCAGTCATGCAAATTTTTTAGTTTGTTCGTATTTGGTACCCAGTCATGGAAATTTTTTAGTTTGTTCGTATTTGGTACCCAGTCATGGAAATTTTTTAGTTTGTTCGTATTTGGTACCCAGTCATGGAAATTTTTTAGTTTGTTCGTATTTGGTACCCAGTCATGGAAATATTTTAGTTTGGTCGTATTTGGTACCCAGTCATGGAAATTTTTTAGTTTGTTCGTATTTGGTACCCAGTCATGGAAATTTTTTAGTTTGTTCGTATTTGGTACCCAGTCATGGAAATTTTTTAGTTTGTTCGTATTTGGTACCCAGTCATGGAAATTTTTTAGTTTGTTCGTATTTGGTACCCAGTCATGGAAATTTTTTAGTTTGTTCGTATTTGGTACCCAGTCATGGAAATTTTTTAGTTTGTTCGTATTTGGTACCCAGTCATGGAAATATTTTAGTTTGTTCGTATTTGGTACCCAGTCATGGAAATATTTTAGTTTGTTCGTATTTGGTACCCAGTCATGGAAATTTTTTAGTTTGTTCGTATTTGGTACCCAATCATGGAAATTTTTTAGTTTTTTCGTATTTGGTACCCAGTCATGGAAATATTTTAGTTTGTTCGTATTTGGTACCCAGTCATGGAAATTTTTTAGTTTGTTCGTATTTGGTACCCAGTCATGGAAATATTTTAGTTTTTTCGTATTTGGTACCCAGTCATGGAAATTTTTTAGTTTGTTCGTATTTGATACCCAGTCATGGAAATTTTTTAGTTTGTTCGTATTTGGTACCCAGTCATGGAAATTTTTTAGTTTGTTCGTATTTGGTACCCAGTCATGGAAATTTTTTAGTTTGTTCGTATTTGGTACCCAGTCATAGAAATTTTTTAGTTTGTTCGTATTTGGTACCCAGTCATGGAAATATTTTAGTTTGTTCGTATTTGGTACCCAGTCATGGAAATTTTTTAGTTTGTTCGTGTTTGGTACCCAGTCATGGAAATTTTTTAGTTTGTTCGTGTTTGGTACCCAGTCATGGAAATTTTTTAGTTTGTTCGTATTTGGTACCCAGTCATGGAAATTTTTTAGTTTGTTCGTATTTGGTACCCAGTCATGGAAATTTTTTAGTTTGTTCGTATTTGGTACCCAGTCATGGAAATTTTTTAGTTTGTTCGTATTTGGTACCCAGTCATGGAATTTTTGGAATGAGTGAACTCTGAACAATCAATCAGTTTCATTGTATACGTGCATCTAATTCTCGATCGTCACTAAACTGCATACATGTATATCAGTGTAAGAGTTTGTGCACAGTGGGCTTTAGAGTGGGGTAAAAAGTACATTGTGTGAAATTAGCACAAACAAGATAAATGGGAGATAACAATGACAAAATACAATATAAAAGGAAACGACAGCTAATTAGCCTTTTAAATTAGTAAATGATAACAGAAATTTAACATTTCCTTATCAGAAATATATTTTTAAAATTTTCACTTACACGACTTTTTTCCGTAGACTTTGTTATTTTACATGATTTCATAGAAGTTAAGGATGTTAATCTATAAAGTTAATCTATATGATAGTTGATTAAATAAAGATTACAGACCTCGAACTATATAAAAATTTTGCAAGCTTCTCTTTTAATTTAATTGATATCGTATGTATGGATTTTGTTGAACATAAGAAATACGGTCTTATAGGACGATAATGACGATGATGATGATGACGATAATACAATGTTGACGATGACGATAATACGATGATGATGAAAACTTGAATATAATTCAGTTACTTTCTTCTGTCATTATCCATTTCGTACAATTATATTTTTAATTGTCTCTAATTGTACCCCTTTTAACCTAAGACGTAAACCAACTCGTTTGCTACCAAGCGCGGAGATATAAAACCCAGAATGGTTTAAACTGTTCCAAAAATATACAAACGAAAAGTCATGTGTTGATGCTAGAAAGTATAAACACCCAGTAAGTTACATGGAAACTTTGACCCAAACATATAATTTAGCGAATTCAACGTGCCAGGGTGTTATTGGCGACTTAGTTCCTGTTACCATCCGAAACTCGCAGTTATTATCAGATCTTAGGAACCAATAGCGGTTCCAAGAACCTCCCCCTTCCCCATCCCCCCCACCCCATAGACCTCCCAGTGGCCTAGTATGACTAGTCTGACCGTGCCTGATGTCAAAATATCTATCCAGGTATTTACTGCCTTTTCTCTTCATCGCTCCATGTATAATTCAAAACAAAGTTTTGATTTCACGATGTTATAACGGAGATTCTTGTTGCAAATCAGGAAATTTCATTGATATATTCATATATATATATATATATATATATATATATATATATATATATATATATATATATATATATATATATGTCATAAAAATATATAAAATATATGATTGTATGTATGGTTGTTTGTCTCTACTTTGTGATTTCACTGATTCAGTTTTCATTAGCGACTCGTGCATCTTTCTGATCCGGTTATACATATATTTTTATGATAATGCACATCATTTATGACGTTATATCAACAACGTAATTGTTTATAAATATATAGACGTCATCCGTTTCTTTAAAAATATTTTGAACCTGAAGAAGCATATAGTAATGCGAAACGAGTCGCACAAATTTATCGGCGTTAGTGGGGTTTTTTTTATATACATTTCAAATCTCTCTCTCTCTCTCTCTCTCTCTCTCTCTCTCTCTCTCTCTATATATATATATATATATATATATATATATCTATATATATATATATATATATATATATATATATATATATATATATATAGATCGATAGATAGATAGATAGATATAAATATATCCTTCTTTTGAATTCTGTTCACTAGAAATTTTTGATGAATTAATTAATGAACTTATAAAGGAAGGAATGAAATGACAAAATTATTGAGTGAAAGAATGAACTGATAGATGAATGAAAGGACTGATGGAGGAAGAAAAGAAATAACAAAATGAGTCGATGAATAAACTGATAAAGGTTGAAGTGAGAAAAAATGAACCATGAATAAAACATTAAATAGAAAAAATAATGAATTTAAGATGGATGAATGAATGATCAATACATTCGTGAATTAAACGACAAACTGAATACATGAACGAAATATGAAGAACTAAGCAACTAATGAAAAATACATGAAAATAAAATGCAAGCGAGCACGAGTTAACTCCTGGTCCATTTTAAACCCAGTTTGTCAGTTTGTCTTGTATGCAGAACTACTAACAGAAGAAAAAAGATAAAACAGAAAAAAATAGAACAAAAGTATTCTATTGACTGACAATGAAACATACTTGTATGGGAAACAAATTAGCTAAACATCAAATTCAAAACGTGCACTATATCAATCCGGAATAAGTTTGATTGAAAAAGAGGATTGTAAAAAATTTATGTAAAAATACAGGTAAGAACGGCTAAAATTCTGTCATAGAACGGGGATGGAAAAGTTTTTAAAAAAAAAATGATTTATTGACGGTTCGGAAAAGGAACCATTAATATCGACAAACAAGAATATCGTGAACGGCACATTATACGTTCAACAGTCCTATATGCTATATGTAGGCGCTAGTAGGGTTATTGACCAACAGGTCTCAATGAACTGGGTCTTTGGATAAGGTATGCAGTATTTAACTAAACTTACTGTGCATAAACTATTTTCTAATTAGCCGTACGATGACCGTGACCTTTGATCTTTATACCCCAGAATCTATGGGGTGTTTGTATTAGCCAAAGTGGAAGACCTCTGCAATGTTTCTGAAGAAACCTTCTCTAAGAACAGATGTTATTCTGCAAAATCCATTTTTCTTTGAGCCACCATGACCTCAACGTTTGATCTTTTAGCCCCGAGCTAAATAGGCCCCTTTTTGTACCATTTAGTGCAAACACCCAACAAGCTTTGGTGAAGGTAAGTTGTCTAGAACTAAAGTTATTATGCAAAAACAGGGTTTTTTTTTTGGGGGGGGGGGGGGTCTTTATTTCTTTCAGTCACAGTGACCTTCACCCTTGACCCCAAAATAAATGGGCTTCTTTCTTACCCAACATTAATGTCATCCACAAACTTTGGTGAAGGTACATGGTTGAAAACTGATATGAATGTGCAGAAACCATAAAATAAAGAACTTGTACGCAGATAAAAAGTAATCTTGTATCTTCAATTACCAGTTGTGGACGCACTGTTTGTTGTAAAAACATTATTACCGTCTATACTCGCGTATATATTACGGCTCCAAATGCAAACAACACAGACCCTGATCTGCCGTCGCATAATGCGCCGGCAGATCAGGAACTATGTGTTTGTTCTACTGATTAGTCCTTACAAACTGCATAGACCCAGATCTGCAGGCACATTATGAGACGGCAGATCTGGGTCTTTGCGGTTTGCAGTAGGTATCGGTTTATGCACGAGTATATTCGGTACTGGAAAATCTAAACGATCTAACTAGAGATCTCTTAAAGCAAGGCCCAGAAGCTATCGAGACAGAAGGTACAATCTACATCAAGAAACGCAGATTAATTTTAGCAAAGGAAATTAATGAAAAATCTATTTTATCATTAGCAACTTTAGCCAGTAAATCTGATATTGTATGGAAAGAATATCACACAGAAGGTATAAAGAAAGAATATCACACAGAAGGTATAAAGAAAGAATATCACACAGAAGGTATAAAGAAAGAATATCACACTGAAGGTATAAAGAAAGAATATCACACAGAAGGTATAAAGAAAGAATATCACACAGAAGTTATAAAGAAAGAATATCACACAGAAGGTATAAAGAAAGAATATCACACAGAAGGTATAAAGAATTATCTAGTTTTAGATGATTCAGTAGCCTACACAGCATCCTCCATCACTCTAGACCAGTGGTTCCCAAACCTATACTGGTACTGCATTTTGGGTCGCAAAAGATGGTATTTAGGACCGCGATAGAAAAAAAAAAAAAATGGGAACCACTGCTCTAGATAAACGTGACTTGGACCCAGCAACCGTAGTTGTACCTGAAACACTGGAAGAAGTCTACGGTGTACGAAATTAGCTTCAAATTAACTAGTCATGACAAATTTCACACGCATCAAACTGCCGACCCTCCTAACTCATTACTGCGTGCACTGCATACTTTTATACACCACTCCCTCGCTGCATGGTTTCAACACTATGGGGGTTCATTGTAATTTTTTTACCTGTACATAGGAATGGAACCACAATGTTTACAGGTATGCGCACTGCGCATTGCTTAATTAGACGTCTGAAGTGGAAGACTGCACGGGCTCGGCATGGGAGGCGCGAAGCGGGACGAAAGTACTGAAACGCCATCGACTTATACGATCAATTCTGTCCACTTAACTATATCGGGCTGTCCTTAATACCATTTGTGTGTTAGCCACATATTGTAATTAATGTCAAACTGACCAGTTTAAGAAATTTTCCTACTGATATAAATTTTGAATTTTGCGTACATAGTGTATTTCTAATTTTCTGAAAGTAATAACATTAATTAAATATTGGGTAAAAGTACCCCATTACTTGTTTAGTGTTCGTAATTAGGTAACAATGTAGTTGTTATTTTGAACGGTGGTCGAAAGAGTAAAATTTGTTCATATCAGTAAATTACAGTAAAGTTATAATCGAAATAGGTGTTCAAGCCAAAGTGAAAACCTTTAGGCATTTTGTAATTCATTTTCCCTTCGGCAGACTGTGTTCTCTGGTTGGATGATCTTCTTCCACACACTGTTTCGCCGTCCTCGCCTCCTGGTAATTCGTGTACGGGAACTGGCGCAGGTTGTGGGTCTCCGTCAGGTATTCTGCTACCTCCACCAGACTGGCCACAGAGTATTTGGTGTAGGCATCCCTGTAATATGTATGCATTACATGGGCCCCAAATTTCCATTCCATTTTAACTGGCTTCCCCCTTATGCGCAACGACCGCCAGGCAATGTCTTGTACTGCGCCTACGAAGTGTCTTGCTTTTGTTCTGTCTGTAATTGTCGCTTCGAGCCCCATGTCGAGTAGACGTTGAATGTCCGGGTCGTAGTTTTCCTCCTTTACCGTCTCCTCCTCTATCTCCTTGTTGATGGTATGTGAAGATTCGGATAGGTTTTCGGCAATGTTGGTGGGTTCTGGTACAGTTTCGGAGTGTGTGACCTCAGTCTGCTGAAGGGTAGGGGCGGGGGTAGACTTTCCCGTCATCTTGCCGGTCGGGTTACTTAATTTGGATGTCCGCAATTGGTCAGCTTCATTCTGGCAACGTTTTAGAGTGGGCAGAGGTTAGAGCCCGTCCCTCCTTCCTCATCTTGGCCCTTTTCCTGTTATACCTAGACCTCGCAGACTCCCAAGTCCCCGTAGTCTTTTCCGGCGTCGTCTTCTATAGTAGTGCCCCACACCAGTAATAGCGTAGTCATGACAAGCACGGGCGTGAAGGAAAGCATCCCTCAGGTTTGGTACGCAAAGGTGAAAGAAAACGTTACATATGTAAAGAATATCGACAGAAAGAATGTGACTGAGTATGTTCAAATATGATTTTTTTGTTCATAAAAAACAAGACAACACCATTTTTTTTCTAAATCAACACTTTTTGTTGAATAAGCTCTGCTCACTGAAACATCAACTATAAAGAAGGAGGATTGGGGCATGTCCCCTCCTCTTTATTTACAAATACCAAAAACATTAGACATGAACGTATTTACAAGGTTGACAACGTTGTGGAGTCAGACTAGACTTCCAATGATCTAATACACTGTCATTTTGCCATTGATGCACACTACGGTTCTGTCCTAAAGAAAATAGATAGCCATAATATTCAAAAAACTATCTTTCTATTATATCATCCTTTCTTGAGTACTCGCGATCAAAACAAGTCACTAAATGTTCTAATGGAAATCCAAGACTGCGTTGATGAAGAAAATATTGTCCACACACAATGGAATCTGATTTTTATCATCTCACTTTATTGAATTGAGTAGATACAGCATTTCTTCTCATAAAGTCAATGATGTCATCTTCCAGAGGTGGTAATCCATAAGAATCAAAATATTCCACACTGTGTCGTTGGGAAAGTGGACGATGACTGTCGTCTGTGTTGATGACATAGACTTGAACGTCTTAGACTTTCGATGTGGAAGTTCGTCTTTAGCACACACCACTGGATTCCTAGAAGCTGTGTACGAACTGTGAGTCAGAAGGTAACGAAGTTCCCAGGTATCCATGCTTTTTTAAATGAAGTTCCCAGGTAGTTAGTTTTATTCTTTTTACAGGTAATGATAAATCATCAATTCATACTTGACTTTTTCCTTGAAAATACCTGTCAAGTACTCTGTTGCAAGAGAGCTTCGATGAGCTTTGTCTCCAGAGAAGTCAATGGAAGTAAGGTATGGTCATGCAAGTCTTTACACCACTTTTTCAAAATCTTCTCTTCTGAGATGAGGGTCCATGCAACTTCCAGATACTCTTCCAGTTTTACTTCTGAACTCATCATCAAACATTTGTCGTGTTGTTTCTCATTAGCATGATTGATTTGGCATCCATATCAATGTTTCATGGCTCGACGTGTAATTGTTTCAGCCAGGTTGCGAGCGAAATAGGAGACTCAATCTTCTTCTTGTTCTGGCCATCTTAACATCATGACTGTATATTTGTCTTCTTCTTGTTCACTTATGGTCTGTAACTGCTGTTGTTGTTGTTCTGGATTTAAAACATCCTCTTCGCCAATTTCCATAGGTTTGTGTTCCATCTTTTCTTTTCTTCTAATGGTTTGGGATCACATCTCTCAAACTACTGATTTCTAGAGTATTGCCAAATTCTGCATACAAGATGACGTTCACTGTGTTTGCCAGATCTACTACAAACTGAAGTTTCACACTAAGTTGGCCCGATTTAATAGGGTGTAAATTCCCTTTGTCGCTAGTTTGGTCTGGAGTGAAATCAAACCCCCACAAAGCATATCCTCCTGCATAATTGTCATACGAAATGCCGTGGCTGCTGTTGGTACCTAACTGTCCTGTGGCTTCAAACAGTGTCAAGTAAGATCTGAAGTAATTTTTCTGGGCCAAAGTTAGGTTCAAACGGTCTGGTACACAACGTCTGGCCATCTCAAGTGACTTCAGTCTTGGACACGCTGAAGTGTTGGAACTCAAAAGGATTTTGAGCGCTAGCTCCGTTGAGAGCCGCATTGCTGACGATGCCGATGAGCATACGTTGTGGTAGCTGTCATTGGAAAACACGATCTTCGATCTTGGATCGGAGTCCAGAGGCAACGGTGACGTTTTTCACTTCCACTCGTCTTAGAGGATCCTGTCGTTCTGCTCAGAGTTTGACTGATGTCGTTTTCTACTTTAGGTAAGACCTCCACACGGCGAACGTAAAGTTTGCCTTCTTCGATGTTCGTTTTGTACTCGTTAGCATTAGCCATCAAATTGAACACGGTTAACTTCGATTCAGTCTCAGGCGTACATCCATTCCATTCAACAAATACTTGTCTTGCAATCACATATCCAAATGTAAACGATCCTTCATTTCTAAACTACGTCCTTGTTTGATTTTCTTTCGACGATCGTTAAATCTAACATTGTGATGATCGTAATCCGCAGTCAACTCTGTGTGGTTAAAGGCATCCAATCTGTCAGGTTGTCATACCATTTAGGCATCCAGATGTGTGTTCTTTACTTTTTTTCCGTACGTCAAGAGAATTTCCAGGTAAGCTCTGTAAGGGTAAGTATCCATACTGCTGCTGACTAGTTTGTTATTCAAGTACAAATCCACTTCGCTGAACAACGAATACATAAAGTTGTTGACGGGAGCTACTCTGGCATCGGCTCCTGGATTGCTGTTGTCCGCTTTGAGAACTTTGACTTACAAATAATTGTTATTCAGATCGATGTGATCTTCGGTTTGTTTTTTGATTTCAACTTTGATAGGCGCTGAGGTGGTCAAAGACGACATAGTATGAAATTCTATTCATTACTATTTATGCATCGTCATCATCGTTGGTGGCATGGCAAACAGATCGAGTTCTGACTTGGAACATTCGCAAGAATATCTCGGTGCATCATTTTCCTTTTTTTTTAAAGTTAGTAAACAAAAACGTCATTCAATAGTATACTTTCAACAAGACTTCTGATTACTCCTCTCGAGACAAAAGTCAAGATACCTGTTGTATGTCAAGAAAAAGGACATTGGGCACCAGAATGTCCACATCGTCAAAGAAAAGGAACATATTAGACAGGAGAAAAGAGAGACAAAAGTAAAAATACCTGTTATCAATGTCAGGAATGACACTGGTCTTCAGAGTGTCCCAAGAAAAAAGAAAAGAAAGAGAAGGGGCATTCAGAAGTAGAAACAGAACAAGAACTGATTCCAGTAAAGACATTCAAGAAGGCGAGACAAGCAGAATAAATAGGAGAAGAGGATGAACCCATACCAGTAAAGAAATTTAAAATAGACACAGTAAAAACAAAAAAAGTGGACTTTTGTGACGTTATGAAATTTCATTGTGATTCTGATTTCACAATAATATACGAAAGAAACTGTAAGTATATCATTGTCTTGATCTTTTTCTTTTAGTATGGATAAGATACTCAAACACACTTTTATGGACAAAAAATGGCATGTTGGATTGTAAGTGTGTGGTGTTGCATAGTAAATGTAGGGCGTTGGATAGTAGATGACTGGGTGTTGGTCACTACCTTTTTCGTTGGTTAGTAAATTTGGGGTGTTGGTCACTGAAAACAGCGTGACATGTTTAATTTTTTATATGTATCTTTTACAATTTGAAAAAAGATATTAAAATTTTAAACTTTTGTTTAACAATTTGTAAAAAATTGCAATTTTTAAATATGTCTGGACATTTTTCATTCTTCTCTAAATTCCGTATAATTTGTTTATTATTTAAGATCTTCTCTACTGTGCTTATCTAATTCGACATAATGATGCAGTTCTTGAACAGTAGTAGAGAGCTGAATCAAGTATGAGACAAACGACCTACCAGGGAAATTAACTCGACTAGCAACATTAAAAAGGCCTAACCTTTTCAAGAGTTCACGCTTTGTACAAGCTTTCTTACTCCCCAGTATTATTCTTTGCACCTTTTCATCAGGCATGCCCATTTCCAATTATTTCTTTTAGGAGTCAAAGATAACACCAAGGTATTCCACGACATTGGTAGGTCCCAGAGTTGTATGGGAAGCTGTTGGAATTCTACGTCTTCCAAATATTATTGTCAAAAGTGCAATAATTCTCTCTCCACATGCATCTGGTTTATCTCCAGGTAGGAAGTCAAACAAGAGATGAAACATGACTTCTATACCATAATTATTAGATGCAATCCAGCAAATGGCGTGTGAGAGGTTGTCAAATATACATGGCGAAGATCTACAACCAAATACTAATCTTCTACATACATAGTATTGCTTATTCCGTTTTATACTAAATAGGGACCATTATATAGGAGATGTAGATAGTGATTTGAATGCATGAAACATATCGTCTTTGCACATGATAGTGCCATTGTCAAATTTTGTAATGACCTTGAGTACATTATCAATTTTAACATAAGTGAGGCTGTGTTGTTATGTATCTATTAAATTACTGATACTAACAAGGTTGGAATCAATGTGTGAAGAAGATAATAAGACGATTCTTTGCTGAATATTATTGTGTCAATACCAATTGAGCTAACTTGGCAGTTATGCTAAAATTAATAATGTCCTCGTGTGGATCACCCAACGGAGTGGTGTGCAGGTATGGTCGTGGTCCCAAAAGGCATAGATCTCACCAAACTATATAAATCGGTAATGCACCAAAATTACCCAATAAAACTCCTAAGATAAAGCTGAAATGTTTTATAAGATTTCCATAGTACTAGTAGAACTATTCATATCAAGAATTGCATGGACAACACAATATATATATATATATATATCACATTCAGATTTCTTCAGGTCACAGCAGATTTATTGCTGGGGTGGTGCTCAGCTGGTAGTGTTAGTTAATGAGATGTAGTATCAATTAATGAGGCACAGCCATGTGTAATTGGAGTTCATAACAGTTTGTTAAGCACTCATGGACACTCATTTTCACAGCACCAAAGTAAAAAGTCCCTCTTAGGGAGCCCCATTCCGGGATGAGACTGATTCTCTTCTTAATAATGTATGTGTGTCACATGATTAGTTTCAATGCTTTGGAAGTTTCTTTGTCTGTGAGCTTATCCAACATCCATCCCTGCCACATTCCTATATATAATGATATGGGGAAGCTTACATATTGGTTAGGGCAAGTTAGGGGCATTTACCCCTCTCCCCCCCCCCCCAGCAAAACTGGATTGATGCCTGCAGTTTAGGGGCAAGTTAGGGGTATATACCCCTCTCCCTTCACCAAAACTGGATTGATGCCTGCAGTTTAGGGGCATTTACCCCTCTCCCCCCACCAAAACTGGATTGATGCCTGCAGTTTTTACATTTTCTGTCACATCCTGTATCTCTACTCTTACTGGAAGTACGCAAGTGTCGTTAAGTGTTGGACAATGTTTCATCCAGTAATTGAATCCCATAATTTCCCATTCCAGGCCTCTTCAGTGAAATCACAGCCATGCTGAACGTAGATCTAGATGTGCTAACTTCATTAAAGGTGCTGCATAAACCACCGTCCCCTCCTCTCAACCTGGCGGACTGTCTAATTGATATCCCCAGGTTGTCACCACTGTTGTACTTGAATTCAGTCAGCTCAACCATAGCAGCTGTCCCTGAGCTTCCCCATAAGAGCAAACAAGAAATCTGCAATAATGCAGAGTGTCTCAGGCTATTTTCCATTATCCATTTAAACTCCCCATTTCCAAAGTTGAAACCCCGAATTGGTACATCAAATTCTGAAACTGTTGTTCATATTCACACAGTTCCCCAGAATATCGCAAGGTTTGAAATGTGTGTAGTATTTTGGTGATATATTACGCATGCATGCATGTACTGACACATACATTTACACTTGAGTTGCATCAAATAGTCATCTTTGTTTTGAACTAAAGGCTCAGAAAATACATTTCTGATTAAGAAACACACACACACACACTCCGAAGTAGCTGAATTCTTCATTTGAATTTTTGGACATTGTGCTGATGAGTGTATTACTGTTCAATTATTATTACAAGTAATTAATTAATTAATTAATTAACCTTTTTCACATCTTGCCACTATGAGGATAAACATTTTATCAAGTTCGTTGCATTTTGTACCCGATTGTGTGGGAGACAGAACCATGACAGAGACAGAAAGACACATGTGCATACATACAGACAGTGGGTATTAATATATCACCAATTATCGTTTAAAAAAAAAGTCTGAAGCACATGGATAAAGCTACAAAAGATTTTGATAGAAACTGAATGTATAATATACAAACAATCTATGTACAGAAGTATGGTGTAGAAAATATGCAAAACTTGTAACATAACTGACAGATGGTGAAATAAGCCAGCCAAACTATATACTGAGAAATGGACATTTATTTGAAATGTTTGCGGAAATATTGTATCATTAAACTAATTTTTCAGTATCTTTTAAAAAGCAAAACAGTTTTCATTATCAACATTAGATTTTCAACATATCTATACAGTACAAACTAATGAGTTTTTTTGCACATGAAATTGGTTGAGACATTAAAAGAAAATTAAAATTCTGGGCATCAAATGGATTGTTTACATTTACCTTTCTTATTTATTAAAATAAAGTACTTTTAAATTGCACAAAATTTTGATTTTTGGGTTTGATTAATATCCAAATAAACTGCCAGACTGGTACACTGTAATATTGTGTCTGTATATGCAATAATGTGCTGAGAATTTATTATCATTTCTTTCTTTAAAAACCTTTCTCATGTAAATAATTAAATAAATACAAAATTTACATCAGACAAATCTAAAACATTTCTGTTCCTCTCACACAGAATGAATACAAGTTTATCATCAATCATTAGAAATACTTGGCATTACTCAAATCACTGCTCAGTTTGGGTATAAAATCTCTTGCCCGTGATCTCAGAAACCCAAAACAACAGAAAATAGAGATAACATCTATACCTATTTCTTCCTCATTTCTTGACCCGATACAGCAATTTAGTGCTTATAAAATAATTACTAGATGGTGCAAATAATTTTACTCCCACATTTGACTGATTTGACTTTAGTGTCAATTAGGAGGTTTTATCACACATTTGTAAAAAACAGGGTGGAAGGCAGATGTACATGTACCTATTCCTTTGGAAGAAGAGCAAGTCTGCACTGAAATAGAGTCAATTCTGATAAACTCGGGCATCAGATAAATATATATATATTTCAATATAGATTTCATGCTCGATTGTGTAACAGCCACTGTTTAGTGTTTTCTATGGTCAATAACACAACTTTTACTTGTTACTCTCAATTAATTTTCCCCCAATTCATTATGAGTCACATGACAAGCCAAAAAAGTTCCATATAGTCTGGAGTTGTGTACAAAAATGAAGATTTGCTTTAACATGTAATGAGACAGTCTTAATTTCCCTCACAGTACTGTCAAACTCCTGATTGATTCTTAAAACATATTTTCATAAAAGGTCATTACTTTCACTGTAAAATTTGGAAGATTTTGTAATGAAAGTGAACAAAATATGACGAGTTATCTAAATTATCATCATATCTGGATCTATGATTATTTACATGACAGGTTTTAGCAGGTGTCGCCATGAACTAATTTATCCTATGTACCGTTTATACTCACATATAAGCCCATACCAATTGCAAACTGCATTGACCCAGATCTGCCGGCGCATAATGCGCCGGCAGATCTGGGTCTAAGCAGTTTGTAAGGACTAATCAGTAGAACAAACAACATAGACCCTGATCTGTTGGCGCTTTATGCAACAGCAGATCAGGGTCTATGTTGTTTGCATTTGGATCCGGTTTATACGCAAGTATAGACGGTATGTAAAACATATCCTAAGGAAAACCACATTCACTAAATCCGATGAAGTAAGACAAAGAATATCTGAGTCACAAATATGTTTCCAGAAGTAGCATTCAGATTTCCGGAGATTCTAGTGAGAAAGTTGACACAGAAGACTACCATATGTACTTGCGTATAAGCCGGGTCCAAATGCAAACAGCATAGACCCTGATCTTCCATTGCATAATGTGCCAGCAGATCAGGGTCTATGTTGTCTGTTCTACTGATTAGTCCTCACAAACTGCATAGACCCAGATCAACAGGCGCATTATGTGATGACAGATCTGGATCTATGCAGTTTGCTGTTGGTATTGGATTATATATGCGAGTATAACGGTAAAGAAATATTGCCCAAATCTTACCAATTTACTCTATATAAAACATAACTGTGAACTATTTTTTGTGGATTTTGTGGTTGCCACAGCTATTAATATTAAACTCAATGAATTGGGATACGTTTGAGGTAAAAACAGGACCCCTTCCCCAATCCATTACTTTAAGTAATAAAAAAAATTTGATTTTTCACAAAACCTCAATTTATACCCACAAAAATAAATGAATTCCCATGCAGTATGAATAATTTTTAGTACTTTTATATTCGAATCAGAAATTTATCTTCCAACACCACAAAAAATATAACTGAAGTTTTCTTTTTTATTAGAACAAGGCAAGAAAAGGACAAAAATGAATTCCATTCATAAATGGAAAGTCTCAATTTAATAGTAATTAACCATGTTATAAAACCTGAATTTAATAGTGCCTAATGAAAACGTGGCAGTGAACTTGATCTTATGCCAAGTAAAGTGATTAACCATAAATAGGCATCTCCTAATAAAAAAAACAAGCCCTCCATAGCAGTTTTCATTTCTTGTCTTTAAACATAACCATTTCATTTTTAGGGGTGGAATGATGTACTGTTACAACAAAACTTGCTACTCACTGATTTTGCTGTTACATCAAGTACAGAGCCATAGTTATCAGGTTATACTCTAGAGTATACACAAATGTTACTTTCTGGCACACATGTCATCTGCTTGAAGTTCAATCTTTGTGGTGAGAACTGCCCAAAACTGGGACTTTTTTTATCCCATAAAATCCAAACTAAAATTCTTGATCATTGTAGCTAATGATTTTATTGTATTTTTAAGTCAGACTTATTATGTGTCCATTTAAATCTAGCTTGTGAACCAGCAATAGTGTCTATTTTTGCCCTGCTCATTTCTGTAATAAAAGGTAACAGTATACAATTTCCTACATATTATTCAACTTACAAGACATTCATCCAGTCAATTGTATGATTTTGCCAAATTTGGATAACTTTACACTGAAAACCCTACCGTCTATACTCGCGTATAAGCCGAGTTCAAATGCAAACAACACAGACCCTGATCTGCCATCGTATAATGTGCCGGCAGAGCTGGGTTTATGCAGTTGGTATTGGCTTATATGTGAGTATATATGGTACTTTGATGTCCTTGTCTCACTAGAGTAATGTAAATGCGTGGATTGGACATGACATAAAATACTTTCAAGGGAATATTTCATGTCCAGATAATAAAGTATTAAAATATGTGAAAAATTTTGTATTAACAGGTTAATCCTGTGCATTTGTGAGTCTCTATCACAATTTTTTTATACATTTTGGTCCAAAATAGGTTCTTGACCTTCAAGACCCTTAAAATATGTTCAAAAGAAAGTGCAAACCCTATAATGACACATATAAAACTTTCATGTCCAAACCATGTTATTTCATGTAAATTGTGCCATTTGCTTAACTGATGTAGACATCATGACATGTAATGATCATGAGGAGAGTGGGGTGTTTGGTGCACAACAGTGTTCATGATAACTTTTTCAACTACCATCATTTTCTACTCTTAATTGTCTTCAATTTATACAAAAAAAGCTACAAAAACATTTATTCTACAGTGGTCCAAGGCCATTAAGGTTATGCCCCAAAGTATTTGTAAACAATTTATTTTATATCATGTATGTCATCTGCTTGGTATTCAGTCTTTGCAGTGAGAACTCAACTGCCAAAAATTGGGACTTTTTCATCTCATACAATCCAAAATAAACTTTTCCATCAGTGTAGCTGGTGATTTTATCGAATATTTAAGTCAGACGTATTATACACCCATTTAAATCCAGCTTGTGATCTAGTTTCCAAAATCACAGAAATTCTTTATATTTGCCTTGCCATGTTCTGACAAATGAATTTTTCTACACCTACTCTCATATGTATGTATAGGTTTAATGGCACGTCAGCACATATCCTGTCTATATAGCGCCGATTAAAAGTTACAAAAATGTAAAGGTAAAAATTGCAGAAGACTTAAAGATAAACCCTTCCTAATAAAAATGTAAACAAGTAGTCTTCTAATATAAAAGATAAAATGTAAAGTTGTTCAAATTCTTTAAAAGATATATACATGGATGACTGCAGTAACTTTCTTCATGTAGAGAAATAAATTCAGATGAGCTTAATAAATCTGCTTCAATTTTTTTCCAACAAAATATTTTCAATCTATACAGTAACATATCTTACAAACTCTTAAGATACAGGGACATTACAATTTGTATCGTAAGTGTTGTGCAACTGACAGCATAAACTGTTCATCTCTATTGCAATCTTTCAGTGGTTTCATATTCAATTCCTTGTTCATTTCACTTTCCTTTTAGCCAAAAACTGAAGAAAAAAACCCCCAAAACTATTAACAAGAGTACCGTGAACGTCACATATGCCCACCTAATGTTCGATAGTCCTCTATGTAAATAACTGAAATTCTTGTGCAAAAACCACTTTTCTTCTTTCAGTCAGTTACCTTGATTTTCAACCTTTTGACCCCAAAATCAATAATCTTCTTCTAAGGTGCAAGAAATCCACAAAGTTTGGTACAAGTCTGTGATGTAGAACGAATATTATTGTGTGGAAACCATTTTTCTTCTTTCAGTCAGTGACCTTGCCCTTTGACCCCCAAATCAATAAGCTTCTTCCTTTCCCCAACTACAAGGCATCCACTGAAGTATGTAAAGAAGAACTGATGTTATTAAGCAGAAATCATTTTTTTCTTTCAGTTAAAGTGACATTGATCTTTCACCTTTTGATTCCAAAATCAATAGGGTTCTTCTGCACCCCAAGTGCAAGCCATCCACAAAGGTTGGTAACTATTGATGGTGGAGAACTGGAATTATTGTGCAGAAACCATTTTTCTTCTTTCTATCACAGTGACCTTGACCTTTCATCTTTTGACCTCAAAATAAATAGGGTTCTTTCCTATTTTGGAAGATGTAGATGTTGAGAACTTGAAGTCATTGTATGAATACCATTTTTCTTCATTCAGTCACAGTGAACTTGACCCCTGAGGTTTGAGCCTGAAATCGATAGGTTCTTCTTTACCCCAAGTGCAAGCCATCCACAAAGTTTGGTAACTGTAGATGGTAGATAACTTATTGTTTAGAAACCAAACTGGTAACAGATGGACAGTGGGATGGATGGATGGACAGACAACATCATAACATATGGCAGGCATATAAAAAAGGATGGTTAAACAAACAATAGTCCCTCGATGTGACTGATGCTATACTGGCCGAAAAGAATTTCCAGGAATTCAAGATAAGACCATCCTTTTAACTGCTGAGTGACAAAACCATCTCCAATATTCTTCAGCGATAACAAGATTTTCAAATTAACTGCTGTGGTGGATATATTGGGTATCAGATTGGCACCATTTTCATTTAGAACCAACAGGACATAAAAAGAATTCTGGTGGAAAGCCCATGTTTCTTGGAGGAGTAATGATAACAAGACTTTCAAGAGGCCTGCTGTGGTTGCCATATTGGACATCAGAGCAGCACCATTCCATTTAAGACCAGCTAGACATCATAAGAAGTGTTTGGTGAAAGCACAATGGCAATATGACCAGCAATCTAAGAGAATTAGCGATAACAAGATTTTCAAGATGGCCATTGTGGTGGCCATATTAAAAGTCAGATCAGCATTTTCACTTACAACCAACTAGACATCATAAGAAGTTTTTCAGTGAAAATCAAATGCTGATATGAATATCCATTCAGGAGGAGTGGTAACAATATTTTCAAGATGGCCACTATGGTGGCCATATTGGACATCAGATTGGCACCATTTTCAATTAGACCAACTTGAAATCATAAGACGTCTTCTGGTGAAAACCTCATGTCAGGAGAAGTAGCGATAACAAGATTTTCAAGATGGCTGCTGTGGCGGCCATATTGTACATCAGATTGTCACCATTTTTATTTAGGACCAACTAGATATCATAAGAAGTCTTTTAGTAAAAAAGCCATTTTGATATGACCATCAATTCAGTAGGAGTAGCATTAACAAGAATTTAAAGATGACCACTGTTGCAGTTATATTGGATATCAGATCAGCACCATTTTCATTTAGGACCAACCAGACATATTAAGAAGTCTTATGGTGAAAACCCCTTGTGAATACAACTTTCCGTTCAGGAATAGCGATTACAAGATTTTCAAGATGGCTGCCATAGCGTCCATATTGGGTGTCAGATTGGCACCATATTCATTTAGGACCAACCGAACACCATAAGAAGTCTTTCAGTGAAAACTCCATGTTGATATGACCAACCATTCATCAGAAGTAGCAATAACAATATTGTTAAAATTATCTTCTTTGGTAGCCATATTGGTTATCTGAGCTGCACCATTTTCATTTAGGACCAACTAGACCATGGGATGAATGTGTGTGTAAAGTTTCATTGCAATCCTCCAAGTAGTTTAGGAGGAACAGCAATAACAAACTTGTGCTTACAGTCGGATGGACAATGGACAATAGACCATCCCACATGCTCTTATGGTCTATGACCCAGACCTGCCAACCCTAGCAAGACCTTCTCAGTAAGGCAGCAAAATTTGTCCATTAGATAGACCAATTTTCAGTAAGGTGCAACGAAATATCATGTACCATATATACTCGCTTACAAGTCAATGTTTTTTTTTACATAGAATTTGATTCATGCAGAGTAGGGGTTGTCTTATAAGCGCAACATTAAAAAAAAAAAATCTTGGGGTAATGTTGTAAACTCTAGATGTTTGCAGAACATAAAAATACTGTCAATTCATATATTTTTACGTTTTCATGCCACTATTCCTATGCAGTAATGCATATATGGTATGCACTGTGTTTATCTGTTTCATGGCAGTATTCATTACACAATACATCTACAGTTATTTGGATTTTATTAATTTGAAAATATTACCGGTAAATTAAATACTACCTACCGCAAAATGAAGTGTCCGTCAACATTTACTGTCCATTTTCGTGCAAGTCCGAACAACCTGTATTTGTATTCATATTTGTGTTTTGCTGTATAAAGACTGTGCTTGATGCAATAAAAGTTTTGATTTAATTTGTCTTTTCCTTTTCCACAAGTCAGATTTAATTCCCAAGTGATATTTCCCCAAGTTATTTGCCAGTGCACGTGGGCCGATAAGCCTTTGGCTTGTAAAGGGACTCACTTCGTTTTCAAGTTGACAATCCTTTTGATCGAGCCGCCAATCTATACTTGTTCAGTGCCAAGTAGAGTTCTACAACTTCCTGTGCATATACTTTGACCTTAATCCCTTTGCTTGTAAAGGCACCACACTCTTTGTTTTCAAACGTGACAACCCTTTGATCAAGCCGCGAGTTTAATACTTGTTCAGTGCCAAGTAACAGAGGGTGGCTATTTGAACTCCCTGTGATCTTGCCGCACAATTGACATGTGTTCAGTTGCAGCCTTTAATAGATTTCTGACTTTATGATCAAAGTGTTACTCACAGAGCCCAAGCTCAGTCTCTGCATAAGCACCCGCAAATGACAGTAAAGCCGAGAAAAGGAAACGGACGAGATTTACGATGACTAGACGACGACAATTTACAATGACTCAACGACGATGTAGGATTTCAGAACTTTATCAATGAGGATTAATTCTTGGACTTTGTACCAGATGACATTAGATAGTGACATTTATAGGATATCGTGAATCACAAAAAAGTGGACTTAACTTTCATTGTTTATTTGTACGACGTGTGGAATTAACATATTACGGGATATTGTGAATCGGATCATTCTGAACTTCGATTTTTATACCGGTATGTGACCTATAATTGAATTCGTGGATTTATCATATAAATGGATTTAAAATGTCAAGCATTATGGATTTCAATGGACTTTATTGCACAAAGATGGACAAATTGTAAGTTGTCAATTTATTTATGACATATTTCACTCGATAATATAATTGTATTTTACACTGATTTTGTCTTTATTTTTCTTACCTATCCAGTTTGGCTTGTTTATATTTCCAAAGTGCATTTCTGACTCACTAAGAAGTCACCCCTTCAGACAGATCTGACTTGCAAAATACACCCTGACTTAGAGGAGGGGCAAAGAGAAATTCACTTTTTGCAGCCCTAAAAAGAGGGTTTGACTTATAGTCGAGTTGACTTATAATTGAGTATATATGGTACTACTATTATCAACGTGGAAAGATGCATTTTAAAAATTCAAAAGTGTGATCTGAGAAGGCAGACATTATGTTAAACTAAAAAAGTTTGTCAAGTACACTTAGACCTTAATTACCTCCAGCACAATTTATGTAACTGCATCTCCAAACCCCATGGAGCTCAAAGGCTTCTTGCTAGATCTCACAACTTGATGTAAATCTTTGGGTTTGTTTTTTGGGTTCTTCAATTTCAGGTGGCAACAACAGGTGGCAACAACAATCATCTCTCCCACAATAAAACATATTCAAATCAACACAATATGATGTCAAATAAACATAAATATTGCATTTACTGATTTTTTTTCCCCAAGAATCTGAATATTCCTGATTTATAGTTCTATGCCGACTTTTTAAATGTTTTAAGAGGCTTATTATCCATTTTGTCTTTAAAGTATTTTTCTTCATTGGATGCCATTTCTAGAAAATGCTATAAGCACAAGCTTGATCATGCAGGCATTCTGCATGAAAAATATGGGCAGTTAAAGCATCTGAGGTACTACTGTGAAAGTTAGACTGGTTCCCTGACCAACTCCACTGAATCTAATATGAAACCCTAATCCAGACCAAACACAAACAAGCCAGTTTCCAGATTTGACTGCAACAATCATATTTTCGTAAGTCTGTAATTTAAGGGTCATTTCAGTAAGACTTATGGTCAAATTGTATGGGTTTGCAGGTCTGTATGACCCAGTAGAGCTAACAAGCATTTATAATCCTGTTAGTGTGAGGCACTGAAAAATTGAGCCCAGAACAGTTCTAAGATTATTTTTGATAATTATTCCTGAACTAATAATTATTGAGATATAGTCCTTTAGATACAAATGACAGTATACTTAAGCAGGGCAAAAATGCAAAACTGTGACCATCACAATTTCAGATTATATGCAAAACTTGATTAAAGCATGCACCAATTATACTGATTGTCAATATAGGCCAACCAGGTGGTCTAACCTTTCAGTGGATCATTTATAAGGATCATGTCAACTAGAAAAATAGGTATTGCAGTGCATGCATCTTACATACATAGTAAGCAAGAATTATCTTGTTCACATCTGGCATGCATGATACATGCACACATCTATACCTATTTCTTGGGTAGACTAGACCCTAATAACAAAGACACTGACAAGTCAAACTGTCATGTGTGATGAGCTACTGTAATTGGGCAGAGCAGACCCAAGTAATGATGCCACTGACAAGTCAAACTGTCATGTGTGGAGCCCCTGTAATTGGGCAGACTAGGCCCTAATGACTATGCTACTGACAGGTCAGTCTATCATGTTTGTGGAGCCACTGTAATAGGGCAGACAAGGCTCAAACAACTATGCCATTGATGGGTCAAACTGTTATGTTTTGAGGTACTGTAAATGGGCAGACCAGGCACTAATAACTGTGTCATTGACAGGTCCAAATGTCATGTGTGGAGCCCCTGTAATTGGGCACACCAGGCACTAATAACTATGTCATTGACAGGTCCAAATGTCATTTGTGGAGCCCCTGTAATTGGGCAGACAAGGCCCTATTAACTATGTCATTGACATGTCCAAATATCATGTGTGGAGCCCCTGTAATTGAGCAGACTAGGCCCTAATGACTATTCTACTGACAGGTCAGGCTATCATGTTTGTTGAGCCACTGTAATAGGGCAGACAAGGTTCAAACAACTATGCCACTGATGGGTCAAACTGTTATGTGCTGAGGTACTGTAAATGGGCAAACCAGGCCCTAATAACAATGTCACTGACAGGTCAAACTGTTATGTGTTGAGCTGCTGTAATTATGCAGACTAGACCCTAATAACTATGTCATTGACAGGTTATACTTTCATGTTTGGAGCCCCTGTAATTGTGCATACAAGGCCCTAGTAAGCATGCCTTTGACACGTCAAAGTGTCGTGTGTGGAGCACCTGTAATTGGGCAGACTAAGTCCTAAGAACTATGGCACTGATAGGTCAAACTGTCATGTGTGGAACCCTTAAAATTGGGCAGACTAGGCCCTAATAACTCTGGCATTGACAGGTCAAACTGTCATGTGTGGGGTCCATGTAATTGGGCAGACAAGGCCCTAATAACTATGCCATTTGACTGGTCAAACTGTCATGTGTTGAGCTAGTGTAATTGGGCAGACTAGTCCCTTGACTGGTCAAACTGTCATGTGTGTTGAGCTACTGTAATTGGGCAGTCCCTAATAACTATGGCACCCTAATAACTATAGCATTGACAGATCAAACTGTCATGTGTGGAGCCCCTGTAATTTGGCAGAATAGGCCCTAATAACTATGCCATTGACAGGTCAAACTGTCATGTGTGTTGAGCTACTGTAATTAGGCAGACTAGGCCCTAATAAGCATGCCACTGACAGGTCAAAGTGTCACATGTGGAGCCCCTGTAATTGGGCAGACTAGGCCCTAATAACTATGCCACTGACAGATCAAACTGTCATGTGTGGGGGCCCATGTAATTGGGCAGACCAGGCCCTATTAACTCGGGCACCCTAATAACTATGACAATGACAGGTCAAACTGTTATGTGTGGGGCCCTTGTAATTGGGCAGTCTAGGCCTCAATAACTATGCCCTTGACTGGTCTAACTGTCATGTGTGTTGAGCTACTGTAATTGGGCAGACTAGTCCCTTGACTGGTCAAACTGTCATATTTGCTGAGCTACTGTATAATCTGGATAATAAGCATACATGCTTAGTTTTTACAATAAATGAAGGTCGTATTTGCTTTTTCTCAATATGCAGTTAGTGACTGAGAAATTTAAAACACCATACAGTATGTTATTTTATGATTTCATGTTTTTACCCTATTCACTGCAAGACTGAGCTACAATATTCATATATTAATGTTATTTTTACCCTATTCACTGCAAGACTGATCTACAATATTCATATATTAATGTTATTTGCTTGAAATGATGCATTTACAGTGATTTTCCTAGTTTTTCTTTTAACTGCCTTGGTGCTATGCAACCTTTCATGTGTTGCTGTGTCCAATCAATCCAACAATCAATGAATTCTTTCAAAACAGACACAACTATATTGATATGAGCTGAAAAGACAAGGAAAGAATATTTCCTTACAAATTGTGTCCAATTCCTGCATGTAATTTTATATTGTGTTGTAAGAAAATACAAAGGCTAACTGTAACGTAATGCATATGTACATGTATTAGTCCAGTTCACAGTAAGGTCGTATGAGTTATTTCCCTTATTACTGTTGTACTCTCTTTTTGAAAACATAGAATGGTGCAACATGTGCTACAGCAGAGTGATTAAACGTGTTTGAGTACAGCACTGTCTTAAGTATTGAATTTGTCCTAGAAAGACGTTACATGGTGTCAGAAGGATGGCAACTTCGCCTACATCGTCAATACCTTTTCCGCCGAAACTGGAGCTTCGGGGAAATTTATCTACGAACTGGAAAAAATTCAAAAGAGTCTGGGTGAACTATGAAGTAGCTACGGGGCTGGCAGAAAAAGCGCCAAAACTGAGAATAGCCACTCTTCTCACGTGTTTAGGGCCAGACGCCATAGAACTGTTCGATACTTTCACATTTGAGAATGATGGAGACAAAGATAAACCTGACAAAGTTCTTGAAAAATTTGAAAAGTACTGTATAGGAGAAACAAACGAAACATATGAACGGTACAATTTCAATTGTCGACAACAGGAAGCAGGCGAGAGCATTGATGCCTACGTCGCTGCGCTAAGGTCACTAGCACAAACGTGTAATTATAGTGATTTAGAAGACAGTCTATTGCGAGACCGAATGGTAATTGGAATAAGAGACAACAGCACCAGGAGAAAACTGTTGCAAGACAAGAAGTTAACCTTAAGAACTTGCATAGATATTTGTCGAGCAAACGAAAAAACGCAAGAACAGATGAAAGCTATGAATCAGGAAGAAGTGTCTGCATTAGCTCAAAGGAAGAGTGAAAAGTCAAAAAAGCAAAGTCAACTGCAAAGAGAGTGTGACTACTGCGGGAAAAAACATGAAGCAAAGAAAGAGGCTTGCCCGGCCGTGGGGAAAATGTGTGCAAAGTGTGGGTTAAAGAACCATTTTGCAGTAAAGTGCAAGCAGAAAACTCCAAAATGGAAAGCACACAAAAAGAAATACAAGCAGAAAGAAGGGGTAAAGGTTATAGATGATGATTCAAGTCTTGACAGTGATAGTGATGAATTTGTGTTGACAGTCAAAGAAGTGAATGGGATAGAAACATACCCAAAGAAATTGTTTGCCAAAATGACTTTAGGAGAGAGTCAGGTAAATTTCCAGTTAGACTGTGGCTCAACAGTTAACATAATCTCTGAAACAGATTATAAGACAGTATGCCATGATGACAAACTGAAGCACCTGGAAAAGAACAATGTGACACTTGTTATGTATAACAACAGTGAAACAAGAGCCTTGGGTAAAAGAAAATTACATATTACGAATCCAAAGAATAAGAAAGTTTACATCTTAGAGTTTGTAATTGTACAAGGGAAGGCAAGACCCCTACTTGGAGCCCAAGCAGTGCAGAAAATGAAACTTATTACTGTAAATAAGCAACATATCATGGCTGTAGAGACAACACAAAACCTCATACAGGAATATGAAGACATATTCAGTGGAGAAGGTCTCTTGGAAGGAGAACTCCACCTTGAACTGACAGAACAAGCCAAACCAGTAAAACTGCCAGTGAGGAAAATTCCATTAGCTGTTAAGCCGAAGTTGAGGGCAGAAATTCAACGACTGGTGAAACTTGGAATATTGACTCCAGAGAAAGAACCAACAGATTGGATTTCCAGTATGGTCGTGGTTATGAAGAATAACAAGAAAAGACCCACAACCTTTGAATAAAGTCTTGAAAAGAAACCATTACCCAACTCCAACAAAAGAAGATGTTCTGTCAGAACTGAGCAGGGCGAGAATTTTTACTGTTGTGGATGCAAAAAATGGGTTTTGGCATGTTAAGTTAGATGAGGAATCTAGCAAGCTCACCACATTTGGAACGCCATGGGGACGATACAGATGGAGGAGAATGCCATTTGGTATAGCACCAGCGCCAGAAGAATTTCAAAGGAGAATTGAAGAGGCCTTGGAAGGGATTCAAGGTGTGAAAACAATTCATGATGATATTCTCGTTTGGGGAAGTGGTGAAGATGATGCTAAGGCCACAGAGGATCACGACAGAAAACTTCGAGAACTTTTTGAGAGATGTCGCAAAAAGAATGTTAAATTGAACAAAGATAAGATGAAATTGTGGCAGAAGGAAGTCACATTCATGGGACATGTGATCTCTGCAGAAGGGTTGAAAGTTGACAGTGCTAAGGTAGAGGCAATCAGAGAAATGCCTACACCGACGGATAAGCAAGCAGTCCAGCGACTTTTAGGTATGGTGAACTATGTGCAGAAGTTTGCTCCAAGGCTATCAGAAGTGACAGAGCCATTGAGACAGTTGATCAAGAAGGATGTAGAGTTTTATTGGGATCAAATTCATGACAAATGCCTTCATGAAATTAGAGAGATATTGACATCAGCACCAGTGCTAAGGTACTTTGACCATGAGAAGGACACTATTCTTCAATGTGATGCATCGGAAACGGGGCTAGGGGCTTGTTTGCTACAAGAGGGGCACCCAGTTGCCTATGCCTCACGTGCACTCACAGTGACTGAGGTAAATTATGCACAAATCGAGAAAGAGTTACTAGCAATAGTTTTTGGAATGGAAAGGTTTGAGAACTACGTCTACGGGAGACGAGTAGTCATAGAAAGTGACCACAAACCACTTGAAATAATCTGCAAGAAAACTTTAGTTAGTGCACCAAAGCGGCTGCAAAGAATGCTATTGAAACTGCAGAATTTGACTTCATTGTAGTCTACAAGCAAGGTACACAGATGTACATGGCTGATACATTGAGTCGTGCATATTTGCCCTGCACCAAGAAAGTATGGGATAGCGATAGAGTATTTGAGGTTGATACCCGCTCATTCACAGAGAAAGCAATAGAAAGTGTGAGCATGGTTGAGTATCTACCAGTTTCTATGGAACGCACAACTGAGATACAGAGAGAAACTGAAACGGATTTTCAGTTAAGACAGTTGAAAAAAGTCATTCAGAGAGGATGGCCAGAAGAAAAAAAGGTACTTCCACAAGAACTACAGTATTACTTTCCTTTCCTGAGGAACTGACATTACAGAATGGCCTGATTTTCAAAAGTGACCGTGTAGTGATCCCGGCCACACTGAAAGGTTCGATAATGGAAAGGCTGCACTCCAGTCATATAGGAATACAAGGCTGTCTGCGAAGAGCCAGAGAAGCTATATATTGGCCAAACATGAATCGCGAAATAGAAAACTATATTGCAAAATGTGAAACATGCAATGCATATTCTTCTCAGCAGCAGAAGGAGCCACTCATAAGTCATGATGTGCCTACAAGGCCATGGGGGAAGATAGGTGTAGACCTATGTGATTTTGACAACAAAGCATATCTGGTCACAGTAGACTATTATTCAAATTTTGTTGAAGTTGATAGACTTTATAATAAGACTGCCAAAGAAGTCATCATAAAAGTGAAAGCTCACATGGCCAGGTATGGAATACCGGATGAACTTGTATCAGACAATGGACCACCATTCTCAGGAAAAGATTTTGCAGAATTTGCACGTACTTACGAGTTCAAACACAAAACTAGCTCACCAGGATACCCTCAATCAAATGGAAAAGTGGAGAACGCGGTGAAAACAGTGAAGAGATTAATGAGGAAAGCAGTACAGTCTAGATCAGATATCTACCTCACACTACTGGATTTCCAGAATACACCAACGGAAGGATTGCATTCGTCACCTGCACAACGCATGTTCAATAGGCGTACAAGAACGTTACTGCCAATGTCAAAAAGACTCTTAATGCCAAGGTCACAGTCACAGGACAGTACCAGATCTAAGTTGTTGGTAAACAAAAGGAAACAAGAAAAATGCTACAATAGGAGTGCAAAGGAGTTACAACCATTACACACTGGAGATGTTGTTAGGGTTAAACCCAGTGACAAACATGGTACATGGCGCAAGGCATATGTAGAGGGGAAGGCTGATATTCGCTCTTACAAGATTCGGACAGAAGATGGTGGTGTGTATCGCAGGAACAGAAAGCATCTGCGAGCTACAAATGAAAATTTCATTGACCCTGATATTCAGGACCTACACCCAACACCCGCGTACTCGCGAACACCAGATAGACTCATGCCGTCTGTAACATGCAAAACAGAAACAGAAATTCATGTACCACAAGAAATTGAAAACACCAATAGTGGTGCAAAGATTACATCTCAGAGCAAGACTAGACCAAAGATGAGTGGACAACAACCGTTGAATAATAATGGTGGATCTCCAGACAACTATCAGACATCTAGAGGGAGAAGTGTTAAGAAACCTGTGTATTTGAAAGACTATATCACCTAAATATGAATGTATGTTAATTCCTAGGACAGTGATGCAGAGTTAAAATAAGAGTAGATAAAAAATTGATTTAAGACAGACAGAACTTTAAATAATTCATTTTAATAAATCATTTGCTAGTGATACCTAGTCAAGCTGACCGTTCCTATATTAAAGAATAATTTCATTTGTTTCATTATTGATTCTGCATGCATATGAGAATTCTAGTCAGATTTTATTTGTAGTAAATTTAGGACTCTTGAAAGAAAGTGTGCAAAGTATGACAAAGGACTTGTATATTAACATTATGTGCCAGCAAGCAAGTTAATGGAGAAAATCTATTTTAAGAAGGGAGATGTAACGTAATGCATATGTACATGTATTAGTCCAGTTCACAGTAAGGTCGTATGAGTTATTTCCCTTATTACTGCTGTACTCTCTTTTTGAAAACATAGAATGGTGCAACATGTGCTACAGCAGAGTGATTAAACGTGTTTGAGTACAGCCCTGTCTTAAGTATTGAATTTGTCCTAGAAAGACGTTACACTAACAAAGCACTTATTTTTATATTAATTACTTTTACATTTTGCACTAAATATCCAGATTGTACGGTTTTTGTATCTCCACATCCAAAAGCTGAGGAATATTTGCAAGGGTGACACATACTTGGAACTGCATTGAAGACCCAAGGAAAACATTCTGTATAGTTGTTGATACGATAGGGCATTAAGATATGTGCAATACATAGGTTAAAGAAATTTATATCTTTCCACTTCATAAAGCAAAATAAAAACACTGCAAAAAAAATTTATAAACCAGAAAGCTGGTTTGTTAATGAAAGAACTTGGTAATAAATGCATTTCATTACACTAAAGAATACATTAACTTAAGGATGCAACTTGCTTACTAAACAAAAGTGGCTCCAATGAATTCAACATACATTCAATGCAGGAACATACATAGCATTGTGTAATTTCTAGACAATTAATTTACATTAACCAATGCAATAAGTATTGCAGTAATGCAGTATACAGCAGCATGAAAGGCTGACAAATCATAATCAATTCTGTTCAACTCTAACAACAAAAACCATTGCAGATACAAAAATATAATCATAAAATTACATAGAATTACTATGCTTCAATTACATAGAATTGCTTTGCTTCACACAAATTTGGATTAAAATTGAAGCAACAGTGTCACTGTGGTTCAGAAGAAAGATCAATGCAATGCGTCACTGGTTTATAATGTTTCTGCTGAGATTTCCATTTCTCAGGATTCCAACAAATATTGTCAAACAATTTTTCATGAAATGTACATGATCTTTTCTGGACTAAATAGTGCCTCCATTATAAATACAACAATCTCTTTTAAAATAAATAATGTAATATGTATATTGCCAACCAGTAATTCACCATAGTTTTCCATCAGGATATCTAAATCCATTTGAACTGTATACAAAAAGTTGGACTTTGGTGACTCTGAATTTACTGTAAATGTTCCTGCATCAATAAGTCCTTAACAGAAGGTCCAAAGTTAGATTAGTCGGACCAAACTGAATAAAGTGTGCACAAAATAACCAGGCTCTAATAAGTCAGTACAAACTGATGAAACCCTAATAATAAACTTCTACCGTTAACATTTATCATCACTTCAGTATTTGTTACAACCTAACTAATATTCTGTGATCAAAAGACATTGCTCTTTTTCCAAGTAAAGGTTTTTTTTAACAAACAAATGCCAACTTTATTAAGAATGCATAAGAATTATGTTCTCTACTAAATTAACAACAAATTATAGTATGATGTAGGTTCTGAAGATGTCCCAAAAATTACGATGTAGAGTTTCGGCCTCAAATCTGTATACAGCAGGATGAAAAGACTGGACTATCTTACAATTTCAAACACAATGTAATGAACAGTCAAAGCCCTATGCAGTCTGCATGAAGTATGATGAGAAATTTGAGCTCTGGGTAGTCCAAAAGAGCAAATAAATCCAAGCTCTAATATGTTCGTACAAACTGCTGAAGCTGTTGAAGGATTTCCTGATCTACAGTTCCCATCAGCTGGTCAAAGGTCGCTTGTCCATGCATCTGTCTGCACAGTTCGAGCCGGGCAAGAAAGTAGTCCTTTAGTGGCAGAGAATGTACTGGGTCCTGACGGGTCATCTGTTGGTTTAAAATAATAATAATGAGAAGACAAGCTTGAAAACAAAGTACAGTCTATAGTATTCACCTACCCTCCTGTTTGTTATGTACCCCCTCACCAATTTTAAAAACGAAAAGCACCTAGGTTTTAAAAAAAGCACAAAACTTAGTCATTTCATAAATTTATAATTTCTAACCTGATTGTCACCAGGAGGTCCCTAAAACTGACATCTTGTTTACATTTCAGGGTAAACAACAAGCCTGCTTGCTGTTCTTTTCTGGTTCTTGAAAAAGTTCATTTTTAGTGATACATAGAAGGTAAAACTGTCGTCTGCATCCAATATTTGCAATGTCCAGCTTTAATATTTCTCAAAACAATCGAACAAAATAAAAATGGCAAGTGGTGTAACTCTTATGTACATGGGTTCAAAAGGATGTAACACATAGAGTTACGGAAATTTACGGAATAATTCTGCACTTATCGGATACGATCAGAGACTTATAGGAGACGATGAACAAAATCACTTCTGTTGTCTCACAAATAGACTCACCCATGCAAATATGGCAGCCGTTTTAGTAAACAAACTCCTGTTTGGTTTAAAACATGAACAAGATGACAGTGTTAAAGACCCCTTGGTGACAATCAGGTTAGAAATTATAAATTGATGAATGAAATCACAAAGTTTTGTGCATTTTTTTTTATATCCCTAATGCTTTTTTTTAAGAATTGGTAGGGGGGGGGGGTACAAACAAATGGGAGGGTAAGCAAATACTCTAGTCTTGTTATCCCCATGCTTTAACAGAGGATACTGTGCTACCCTCCATCCATCTGTAACTCCATCTACTGTATATAATCGATTATAATTCCCCCCCCCCCCCCCAACCCTTTTAGGGCTGCAAAAAGCTAATTTCTCCATCACCGTTTTAATAAGTCGGGGTATATTTTGTAAGTCAGATCTGTCTGAAGGGGTGACTTATCGTCACTGAGTCCGAGTTGCACTTTGAACAAATAAACAAGCCAAACTGGATGGATATATAGATAGACAGATATTTAGGAAAAATAAAGACAAAATGAGGGTAAAATTCAATTATGTAATTGAGTGGAATATGTCACAAATAAATTGACAACTTACATTTTATCCATCTTCGTGTCATAAAATCCATAATGCTAGGCATTTTAAATCTGTTTATATGATAAATCCATGAATTCTATTATAGGTCACATACTGGTATAAAAATAGCCCAGAATGATCTGTCTCACAATATCCCATAATATGTTAATTTCATATGTCTTACAAATAAACAATGAAAGTAAAGTCCACACTTTTGTGATTCACAGTATCCTATAAATGTCACTGTCTAATGTCATCTGGTACAAAGTCCAAGAATTCATCCTCATCATCTGAGTGACCAAATAAAGTTCTGAAATCCTCCATCGTCATCTAGTCATCCTAAATATTGTCCGCCAACTCCGATTACTTGTCTTTCCTGTCATATGCGGGTGCTTATGTGGAAACTGAGTTGTCTCTGTAAGTGGCACTTCGATCATACAGTCTGTAAAAATCTATTAAAGGATGCAACTGAACAAGTGCCAACTGTGCAGCAAGATCACAGGAGTTCAAATAACAACCCTTTGTTACTTGGCACTGAACAAGTATCAAATTCGCGGCTCACGTGGGAAAACAAAGAGGGTGCTAAGAGATTATGGTCAAATGCGCACAGGGAGTTGTAGGACTCTACTTGGCACTGAACAAGTATCAAATTAGCAGCTCAATCAAAAAGATTGTCAACTTGAAAACAATGCCAGTGCTGCCTTTACAAGCCAAGGGCTTATCAGCCAACATGCACTAGCAGATAACTTGGGAAATATAACTTTGGAATTAGATCTGGCTTTTGGAAAAAGAAAATATAAATCAAATCAAAACTAGTATTGCATCAAAAACAAAGTGTTTATACAGCAAAACACAAAATATAATACAAATACAGGTTGACTGGATTTGCGCAAAAATGGAAGCAATATAAATACCAGTAAACACCCATGGTAAACAACACTGACGGGCACTTCACTTTGTGGTGGGTGATATTTAATTTACCAGTAATATTGTCAATTATTAAAATCCAAATAACTGTAGATACAAGTATTGTGTAATAAACACCATCATGAAACGGATAAACACATTGCATACCATATACGCATTTCTGAATCGGAATAGTAGCACAAAATATAAAAATATTTGAATTGACAGTATTTGTATATACTGCAAATATCTAGAGTTTCCAATATTACCCCCAAGATTTATGAAATTTTTAGTATGTCACGCTTATAAGATGACCCCTACTCTGCATGAATCAAATTTTCAGTAAAAAAAACATTGACTTATAAGCAAGAATATATGGTATTCCTAAACCTCTGGGTGAAAACTCACAAAACTTTGTTCATAGTTTGTCCAAGTGATAACCATCCAAGTGTGGTTTAATTATTTTTAGCCTCCATCCTATGGGGTCCCTGGGAGGGGGTCAAAGATCAAATATACGAAAAATGCAGTTACAGAGATTTTTTTGTACTTTTTGCACCAAACTTTAAACATGGACTCATAGCATGAGGATACATATCATATGTAACAGACTTTGGGTTACAGTGTGTGTGTGTGTGTGTGTGTGATGTTGGTGTCAGGATGGTGGTGGGGAGAAATATACAACAAGAGTACGATAAATTGCAAATTATATTTCTGCCCCATTTTTAATGTCCTTCTATGTAGATAACTGAAATTTGTGTACAAAAACCAGTCACAGTGACCTGGAGCTTTGGACCTCAAAATCATCAGGCTTCCTAATTACTCCAAGTGTAAGTCATCCACAAAGTTTGGCCCACATCTGTGATGCAGAGCTAACATTATTGTGTGGAAACCATTTTTCTTCTTCTAGATGGGGCCCCAGGTGGCTGAGTGGTCTAAGGCGCTTGTCTTTACATATCACTCACACATCTCACCTCTGTCCGAGTGAGTTCGAGTCTTGGCTCGACCAACGTAGGTATTTGAGAACGCTTGCCAGTAGCTTCCCGTGGGTTGGTTTTTCTTTCTGTGGTCTTCTTGGGTTCTTCCTCCACTAAATCTACTTGCCGCCATGAATAGACTATCATGTGCTGAAAAATGGCGTTAAACCCCACAATACCAAATCTTCTAGTTATAGTGACCTTGACCTGCAACCTATTGACCTCAAAATTGATAGGCTTCTTCCTTACCCAAAGTGCAAGCCATCCACACAGTTTGGTCCAGGTATGTGATGTTAAACTAATGTTATTGTGCAGAAATAATTTTTCTGCTTTCAGTTAGTGACCATGATCAGGTTCTTCCTTACCCCAAGTGTAAAACATCCACAATGTTTGGTAACTGTTGATGATGGAAAATTCAAATTATCATTAGGAAACCATTTTTCTTCTTTCAGTCAAAGTGACCCTGACCTCAGAGCTTTTGACCCCAAAATCAATAGGGTTCTTCCTTACCCAACAGCAAGCCATCAACAAAGTTTGGTAACTGTAGATTGTGCAGAACTCAAGATATTGGAAACCATTTTTGTTTGTCAAGTTGCAGTGACCTTTACCTTTTAACATTTTACCGCAAAATCGACAGTTCTTCTTTACCCCAAGTGCAAGTCATCCACAAAGTTTTGTAGGTGTAGATGATGGACAACTCGAGTTATTGTGCGTAAATTAAATTGGTAATAGACAGATGGATGGATGGACAACACATTATACACTCTGCCTTATGGCGGGTGTATGTAAAGTATGGAAATTGGGCATGGCAGTAGCTGTACTTAATCTTGTTGATGCAAACTTTTGCCATTATAAACAATGTTTAAGTGCATGCATCTTGTAATAGCTGAATAACATGTTTAATTCTCAATAACTTAAACAGTTTCCATTTGCAGCACTACTGAATGTACCATCTATATTTGCGTATAAGCTTATACCAACTGCAAACTGCATAGACTCAGATCTGCCGTCACATAATAACGCCAGCAGATCTGGGTCTATGTAGTTTGTATGGACTAATCAGTAGAACAAACAACACAGACCCTGATCTTCCGGTGCATTATGCGATGGCAGATCAGAGTCTATGTTGTTTGCATTAGGACCCGGCTTATACGCGAGTATATACAGTAGATTATCTGGACTCCCTGGGTAACAAAATATTCTGTACTGATAAATGATACTAATATAAAGAAATGAAAGGACTTGAGGCCATTCTATTAATACATATGAGTAAAAAGTCTGGATTAGTGGTGTCTGGATAATCAAAGTTTAACTGGGATTAAAATGTAATTTTGTATACATGAAGGGAGAAAGTTGTAGGATTCTGCACATCTGCAAACTTTCTGACAGGATTTTGTTCACATTCTGAATTTGCAAATTTGTCAATTTAATCAAAATATAAATACTGAAATCCCAACATAGCATATTACAAAAAGATCACTTTTCACCTTAAAAAGTCAAAAATAAAAAGAAATGACATGAACAAAGACAATGTACCATCACTAACATATCCAGACACTAAAATATAATTTCTTTTCTGTCTGTATGAATAATTTGTGTACAAATGAAAATTATAAATTGTCCTAATATCTTTATTGTCACAACTGTGTATTGATGCACCCAGCAAGTATAATGCCAGTCAGAAGTAGTCTGGTTAGGAAAACTAGGTAGCGTTATATCCTTGCTTGCCAATAAAGAACACTTGCATGATAATGTTTCAACATTTATTTTACAAATAAAGAATTCTGGTTGCATTTCTGGTGTTTGTTTTCTTTTTGTTTGTAAAACTATGACAGTCTGTTCATTGCATACATGCTAGAAACTTGTCAATGAATGTGACCCAGTTCTAACATGAATTTGTTTCTTAATGTAAAGATTATCTTTGATAACAGAATGTATCGCCAAAATAATATACATCTATTCATATTATCTTATCTCTGAAAATCTGAAAGATAAAATAATAGACTCAATTCATATTTTCCTTCAAAAATGCTTGAAGCCATCTTGACACTAAAACTCTACATATGGTGATCATTCTCCTAAATATGCAATGGAGCCAAATCACTAAGACTGGTTCTGAAATTTAATTGCAGAATACCATTATTTATAGGTATTAAGACCAAACCAACTGCATCCAAAAATGAGGTTATCAAAGGGAAATATGCCATTGAATAAAATGAGACTACAAGAACTAAAGGTGTCAAGGATGTTGACCACTTTATCAGAAATAAATGCAAACCCAGTTTAGTTAACTGGAAAAGGGAAAAGAAAGATAAGAAACCTACATACATATTTAAACACTTTATATCAAGTTAATCCACTTTAGTGAGAACAGGATTTGATGTGCATTACTACTTTGACTCACTCTGTATGCTCTCCAGCAGTAAACATAAAGGAAGCCTGCAATCACATGATGGTTCAATGTAATGCTGATGACCATTAATTTTGTAGTTATCAAAGGAATTCATTTATTCCATGAACCAACTGTCTCAAGATGAAAGGTTGTTTTCTTTATCATTACCTTTAACAAGCTCGCAACTCACTATGTTTAGGGAACCACCTGATCACGAGTTGTGTAGCATGTCAGCTGTTTTTTTGTTGCTGCCTATTGACAACACCGTCAGTTAATCCAAGTGATAATTAGAGTAAACAAAGCGGTTTCACAGCAAGATGGTTGACTATTCAATCACCAGTTTTTAGTACTGGTAAAACATTCTTTAGTTTATGTTCCAACTGGAATTTATATTTTTTGCTGGCTTTAAAAAAAACTTACTTGGTGTCCAGACATTTTTGTGTAATATTTAATATTGTTAAAAACTGTGAAAATATGGTGACCGGAAATTAGGAGGGCCTTGTTATTTAGGAGTTATTACGGGATTTCACTATGTGTTTTTATAAAACAAAAGAAAGCATGAGACTCTGGTGGGTTGAACTTTATAAACAAAAGGATTTGTTTAGCCACAGAAATACAAAGTATCTTTCTTTCCCCTTTGTTTACCCATTTTTAAAAAAAGAAAAGAATATAGCTTCTTGGAAATAAAACAAGTTTTGTTTGAAGCCAATTCAAAATATAATAATATCAAGAAGGTTAATGACAACATATCAGGCTGCATGGTCTAGTGGTTGGCTTGGTGGACTCTTTATCAGGTTTGGTTTGGTTTTGTGGGGTTTAATACCATTTGTCATGATAGGTTATACATTGTGGCCAGTATATTTGCTGGAAGAAGAACGTGGAAAGACCCTGGGAAGAACCACTGACTGATTGGCAAGCTTTCTCATGTACCCATGTTGGCTGAGCTGATACTCAAACCCATGCCAACAAAGGTGAGATTTCAGTGATCTGTAAAGGCAAGCACCTTAGACCACTCTGCCACCTAGGGCCCCCCTCTTTATCAGGAGAATGTAAGTTCAAGTCAAGTCATTTAACCTTGATCATTCCAGTCAACACAGCTGTAAATGTTTACCAGCATCTGCTGAGGGGTTAACATATGATGGACTGGTACTGCATCTAGGGGAATATAGTTCCAGTTTCTTCACTCCATAGAAAGCAGGATAAGCGCCAGCCTTATAACCCATTTCTGTGCTGCTACTTGGAATTTGCAAAATCGTCAAAGGCAATAAAAATGTTAAATGGTGGTTTC